>OU343051.1:10156438-10756438 GCA_910593695.2 Ocypus olens | reverse complement strand
GATGAAATCGTGAGAAAAGACATGACTAACCCCCTTGGAAATTTTGTCAAAAAATGCAACTTTCTTAAAAAAATCATCGTAGACTATTGAATTTAACTTTATTTTCATCAGAAAGACGAGAGAAATTGATTGCCGTTAAAAAATTTCAGCTAACTTCAATAGCAACAAAATTAGTCAGTCACCATGAGGATTTTGGAAAATTTAAGAAAATAATTGATTTTTCAGACTTTGATCGGCCGTAGCGGCAAACGAAAACTCCAAATTGAACGCGGTTTGCAAATCTGAGTTCCTCGTACGTCAATTAGTCAGATTAGAGATTTTAAATTTTTGATGAAAACACGAAAAAAAGACATGACTAACCCCCTTGGAAATTTTGTTAAAAAATGCAACTTTCTTGAAAATCATCGTAGACTATTGAATTTAACTTTATTTTCATCAGAAAGACGAGAGAAATTGATTGCCGTTAAAAAATTTCAGCTAACTTCAATAGCAAAAAAATTAGTCAGTCACAGTGAACATTTTAGAAAATTTACGAAAAAAATTGATTTTTCAGACTTTGATCGGCCGTAGCGGCCCAACGGAAACTCCAAATTGAACGCGGTTTGCAAATCTGAGTTTCTCGTACGTCAATTAGTCAGATTAGAGATTTTAAATTTTTGATGAAATCGTGAAAAAAAACATGACTAACCCCCTTGGAAATTTTGTCAAAAAATGCAACTTTCTTAAAAATCATCGTAGACTATTGAATTTTACTTTATTTTCATCAGAAAGACGAGAGAAATTGATTGCCGTTAAAAAATTTCAGCTAACTTCAATAGCAAAAAAAATAGTCAGTCACAGTGAACATTTTAGAAAATTTACGAAAAAAATTGATTTTTCAGACTTTGATCGGCCGTACGGCCAAACGAAAACTCAAATTGAACGCGGTTTGCAAATCTGAGTTCCTCGTACGCCAATTAATCGGATTAGAGATTTTGAATTTTTGATGAAATCGTGAAAAAAAACATGACTAACCCCCTTGGAAATTTTGTCAAAAAATGCAATTTTCTTAAAAATCATCGTAGACTATTGAATTTAACTTTATTTTCATCAGAAAGACGAGAGAAATTGATTGCCGTTAAAAAATTTCAGCTAACTTCAATAGCAACAAAATTAGTCAGTCACCATGAGGATTTTGGAAAATTTAAGAAAATAATTGATTTTTCAGACTTTGATCGGCCGTCGCGGCCAAACGGAAACTCCAAATTGAACGCGGTTTGCAAATCTGAGTTCCTCGTACGTCAATTAGTCGGATTAGAGATTTTTAATTTTTGATGAAATCGTGAAAAAAAACATGACTAACCCCCTTGGAACTTTTGTCAAAAAATGCAACTTTCTTAAAAATCATCGTAGACTATTGAATTTAACTTTATTTTCATCAGAAAGACGAGAGAAATTGATTGCCGTTAAAAAATTTCAGCTAACTTCAATAGCAAAAAAATTAGTCAGTCACCATGAGGATTTTGGAAAATTTAAGAAAATAATTGATTTTTCAGACTTTGATCGGCCGTAGCGGCCAAACGAAAACTCCAAATTGAACGCGGTTTGCAAATCTGAGTTCCTCGTACGTCAATTAGTCGGATTAGAGATTTTTAATTTTTGATGAAATCGTGAAAAAAAACATGACTAACCCCCTTGGAAATTTTGTCAAAAAATGTAACTTTCTTAAAAATCATCGTAGACTATTGAATTTAACTTTATTTTCATCAGAAAGACGAGAGAAATTGATTGCCGTTAAAAAATTTCAGCTAACTTCAATAGCAAAAAAATTAGTCAGTCACCATGAGGATTTTGGAAAATTTAAGAAAATAATTGATTTTTCAGACTTTGATCGGCCGTAGCGGCCAAACGAAAACTCCAAATTGAACGCGGTTTGCAAATCTGAGTTCCTCGTACGTCAATTAGTCGGATTAGAGATTTTTAATTTTTGATGAAATCGTGAAAAAAAACATGACTAACCCCCCTTGGAAATTTTGTCAAAAAATGCAACTTTCTTAAAAATCATCGTAGACTATTGAATTTAACTTTATTTTCATCAGAAAGACGAGAGAAATTGATTGCCGTTAAAAAATTTCAGCTAACTTCAATAGCAAAAAAAATAGTCAGTCACCATGAGGATTTTGGAAAATTTAAGAAAATAATTGATTTTTCAGACTTTGATCGGCCGTAGCGGCCAAACGGAAACTCCAAATTGAACGCGGTTTGCAAATCCGAGTTCCTCGTACGTCAATTAGTCGGATTAGAGATTTTTAATTTTTGATGAAATCGTGAAAAAAAACATGACTAACCCCCTTGGAAATTTTGTCAAAAAATGCAACTTTCTTAAAAATCATCGTAGACTATTGAATTTAACTTTATTTTCATCAGAAAGACGAGAGAAATTGATTGCCGTTAAAAAATTTCAGCTAACTTCAATAGCAAAAAAATTAGTCAGTCACCATGAGGATTTTGGAAAATTTAAGAAAATAATTGATTTTTCAGACTTTGATCGGCCGTAGCGGCCAAACGGAAACTCCAAATTGAACGCGGTTTGCAAATCCGAGTTCCTCGTACGTCAATTAGTCGGATTAGAGATTTTTAATTTTTGATGAAATCGTGAAAAAAAACATGACTAACCCCCTTGGAACTTTTGTCAAAAAATGCAACTTTCTTAAAAATCATCGTAGACTATTGAATTTAACTTTATTTTCATCAGAAAGACGAGAGAAATTGATTGCCGTTAAAAAATTTCAGCTAACTTCAATAGCAAAAAAATTAGTCAGTCACCATGAGGATTTTGGAAAATTTAAGAAAATAATTGATTTTTCAGACTTTGATCGGCCGTAGCGGCCAAACGAAAACTCCAAATTGAACGCGGTTTGCAAATCTGAGTTCCTCGTACGTCAATTAGTCGGATTAGAGATTTTTAATTTTTGATGAAATCGTGAAAACAAACATGACTAACCCCCTTGGAAATTTTGTCAAAAAATGCAACTTTCTTAAAAATCATCGTAGACTATTGAATTTAACTTTATTTTCATCAGAAAGACGAGAGAAATTGATTGCCGTTAAAAAATTTCAGCTAACTTCAATAGCAAAAAAATTAGTCAGTCACCATGAGGATTTTGGAAAATTTAAGAAAATAATTGATTTTTCAGACTTTGATCGGCCGTAGCGGCCAAACGAAAACTCCAAATTGAACGCGGTTTGCAAATCTGAGTTCCTCGTACGTCAATTAGTCGGATTAGAGATTTTTAATTTTTGATGAAATCGTGAAAAAAAACATGACTAACCCCCTTGGAAATGTTGTCAAAAAATGCAACTTTCTTAAAAATCATCGTAGACTATTGAATTTAACTTTATTTTCATCAGAAAGACGAGAGAAATTGATTGCCGTTAAAAAATTTCAGCTAACTTCAATAGCAACAAAATTAGTCAGTCACCATGAGGATTTTGGAAAATTTAAGAAAATAATTGATTTTTCAGACTTTGATCGGCCGTAGCGGCCAAACGAAAACTCCAAATTGAACGCGGTTTGCAAATCTGAGTTCCTCGTACGTCAATTAGTCAGATTAGAGATTTTAAATTTTTGAAGAAAACACGAAAAAAGACATGACTAACCCCCTTGGAAATTTTGTTAAAAAATGCAACTTTCCTAAAAATCATCGTAGACTATTGAATTTAACTTTATTTTTATCAGAAAGACGAGAGAAATTGATTGCCGTTAAAAAAATTCACTAACTTCAATAGCAAAAAAGTTAGTCAGTCACCATGAGGATTTTGGAAAATTTAAGAAAATAATTGATTTTTCAGACTTTGATCGGCCGTGGCGGCCAAACGAAAACTCCAAATTGAACGCGGTTTGCAAATCTGAGTTCCTCGTACGTCAATTAGTCGGATTAGAGATTTTTAATTTTTGATGAAATCGTGAAAAAAAAACATGACTAACCCCCTTGGAAATTTTGTCAAAAAATGCAACTTTCTTAAAAATCATCGTAGACTGTTGAATTTAACTTTATTTTCATCAGAAAGACGAGAGAAATTGATTGCCGTTAAAAAATTTCAGCTAACTTCAATAGCAAAAAAATTAGTCAGTCACCATGAGGATTTTGGAAAATTTAAGAAAATAATTGATTTTTCAGACTTTGATCGGCCGTAGCGGCCAAACGAAAACTCCAAATTGAACGCGGTTTGCAAATCTGAGTTCCTCGTACGTCAATTAGTCGGATTAGAGATTTTTAATTTTTGATGAAATCGTGAAAAAAAAACATGACTAACCCCCTTGGAAATTTTGTCAAAAAATGCAACTTTCTTAAAAATCATCGTAGACTTTTGAATTTAACTTTATTTTCATCAGAAAGACGAGAGAAATTGATTGCCGTTAAAAAATTTCAGCTAACTTCAATAGCAAAAAAATTAGTCAGTCACCATGAGGATTTTGGAAAATTTAAGAAAATAATTGATTTTTCAGACTTTGATCGGCCGTAGCGGCCAAACGAAAACTCCAAATTGAACGCGGTTTGCAAATCTGAGTTTCTCGTACGTCAATTAGTCGGATTAGAGATTTTCAATTTTTGATGAAATCGTGAAAAAAAACATGACTAACCCCCTTGGAAATTTTGTCAAAAAATGCAACTTTCTTAAAAATCATCGTAGACTATTGAATTTAACTTTATTTTCATCAGAAAGACGAGAGAAATTGATTGCCGTTAAAAAATTTCAGCTAACTTCAATAGCAAAAAAAATAGTCAGTCACAGTGAACATTTTAGAAAATTTACGAAAAAAATTGATTTTTCAGACTTTGATCGGCCGTACGGCCAAACGAAAACTCCAAATTGAACGCGGTTTGCAAATCTGAGTTCCTCGTACGCCAATTAGTCGGATTAGAGATTTTGAATTTTTGATGAAATCGTGAAAAAAAACATGACTAACCCCCTTGGAAATTTTGTCAAAAAATGCAATTTTCTTAAAAATCATCGTAGACTATTGAATTTAACTTTATTTTCATCAGAAAGACGAGAGAAATTGATTGCCGTTAAAAAATTTCAGCTAACTTCAATAGCAACAAAATTAGTCAGTCACCATGAGGATTTTGGAAAATTTAAGAAAATAATTGATTTTTCAGACTTTGATCGGCCGTCGCGGCCAAACGGAAACTCCAAATTGAACGCGGTTTGCAAATCTGAGTTCCTCGTACGTCAATTAGTCGGATTAGAGATTTTTAATTTTTGATGAAATCGTGAAAAAAAACATGACTAACCCCCTTGGAAATTTTGTCAAAAAATGCAACTTTCTTAAAAATCATCGTAGACTATTGAATTTAACTTTATTTTCATCAGAAAGACGAGAGAAATTGATTGCCGTTAAAAAATTTCAGCTAACTTCAATAGCAAAAAAAATAGTCAGTCACAGTGAACATTTTAGAAAATTTACGAAAAAAATTGATTTTTCAGACTTTGATCGGCCGTACGGCCAAACGAAAACTCCAAATTGAACGCGGTTTGCAAATCTGAGTTCCTCGTACGCCAATTAGTCGGATTAGAGATTTTGAATTTTTGATGAAATCGTGAAAAAAAACATGACTAACCCCCTTGGAAATTTTGTCAAAAAATGCAATTTTCTTAAAAATCATCGTAGACTATTGAATTTAACTTTATTTTCATCAGAAAGACGAGAGAAATTGATTGCCGTTAAAAAATTTCAGCTAACTTCAATAGCAACAAAATTAGTCAGTCACCATGAGGATTTTGGAAAATTTAAGAAAATAATTGATTTTTCAGACTTTGATCGGCCGTCGCGGCCAAACGGAAACTCCAAATTGAACGCGGTTTGCAAATCTGAGTTCCTCGTACGTCAATTAGTCGGATTAGAGATTTTTAATTTTTGATGAAATCGTGAAAAAAAACATGACTAACCCCCTTGGAAATTTTGTCAAAAAATGCAACTTTCTTAAAAATCATCGTAGACTATTGAATTTAACTTTATTTTCATCAGAAAGACGAGAGAAATTGATTGCCGTTAAAAAATTTCAGCTAACTTCAATAGCAAAAAAAATAGTCAGTCACCATGAGGATTTTGGAAAATTTAAGAAAATAATTGATTTTTCAGACTTTGATCGGCCGTAGCGGCCAAACGAAAACTCCAAATTGAACGCGGTTTGCAAATCTGAGTTCCTCGTACGTCAATTAGTCGGATTAGAGATTTTTAATTTTTGATGAAATCGTGAAAAAAACATGACTAACCCCCTTGGAAATTTTGTCAAAAAATGCAACTTTCTTAAAAATCATCGTAGACTATTGAATTTAACTTTATTTTCATCAGAAAGACGAGAGAAATTGATTGCCGTTAAAAAATTTCAGCTAACTTCAATAGCAAAAAAAATAGTCAGTCACCATGAGGATTTTGGAAAATTTAAGAAAATAATTGATTTTTCAGACTTTGATCGGCCGTAGCGGCCAAACGGAAACTCCAAATTGAACGCGGTTTGCAAATCCGAGTTCCTCGTACGTCAATTAGTCGGATTAGAGATTTTTAATTTTTGATGAAATCGTGAAAAAAAACATGACTAACCCCCTTGGAAATTTTGTCAAAAAATGCAACTTTCTTAAAAATCATCGTAGACTATTGAATTTAACTTTATTTTCATCAGAAAGACGAGAGAAATTGATTGCCGTTAAAAAATTTCAGCTAACTTCAATAGCAAAAAAATTAGTCAGTCACCATGAGGATTTTGGAAAATTTAAGAAAATAATTGATTTTTCAGACTTTGATCGGCCGTAGCGGCCAAACGGAAACTCCAAATTGAACGCGGTTTGCAAATCTGAGTTCCTCGTACGTCAATTAGTCGGATTAGAGATTTTTAATTTTTGATGAAATCGTGAAAAAAAACATGACTAACCCCCTTGGAACTTTTGTCAAAAAATGCAACTTTCTTAAAAATCATCGTAGACTATTGAATTTAACTTTATTTTCATCAGAAAGACGAGAGAAATTGATTGCCGTTAAAAAATTTCAGCTAACTTCAATAGCAAAAAAAATTAGTCAGTCACCATGAGGATTTTGGAAAATTTAAGAAAATAATTGATTTTTCAGACTTTGATCGGCCGTAGCGGCCAAACGAAAACTCCAAATTGAACGCGGTTTGCAAATCTGAGTTCCTCGTACGTCAATTAGTCGGATTAGAGATTTTTAATTTTTGATGAAATCGTGAAAACAAACATGACTAACCCCCTTGGAAATTTTGTCAAAAAATGCAACTTTCTTAAAAATCATCGTAGACTATTGAATTTAACTTTATTTTCATCAGAAAGACGAGAGAAATTGATTGCCGTTAAAAAATTTCAGCTAACTTCAATAGCAAAAAAATTAGTCAGTCACCATGAGGATTTTGGAAAATTTAAGAAAATAATTGATTTTTCAGACTTTGATCGGCCGTAGCGGCCAAACGAAAACTCCAAATTGAACGCGGTTTGCAAATCTGAGTTCCTCGTACGTCAATTAGTCGGATTAGAGATTTTTAATTTTTGATGAAATCGTGAAAAAAAACATGACTAACCCCCTTGGAAATGTTGTCAAAAAATGCAACTTTCTTAAAAATCATCGTAGACTATTGAATTTAACTTTATTTTCATCAGAAAGACGAGAGAAATTGATTGCCGTTATAAAATTTCAGCTAACTTCAATAGCAACAAAATTAGTCAGTCACCATGAGGATTTTGGAAAATTTAAGAAAATAATTGATTTTTCAGACTTTGATCGGCCGTAGCGGCCAAACGAAAACTCCAAATTGAACGCGGTTTGCAAATCTGAGTTCCTCGTACGTCAATTAGTCAGATTAGAGATTTTAAATTTTTGAAGAAAACACGAAAAAAGACATGACTAACCCCCTTGGAAATTTTGTTAAAAAATGCAACTTTCCTAAAAATCATCGTAGACTATTGAATTTAACTTTATTTTTATCAGAAAGACGAGAGAAATTGATTGCCGTTAAAAAAATTCAGCTAACTTCAATAGCAAAAAAATTAGTCAGTCACAGTGAACATTTTAGAAAATTTACGAAAAAAATTGATTTTTCAGACTTTGATCGGCCGTAACGGCCAAACGAAAACTCCAAATTGAACGCGGTTTGCAAATCTGAGTTCCTCGTACGTCAATTAGTCGGATTAGAGATTTTGAATTTTTGATGAAATCGTGAAAAAAAACATGACTAACCCCCTTGGAAATTTTGTCAAAAAATGCAACTTTCTTAAAAATCATCGTAGACTATTGAATTTAACTTTATTTTCATCAGAATTGAATTTAACTTTATTTTCATCAGAAAGACGAGAGACATTGATTGCCCTTAAAAAATTTCAGCTAACTTCAATAGCAAAAAAATTAGTCAGTCACCATGAGGATTTTGGAAAATTTAAGAAAATAATTGATTTTTCAGACTTTGATCGGCCGTAGCGGCCAAACGGAAACTCCAAATTGAACGCGGTTTGCAAATCTGAGTTCCTCGTACGTCAATTAGTCGGATTAGAGATTTTTAATTTTTTAAGAAATCGTGAAAAAAAACATGACTAACCCCCTTGGAAATTTTGTTAAAAAATGCAACTTTCTTAAAAATCATCGTAGACTATTGAATTTAACTTTATTTTCATCAGAAAGACGAGAGAAATTGATTGCCGTTAAAAAATTTCAGCTAACTTCAATAGCAAAAAAATTAGTCAGTCACCATGAGGATTTTGGAAAATTTAAGAAAATAATTGATTTTTCAGACTTTGATCGGCCGTAGCGGCCAAACGGAAACTCCAAATTGAACGCGGTTTGCAAATCTGAGTTCCTCGTACGTCAATTAGTCGGATTAGAGATTTTTAATTTTTGATGAAATCGTGAAAAAAAACATGACTAACCCCCTTGGAAATTTTGTCAAAAAATGCAACTTTCTTAAAAATCATCGTAGACTATTGAATTTAACTTTATTTTCATCAGAAAGACGAGAGAAATTGATTGCCGTTAAAAAATTTCAGCTAACTTCAATAGCAAAAAAATTAGTCAGTCAACATGAGGATTTTGGAAAATTTAAGAAAATAATTGATTTTTCAGACTTTGATCGGCCGTAGCGGCCAAACTAAAACTCCAAATTGAACGCGGTTTGCAAATCTGAGTTCCTCGTACGTCAATTAGTCGGATTAGAGATTTTTAATTTTTGATGAAATCGTGAAAAAAAAACATGACTAACCCCCTTGGAACTTTTGTCAAAAAATGCAACTTTCTTAAAAATCATCGTAGACTATTGAATTTAACTTTATTTTCATCAGAAAGACGAGAGAAATTGATTGCCGTTAAAAAATTTCAGCTAACTTCAATAGCAAAAAAATTAGTCAGGCACAGTGAACATTTTAGAAAATTTACGAAAATAATTGATTTTTCAGACTTTGATCGGCCGTAGCGGCCAAACGAAAACTCCAAATTGAACGCGGTTTGCAAATCTGAGTTCCTCGTACGTCAATTAGTCGGATTAGAGATTTTTAATTTTTGATGAAATCGTGAAAAAAACATGACTAACCCCCTTGGAAATTTTGTAAAAAAATGCAACTTTCTTAAAAATCATCGTAGACTATTGAATTTAACTTTATTTTCATCAGAAAGACGAGAGAAATTGATTGCCGTTAAAAAATTTCAGCTAACTTAATAGCAAAACAATTAGTCAGTCACCATGAGGATTTTGGAAAATTTAAGAAAATAATTGATTTTTCAGACTTTGATCGGCCGTAGCGGCCAAACGGAAACTCCAAATTGAACGCGGTTTGCAAATCTGAGTTCCTCGTACGTCAATTAGTCGGATTAGAGATTTTTAATTTTTGATGAAATCGTGAAAAAAAACATGACTAACCC
The DNA here is from genome assembly GCA_910593695.2 of Ocypus olens. Taxonomy (NCBI): domain Eukaryota; kingdom Metazoa; phylum Arthropoda; class Insecta; order Coleoptera; family Staphylinidae; genus Ocypus; species Ocypus olens. The sequence continues at coordinate 10,746,540 of OU343051.1, read as the reverse complement.
CCTTGGAAATTTTGTCAAAAAATGCAACTTTCTTAAAAATCATCGTAGACTATTGAATTTAACTTTATTTTCATCAGAAAGACGAGAGAAATTGATTGCCGTTAAAAAATTTCAGCTAACTTCAATAGCAAAAAAATTAGTCAGTCACCATGAGGATTTTGGAAAATTTAAGAAAATAATTGATTTTTCAGACTTTGATCGGCCGTAGCGGCCAAACGAAAACTCCAAATTGAACGCGGTTTGCAAATCTGAGTTCCTCGTACGTCAATTAGTCGGATTAGAGATGAAAACACGAAAAAAAACATGACTAACCCCCTTGGAAATTTTGTCAAAAAATGCAACTTTCTTAAAAATCATCGTAGACTATTGAATTTAACTTTATTTTCATCAGAAAGACGAGAGAAATTGATTGCCGTTAAAAAATGTCAGCTAACTTCAATAGCAAAAAAAATAGTCAGTCACCATGAGGATTTTGGAAAATTTAAGAAAATAATTGATTTTTCAGACTTTGATCGGCCGTAGCGGCCAAACGAAAACTCCAAATTGAACGCGGTTTGCAAATCTGAGTTCCTCGTACGTCAATTAGTCAGATTAGAGATTTTAAATTTTTGATAAAAACACGAAAAAAAGACATGACTAACCCCCTTGGAAATTTTGTTAAAAAATGCAACTTTCTTAAAAATCATCGTAGACTATTGAATTTAACTTTATTTTCATCAGAAAGACGAGAGAAATTGATTGCCGTTAAAAAATTTCAGCTAACTTCAATAGCAAAAAAATTAGTCAGTCACCATGAGGATTTTGGAAAATTTAAGAAAATAATTGATTTTTCAGACTTTGATCGGCCGTAGCGGCCAAACGAAAACTCCAAATTGAACGCGGTTTGCAAATCTGAGTTTCTCGTACGTCAATTAGTCGGATTAGAGATTTTTAATTTTTGATGAAATCGTGAAAAAAGACATGACTAACCCCCTTGGAAATTTTGTCAAAAAATGCAACTTTCTTAAAAATCATCGTAGACTATTGAATTTAACTTTATTTTCATCAGAAAGACGAGAGAAATTGATTGCCGTTAAAAAATTTCAGCTGACTTCAATAGCAAAAAAATTAGTCAGTCACCATGAGGATTTTGGAAAATTTAAGAAAATAATTGATTTTTCAGACTTTGATCGGCCGTAGCGGCCAAACGAAAACTCCAAATTGAACGCGGTTTGCAAATCTGAGTTCCTCGTACGTCAATTAGTCAGATTAGAGATTTTAAATTTTTGATAAAAACACGAAAAAAAGACATGACTAACCCCCTTGGAAATTTTGTTAAAAAATGCAACTTTCTTAAAAATCATCGTAGACTATTGAATTTAACTTTATTTTCATCAGAAAGACGAGAGAAATTGATTGCCGTTAAAAAATTTCAGCTAACTTCAATAGCAAAAAAATTAGTCAGTCACCATGAGGATTTTGGAAAATTTAAGAAAATAATTGATTTTTCAGACTTTGATCGGCCGTAGCGGCCAAACGAAAACTCCAAATTGAACGCGGTTTGCAAATCTGAGTTTCTCGTACGTCAATTAGTCGGATTAGAGATTTTTAATTTTTGATGAAATCGTGAAAAAAGACATGACTAACCCCCTTGGAAATTTTGTCAAAAAATGCAACTTTCTTAAAAATCATCGTAGACTATTGAATTTAACTTTATTTTCATCAGAAAGACGAGAGAAATTGATTGCCGTTAAAAAATTTCAGCTAACTTCAATAGCAAAAAAATTAGTCAGTCACCATGAGGATTTTGGAAAATTTAAGAAAATAATTGATTTTTCAGACTTTGATCGGCCGTAGCGGCCAAACGAAAACTCCAAATTGAACGCGGTTTGCAAATCTGAGTTTCTCGTACGTCAATTAGTCGGATTAGAGATTTTTAATTTGTGATGAAATCGTGAAAAAAGACATGACTAACCCCCTTGGAAATTTTGTCAAAAAATGCAACTTTCTTAAAAATCATCGTAGACTATTGAATTTAACTTTATTTTCATCAGAAAGACGAGAGAAATTGATTGCCGTTAAAAAATTTCAGCTAACTTCAATAGCAAAAAAATTAGTCAGTCACCATGAGGATTTTGGAAAATTTAAGAAAATAATTGATTTTTCAGACTTTGATCGGCCGTAGCGGCCAAACGAAAACTCCAAATTGAACGCGGTTTGCAAATCTGAGTTCCTCGTACGTCAATTAGTCGGATCAGAGATGAAAACACGAAAAAAGACATGACTAACCCCCTTGGAAATTTTGTCAAAAAATGCAACTTTCTTAAAAATCATCGTAGACTATTGAATTTAACTTTATTTTCATCAGAAAGACGAGAGAAATTGATTGCCGTTAAAAAATTTCAGCTAACTTCAATAGCAAAAAAATTAGTCAGGCACAGTGAACATTTTAGAAAATTTACGAAAATAATTGATTTTTCAGACTTTGATCGGCCGTAGCGGCCAAACGAAAACTCCAAATTGAACGCGGTTTGCAAATCTGAGTTTCTCGTACGTCAATTAGTCGGATTAGAGATTTTGAATTTTTGATGAAATCGTGAGAAAAGACATGACTAACCCCCTTGAAAATTTTGTCAAAAAATGCAACTTTCTTAAAAATCATCGTAGACTATTGAATTTAACTTTATTTTCATCAGAAAGACGAGAGAAATTGATTGCCGTTAAAAAATTTCAGCTAACTTCAATAGCAAAAAAATTAGTCAGTCACCATGAGGATTTTGGAAAATTTAAGAAAATAATTGATTTTTCAGACTTTGATCGGCCGTACCGGCCAAACGAAAACTCCAAATTGAACGCGGTTTGCAAATCTGAGTTCCTCGTACGTCAATTAGTCGGATTAGAGATTTTTAATTTTTGATGAAATCGTGAAAAAAAACATGACTAACCCCCTTGGAAATTTTGTCAAAAAATGCAACTTTCTTAAAAATCATCGTAGACTATTGAATTTAACTTTATTTTCATCAGAAAGACGAGAGAAATTGATTGCCGTTAAAAAATTTCAGCTAACTTCAATAGCAAAAAAAATAGTCAGTCACCATGAGGATTTTGGAAAATTTAAGAAAATAATTGATTTTTCAGACTTTGATCGGCCGTAGCGGCCAAACGAAAACTCCAAATTGAACGCGGTTTGCAAATCTGAGTTCCTCGTACGTCAATTAGTCGGATTAGAGATTTTTAATTTTTGATGAAATCGTGAAAAAAAACATGACTAACCCCCTTGGAAATTTTGTCAAAAAATGCAACTTTCTTAAAAATCATCGTAGACTATTGAATTTAACTTTATTTTCATCAGAAAGACGAGAGAAATTGATTGCCGTTAAAAAATTTCAGCTAACTTCAATAGCAAAAAAATTAGTCAGTCACCATGAGGATTTTGGAAAATTTAAGAAAATAATTGATTTTTCAGACTTTGATCGGCCGTAGCGGCCAAACGAAAACTCCAAATTGAACGCGGTTTGCAAATCTGAGTTTCTCGTACGTCAATTAGTCGGATTAGAGATTTTTAATTTGTGATGAAATCGTGAAAAAAGACATGACTAACCCCCTTGGAAATTTTGTCAAAAAATGCAACTTTCTTAAAAATCATTGTAGACTATTGAATTTAACTTTATTTTCATCAGAAAGACGAGAGAAATTGATTGCCGTTAAAAAATTTCAGCTAACTTCAATAGCAAAAAAATTAGTCAGTCACCATGAGGATTTTGGAAAATTTAAGAAAATAATTGATTTTTCAAAATTTGATCGGCCGTAGCGGCCAAACGAAAACTCCAAATTGAACGCGGTTTGCAAATCTGAGTTCCTCGTACGTCAAATTAGTCGGATTAGAGATTTTTAATTTTTGATGAAATCGTGAAAAAAGACATGACTAACCCCCTTGGAAATTTTGTCAAAAAATGCAGCTTTCTTAAAAATCATCGTAGACTATTGAATTTAACTTTATTTTCATCAGAAAGACGAGAGAAATTGATTGCCGTTAAAAAAATTCAGCTAACTTCAATAGCAAAAAAATTAGTCAGTCACCATGAGGATTTTGGAAAATTTAAGAAAATAATTGATTTTTCAGACTTTGATCGGCCGTAGCGGCCAAACTAAAACTCCAAATTGAACGCGGTTTGCAAATCTGAGTTCCTCGTACGTCAATTAGTCAGATTAGAGATTTTAAATTTTTGATAAAAACACGAAAAAAAGACATGACTAAATTTTGTTAAAAAATGCAGCTTTCTTAAAAATCATCGTAGACTATTGAATTTAACTTTATTTTCATCAGAAAGACGAGAGAAATTGATTGCCGTTAAAAAATTTCAGCTAACTTCAATAGCAAAAAAATTAGTCAGTCACGATGAGGATTTTGGAAAATTTAAGAAAATAATTGATTTTTCAGACTTTGATCGGCCGTAGCGGCCAAACGGAAACTCCAAATTGAACGCGGTTTGCAAATCTGAGTTCCTCGTACGTCAATTAGTCGGATTAGAGATTTTTAATTTTTGATGAAATCGTGAAAAAAAACATGACTAACCCCCTTGGAAATTTTGTCAAAAAATGCAACTTTCTTAAAAATCATCGTAGACTATTGAATTTAACTTTATTTTCATCAGAAAGACGAGAGAAATTGATTGCCGTTAAAAAATTTCAGCTAACTTCAATAGCAAAAAAATTAGTCAGTCACCATGAGGATTTTGAAAAATTTAAGAAAATAATTGATTTTTCAGACTTTGATCGGCCGTAGCGGCCAAACTAAAACTCCAAATTGAACGCGGTTTGCAAATCTGAGTTCCTCGTACGTCAATTAGTCAGATTAGAGATTTTAAATTTTTGATAAAAACACGAAAAAAAGACATGACTAAATTTTGTTAAAAAATGCAACTTTCTTAAAAATCATCGTAGACTATTGAATTTAACTTTATTTTCATCAGAAAGACGAGAGAAATTGATTGCCGTTAAAAAATTTCAGCTAACTTCAATAGCAAAAAAATTAGTCAGGCACCATGAGGATTTTGGAAAATTTAAGAAAATAATTGATTTTTCAGACTTTGATCGGCCGTAGTGGCCAAACGAAAACTCCAAATTGAACGCGGTTTGCAAATCTGAGTTCCTCGTACGTCAATTAGTCGGATTAGAGATTTTTAATTTTTGATGAAATCGTGAAAAAAAACATGACTAACCCCCTTGGAAATTTTGTCAAAAAATGCAACTTTCTTAAAAATCATCGTAGACTATTGAATTTAACTTTATTTTCATCAGAAAGACGAGAGAAATTGATTGCCGTTAAAAAATTTCAGCTAACTTCAATAGCAACAAAATTAGTCAGTCACCATGAGGATTTTGGAAAATTTAAGAAAATAATTGATTTTTCAGACTTTGATCGGCCGTAGCAGCCAAACGAAAACTCCAAATTGAACGCGGTTTGCAAATCTGAGTTTCTCGTACGTCAATTAGCCGGATTAGAGATTTTTAATTTTTGATGAAATCGTGAAAAAAAACATGACTAACCCCCTTGGAAATTTTGTCAAAAAATGCAACTTTCTTAAAAATCATCGTAGACTATTGAATTTAACTTTATTTTCATCAGAAAGACGAGAGAAATTGATTGCCGTTAAAAAATTTCAGCTAACTTCAATAGCAAAAAAATTAGTCAGTCACGATGAGGATTTTGGAAAATTTAAGAAAATAATTGATTTTTCAGACTTTGATCGGCCGTAGCGGCCAAACGGAAACTCCAAATTGAACGCGGTTTGCAAATCTGAGTTCCTCGTACGTCAATTAGTCGGATTAGAGATTTTTAATTTTTGATGAAATCGTGAAAAAAAACATGACTAACCCCCTTGGAAATTTTGTCAAAAAATGCAACTTTCTTAAAAATCATCGTAGACTATTGAATTTAACTTTATTTTCATCAGAAAGACGAGAGAAATTGATTGCCGTTAAAAAATTTCAGCTAACTTCAATAGCAAAAAAATTAGTCAGTCACGATGAGGATTTTGGAAAATTTAAGAAAATAATTGATTTTTCAGACTTTGATCGGCCGTAGCGGCCAAACGGAAACTCCAAATTGAACGCGGTTTGCAAATCTGAGTTCCTCGTACGTCAATTAGTCGGATTAGAGATTTTTTATTTTTGATGAAATCGTGAAAAAAAACATGACTAACCCCCTTGGAAATTTTGTCAAAAAATGCAACTTTCTTAAAAATCATCGTAGACTATTGAATTTAACTTTATTTTCATCAGAAAGACGAGAGAAATTGATTGCCGTTAAAAAATTTCAGCTAACTTCAATAGCAAAAAAATTAGTCAGTCACCATGAGGATTTTGGAAAATTTAAGAAAATAATTGATTTTTCAGACTTTGATCGGCCGTAGCGGCCAAACGAAAACTCCAAATTGAACGCGGTTTGCAAATCTGAGTTCCTCGTACGTCAATTAGTCGGATTAGAGATTTTTAATTTTTGATGAAATCGTGAAAAAAAACATAACTAACCCCCTTGGAAATTTTGTCAAAAAATGCAACTTTCTTAAAAATCATCGTAGACTATTGAATTTAACTTTATTTTCATCAGAAAGACGAGAGAAATTGATTGCCGTTAAAAAATTTCAGCTAACTTCAATAGCAAAAAAAATAGTCAGTCACCATGAGGATTTTGGAAAATTTAAGAAAATAATTGATTTTTCAGACTTTGATCGGCCGTAGCGGCCAAACGAAAACTCCAAATTGAACGCGGTTTGCAAATCTGAGTTCCTCGTACGTCAATTAGTCGGATTAGAGATTTTTAATTTTTGATGAAATCGTGAAAAAAAACATGACTAACCCCCTTGGAAATTTTGTCAAAAAATGCAACTTTCTTAAAAATCATCGTAGACTATTGAATTTAACTTTATTTTCATCAGAAAGACGAGAGAAATTGATTGCCGTTAAAAAATTTCAGCTAACTTCAATAGCAAAAAAATTAGTCAGTCACCATGAGGATTTTGGCAAATTTAAGAAAATAATTGATTTTTCAGACTTTGATCGGCCGTAGCGGCCAAACGAAAACTCCAAATTGAACGCGGTTTGCAAATCTGAGTTCCTCGTACGTCAATTAGTCGGATTAGAGATTTTTAATTTTTGATGAAATCGTGAAAAAAAACATGACTAACCCCCTTGGAAATTTTGTCAAAAAATGCAACTTTCTTAAAAATCATCGTAGACTATTGAATTTAACTTTATTTTCATCAGAAAGACGAGAGAAATTGATTGCCGTTAAAAAATTTCAGCTAACTTCAATAGCAAAAAAATTAGTCAGTCACCATGAGGATTTTGGAAAATTTAAGAAAATAATTGATTTTTCAGACTTTGATCGGCCGTAGCGGCCAAACGAAAACTCCAAATTGAACGCGGTTTGCAAATCTGAGTTCCTCGTACGTCAATTAGTCGGATTAGAGATTTTTAATTTTTGATGAAATCGTGAAAAAAAACATGACTTGGAAATTTTGTCAAAAAATGCAACTTTCTTAAAAATCGTCGTAGACTATTGAATTTAACTTTATTTTCATCAGAAAGACGAGAGAAATTGATTGCCGTTAAAAAATTTCAGCTAACTTCAATAGCAAAAAAATTAGTCAGGCACAGTGAACATTTTAGAAAATTTACGAAAATAATTGATTTTTCAGACTTTGATCGGCCGTAGCGGCCAAACGAAAACTCCAAATTGAACGCGGTTTGCAAATCTGAGTTTCTCGTACTCGTACGTCAATTAGTCGGATTAGAGATTTTTAATTTTTGATGAAATCGTGAAAAAAAACATGACTAACCCCCTTGGAAATTTTGTCAAAAAATGCAACTTTCTTAAAAATCATCGTAGACTATTGAATTTAACTTTATTTTCATCAGAAAGACGAGAGAAATTGATTGCCGTTAAAAAATTTCAGCTAACTTCAATAGCAAAAAAAATAGTCAGTCACCATGAGGATTTTGGAAAATTTAAGAAAATAATTGATTTTTCAGACTTTGATCGGCCGTAGCGGCCAAACGAAAACTCCAAATTGAACGCGGTTTGCAAATCTGAGTTCCTCGTACGTCAATTAGTCGGATTAGAGATTTTTAATTTTTGATGAAATCGTGAAAAAAGACATGACTAACCCCCTTGGAAATTTTGTCAAAAAATGCAACTTTCTTAAAAATCATCGTAGACTATTGAATTTAACTTTATTTTCATCAGAAAGACGAGAGAAATTGATTGCCGTTAAAAAATTTCAGCTAACTTCAATAGCAAAAAAATTAGTCAGTCACCATGAGGATTTTGGAAAATTTAAGAAAATAATTGATTTTTCAGACTTTGATCGGCCGTAGCGGCCAAACGAAAACTCCAAATTGAACGCGGTTTGCAAATCTGAGTTCCTCGTACGTCAATTAGTCGGATTAGAGATTTTTAATTTTTGATGAAATCGTGAAAAAAAACATGACTAACCCCCTTGGAAATTTTGTCAAAAAATGCAACTTTCTTAAAAATCATCGTAGACTATTGAATTTAACTTTATTTTCATCAGAAAGACGAGAGAAATTGATTGCCGTTAAAAAATTTCAGCTAACTTCAATAGCAAAAAAATTAGTCAGTCACCATGAGGATTTTGGAAAATTTAAGAAAATAATTGATTTTTCAGACTTTGATCGGCCGTAGCGGCCAAACGAAAACTCCAAATTGAACGCGGTTTGCAAATCTGAGTTCCTCGTACGTCAATTAGTCGGATTAGAGATTTTTAATTTTTGATGAAATCGTGAAAAAAAACATGACTTGGAAATTTTGTCAAAAAATGCAACTTTCTTAAAAATCGTCGTAGACTATTGAATTTAACTTTATTTTCATCAGAAAGACGAGAGAAATTGATTGCCGTTAAAAAATTTCAGCTAACTTCAATAGCAAAAAAATTAGTCAGGCACAGTGAACATTTTAGAAAATTTACGAAAATAATTGATTTTTCAGACTTTGATCGGCCGTAGCGGCCAAACGAAAACTCCAAATTGAACGCGGTTTGCAAATCTGAGTTTCTCGTACGTCAATTAGTCGGATTAGAGATTTTGAATTTTTGATGAAATCGTGAGAAAAAACATGACTAACCCCCCCTTGGAAATTTTGTCAAAAAATGCAACTTTCTTAAAAATCATCGTAGACTATTGAATTTAACTTTATTTTCATCAGAAAGACGAGAGAAATTGATTGCCGTTAAAAAATTTCAGCTAACTTCAATAGCAAAAAAATTAGTCAGTCACCATGAGGATTTTGGAAAATTTAAGAAAATAATTGATTTTTCAGACTTTGATCGGCCGTAGCGGCCAAACGAAAACTCCAAATTGAACGCGGTTTGCAAATCTGAGTTCCTCGTACGTCAATTAGTCGGATTAGAGATTTTTAATTTTTGATGAAATCGTGAAAAAAAACATGACTTGGAAATTTTGTCAAAAAATGCAACTTTCTTAAAAATCGTCGTAGACTATTGAATTTAACTTTATTTTCATCAGAAAGACGAGAGAAATTGATTGCCGTTAAAAAATTTCAGCTAACTTCAATAGCAAAAAAATTAGTCAGGCACAGTGAACATTTTAGAAAATTTACGAAAATAATTGATTTTTCAGACTTTGATCGGCCGTAGCGGCCAAACGAAAACTCCCAATTGAACGCGGTTTGCAAATCTGAGTTTCTCGTACGTCAATTAGTCGGATTAGAGATTTTGAATTTTTGATGAAATCGTGAGAAAAGACATGACTAACCCCCTTGAAAATTTTGTCAAAAAATGCAACTTTCTTAAAAATCATCGTAGACTATTGAATTTAACTTTATTTTCATCAGAAAGACGAGAGAAATTGATTGCCGTTAAAAAATTTCAGCTAACTTCAATAGCAAAAAAATTAGTCAGTCACCATGAGGATTTTGGAAAATTAAAGAAAATAATTGATTTTTCAGACTTTGATCGGCCGTAGCGGCCAAACGAAATCTCCAAATTGAACGCGGTTTGCAAATCTGAGTTTCTCGTACGTCAATTAGTCGGATTAGAGATTTTTAATTTTTGATGAAATCGTGAAAAAAGACATGACTAACCCCCTTGGAAATTTTGTCAAAAAATGCAACTTTCTTAAAAATCATCGTAGACTATTGAATTTAACTTTATTTTCATCAGAAAGACGAGAGAAATTGATTGCCGTTAAAAAATTTCAGCTAACTTCAATAGCAAAAAAATTAGTCAGTCACCATGAGGATTTTGGAAAATTTAAGAAAATAATTGATTTTTCAGACTTTGATCGGCCGTAGCGGCCAAACGAAAACTCCAAATTGAACGCGGTTTGCAAATCTGAGTTCCTCGTACGTCAATTAGTCGGATTAGAGATTTTTAATTTTTGATGAAATCGTGAAAAAAACATGACTAACCCCCTTGGAAATTTTGTCAAAAAATGCAACTTTCTTAAAAATCATCGTAGACTATTGAATTTAACTTTATTTTCATCAGAAAGACGAGAGAAATTGATTGCCGTTAAAAAATTTCAGCTAACTTCAATAGCAAAAAAATTAGTCAGTCACCATGAGGATTTTGGAAAATTTAAGAAAATAATTGATTTTTCAGACTTTGATCGGCCGTAGCGGCCAAACGAAAACTCCAAATTGAACGCGGTTTGCAAATCTGAGTTCCTCGTACGTCAATTAGTCGGATCTGAGATGAAAACATGAAAAAAGACATGACTAACCCCCTTGGAAATTTTGTCAAAAAATGCAACTTTCTTAAAAATCATCGTAGACTATTGAATTTAACTTTATTTTCATCAGAAAGACGAGAGAAATTGATTGCCGTTAAAAAATTTCAGCTAACTTCAATAGCAAAAAAATTAGTCAGTCACCATGAGGATTTTGGAAAATTTAAGAAAATAATTGATTTTTCAGACTTTGATCGGCCGTAGCGGCCAAACTAAAACTCCAAATTGAACGCGGTTTGCAAATCTGAGTTCCTCGTACGTCAATTAGTCGGATTAGAGATTTTTAATTTTTGATGAAATCGTGAAAAAAAACATGACTAACCCCCTTGGAAATTTTGTCAAAAAATGCAACTTTCTTAAAAATCATCGTAGACTATTGAATTTAACTTTATTTTCATCAGAAAGACGAGAGAAATTGATTGCCGTTAAAAAATTTCAGCTAACTTCAATAGCAAAAAAATTAGTCAGTCACGATGAGGATTTTGGAAAATTTAAGAAAATAATTGATTTTTCAGACTTTGATCGGCCGTAGCGGCCAAACGGAAACTCCAAATTGAACGCGGTTTGCAAATCTGAGTTCCTCGTACGTCAATTAGTCGGATTAGAGATTTTTAATTTTTGATGAAATCGTGAAAAAAACATGACTAACCCCCTTGGAAATTTTGTCAAAAAATGCAACTTTCTTAAAAATCATCGTAGACTATTGAATTTAACTTTATTTTCATCAGAAAGACGAGAGAAATTGATTGCCGTTAAAAAATTTCAGCTAACTTCAATAGCAAAAAAATTAGTCAGTCACCATGAGGATTTTGAAAAATTTAAGAAAATAATTGATTTTTCAGACTTTGATCGGCCGTAGCGGCCAAACTAAAACTCCAAATTGAACGCGGTTTGCAAATCTGAGTTCCTCGTACGTCAATTAGTCAGATTAGAGATTTTAAATTTTTGATAAAAACACGAAAAAAAGACATGACTAACCCTCTTGGAAATTTTGTTAAAAAATGCAACTTTCTTAAAAATCATCGTAGACTATTGAATTTAACTTTATTTTCATCAGAAAGACGAGAGAAATTGATTGCCGTTAAAAAATTTCAGCTAACTTCAATAGCAAAAAAAATAGTCAGGCACCATGAGGATTTTGGAAAATTTAAGAAAATAATTGATTTTTCAGACTTTGATCGGCCGTAGTGGCCAAACGAAAACTCCAAATTGAACGCGGTTTGCAAATCTGAGTTCCTCGTACGTCAATTAGTCGGGATTAGAGATTTTTAATTTTTGATAAAATCGTGAAAAAAAACATGACTAACCCCCTTGGAAATTTTGTCAAAAAATGCAACTTTCTTAAAAATCATCGTAGGACTATTGAATTTAACTTTATTTTCATCAGAAAGACCGAGAGAAATTGATTGCCGTTAAAAAATTTCAGCTAACTTCAATAGCAAAAAAATTAGTCAGGCACAGTGAACATTTTAGAAAATTTACGAAAATAATTGATTTTTCAGACTTTGATCGGCCGGTAGCGGCCACACCGAAAACTCCAAATTGAACGCGGTTTGCAAATCTGAGTTCCTCGTACGTCAATTAGTCGGATTAGAGATTTTAATTTTGATGAAATCGTGAAAAAAAACATGACTAACCCCCCGTGGAAATTTTGTTAAAAAATGCAACTTTCTTAAAAATCATCGTAGACTATTGAAATTTAACTTTATTTTCATCAGAAAGACGAGAGAAATTGATTGCCGTTAAAAAATTTCAGCTAACTTCAATAGCAAAAAAAATAGTCAGGCACCATGAGGATGTTGGAAAATTTAAGAAAATAATTGATTTTTCAGACTTTGATCGGCCGTAGTGGCCAAACGAAAACTCCAAATTGAACGCGGTTTGCAAATCTGAGTTCCTCGTACGTCAATTAGTCGGATTAGAGATTTTTAATTTTTGATAAAATCGTGAAAAAAAACATGACTAACCCCCTTGGAAATTTTGTCAAAAAATGCAACTTTCTTAAAAATCATCGTAGACTATTGAATTTAACTTTATTTTCATCAGAAAGACGAGAGAAATTGATTGCCGTTAAAAAATTTCAGCTAACTTCAATAGCAAAAAAATTAGTCAGGCACAGTGAACATTTTAGAAAATTTACGAAAATAATTGATTTTTCAGACTTTGATCGGCCGTAGCGGCCACACGAAAACTCCAAATTGAACGCGGTTTGCAAATCTGAGTTCCTCGTACGTCAATTAGTCGGATTAGAGATTTTTAATTTTTGATGAAATCGTGAAAAAAAACATGACTAACCCCCTTGGAAATTTTGTCAAAAAATGCAACTTTCTTAAAAATCATCGTAGACTATTGAATTTAACTTTATTTTCATCAGAAAGACGAGAGAAATTGATTGCCGTTAAAAAATTTCAGCTAACTTCAATAGCAAAAAAAATAGTCAGGCACCATGAGGATTTTGGAAAATTTAAGAAAATAATTGATTTTTCAGACTTTGATCGGCCGTAGTGGCCAAACGAAAACTCCAAATTGAACGCGGTTTGCAAATCTGAGTTCCTCGTACGTCAATTAGTCGGATTAGAGATTTTTAATTTTTGATAAAATCGTGAAAAAAAACATGACTAACCCCCTTGGAAATTTTGTCAAAAAATGCAACTTTCTTAAAAATCATCGTAGACTATTGAATTTAACTTTATTTTCATCAGAAAGACGAGAGAAATTGATTGCCGTTAAAAAATTTCAGCTAACTTCAATAGCAAAAAAATTAGTCAGGCACAGTGAACATTTTAGAAAATTTACGAAAATAATTGATTTTTCAGACTTTGATCGGCCGTAGCGGCCACACGAAAACTCCAAATTGAACGCGGTTTGCAAATCTGAGTTCCTCGTACGTCAATTAGTCGGATTAGAGATTTTTAATTTTTGATGAAATCGTGAAAAAAAACATGACTAACCCCCTTGGAAATTTTGTTAAAAAATGCAACTTTCTTAAAAATCATCGTAGACTATTGAATTTAACTTTATTTTCATCAGAAAGACGAGAGAAATTGATTGCCGTTAAAAAATTTCAGCTAACTTCAATAGCAAAAAAAATAGTCAGGCACCATGAGGATTTTGGAAAATTTAAGAAAATAATTGATTTTTCAGACTTTGATCGGCCGTAGTGGCCAAACGAAAACTCCAAATTGAACGCGGTTTGCAAATCTGAGTTCCTCGTACGTCAATTAGTCGGATTAGAGATTTTTAATTTTTGATAAAATCGTGAAAAAAAACATGACTAACCCCCTTGGAAATTTTGTCAAAAAATGCAACTTTCTTAAAAATCATCGTAGACTATTGAATTTAACTTTATTTTCATCAGAAAGACGAGAGAAATTGATTGCCGTTAAAAAATTTCAGCTAACTTCAATAGCAAAAAAATTAGTCAGGCACAGTGAACATTTTAGAAAATTTACGAAAATAATTGATTTTTCAGACTTTGATCGGCCGTAGCGGCCACACGAAAACTCCAAATTGAACGCGGTTTGCAAATCTGAGTTCCTCGTACGTCAATTAGTCGGATTAGAGATTTTTAATTTTTGATGAAATCGTGAAAAAAAACATGACTAACCCCCTTGGAAATTTTGTCAAAAAATGCAACTTTCTTAAAAATCATCGTAGACTATTGAATTTAACTTTATTTTCATCAGAAAGACGAGAGAAATTGATTGCCGTTAAAAAATTTCAGCTAACTTCAATAGCAAAAAAAATAGTCAGGCACCATGAGGATTTTGGAAAATTTAAGAAAATAATTGATTTTTCAGACTTTGATCGGCCGTAGTGGCCAAACGAAAACTCCAAATTGAACGCGGTTTGCAAATCTGAGTTCCTCGTACGTCAATTAGTCGGATTAGAGATTTTTAATTTTTGATGAAATCGTGAAAAAAAACATGACTAACCCCCTTGGAAATTTTGTCAAAAAATGCAACTTTCTTAAAAATCATCGTAGACTATTGAATTTAACTTTATTTTCATCAGAAAGACGAGAGAAATTGATTGCCGTTAAAAAATTTCAGCTAACTTCAATAGCAAAAAAATTAGTCAGGCACAGTGAACATTTTAGAAAATTTACGAAAATAATTGATTTTTCAGACTTTGATCGGCCGTAGCGGCCAAACGAAAACTCCAAATTGAACGCGGTTTGCAAATCTGAGTTCCTCGTACGTCAATTAGTCGGATTAGAGATTTTTAATTTTTGATGAAATCGTGAAAAAAAACATGACTAACCCCCTTGGAAATTTTGTCAAAAAATGCAACTTTCTTAAAAATCATCGTAGACTATTGAATTTAACTTTATTTTCATCAGAAAGACGAGAGACATTGATTGCCCTTAAAAAATTTCAGCTAACTTCAATAGCAAAAAAATTAGTCAGTCACCATGAGGATTTTGGAAAATTTAAGAAAATAATTGATTTTTCAGACTTTGATCGGCCGTAGCGGCCAAACGGAAACTCCAAATTGAACGCGGTTTGCAAATCTGAGTTCCTCGTACGTCAATTAGTCGGATTAGAGATTTTTAATTTTTTAAGAAATCGTGAAAAAAAACATGACTAACCCCCTTGGAAATTTTGTCAAAAAATGCAACTTTCTTAAAAATCATCGTAGACTATTGAATTTAACTTTATTTTCATCAGAAAGACGAGAGAAATTGATTGCCGTTAAAAAATTTCAGCTAACTTCAATAGCAAAAAAATTAGTCAGTCACCATGAGGATTTTGGAAAATTTAAGAAAATAATTGATTTTTCAGACTTTGATCGGCCGTAGCGGCCAAACGGAAACTCCAAATTGAACGCGGTTTGCAAATCTGAGTTCCTCGTACGTCAATTAGTCGGATTAGAGATTTTTAATTTTTGATGAAATCGTGAAAAAAAACATGACTAACCCCCTTGGAAATTTTGTCAAAAAATGCAACTTTCTTAAAAATCATCGTAGACTATTGAATTTAACTTTATTTTCATCAGAAAGACGAGAGAAATTGATTGCCGTTAAAAAATTTCAGCTAACTTCAATAGCAAAAAAATTAGTCAGTCAATATGAGGATTTTGGAAAATTTAAGAAAATAATTGATTTTTCAGACTTTGATCGGCCGTAGCGGCCAAACTAAAACTCCAAATTGAACGCGGTTTGCAAATCTGAGTTCCTCGTACGTCAATTAGTCGGATTAGAGATTTTTAATTTTTGATGAAATCGTGAAAAAAAAACATGACTAACCCCCTTGGAAATTTTGTCAAAAAATGCAACTTTCTTAAAAATCATCGTAGACTATTGAATTTAACTTTATTTTCATCAGAAAGACGAGAGAAATTGATTGCCGTTAAAAAATTTCAGCTAACTTCAATAGCAAAAAAATTAGTCAGGCACAGTGAACATTTTAGAAAATTTACGAAAATAATTGATTTTTCAGACTTTGATCGGCCGTAGCGGCCAAACGAAAACTCCAAATTGAACGCGGTTTGCAAATCTGAGTTCCTCGTACGTCAATTAGTCGGATTAGAGATTTTTAATTTTTGATGAAATCGTGAAAAAAACATGACTAACCCCCTTGGAAATTTTGTAAAAAAATGCAACTTTCTTAAAAATCATCGTAGACTATTGAATTTAACTTTATTTTCATCAGAAAGACGAGAGAAATTGATTGCCGTTAAAAAATTTCAGCTAACTTAATAGCAAAACAATTAGTCAGTCACCATGAGGATTTTGGAAAATTTAAGAAAATAATTGATTTTTCAGACTTTGATCGGCCGTAGCGGCCAAACTAAAACTCCAAATTGAACGCGGTTTGCATATCTGAGTTCCTCGTACGTCAATTAGTCGGATTAGAGATTTTTAATTTTTGATGAAATCGTGAAAAAAAAACATGACTAACCCCCTTGGAAATTTTGTCAAAAAATGCAACTTTCTTAAAAATCATCGTAGACTATTGAATTTAACTTTATTTTCATCAGAAAGACGAGAGAAATTGATTGCCGTTAAAAAATTTCAGCTAACTTCAATAGCAAAAAAATTAGTCAGGCACAGTGAACATTTTAGAAAATTTACGAAAATAATTGATTTTTCAGACTTTGATCGGCCGTAGCGGCCAAACGAAAACTCCAAATTGAACGCGGTTTGCAAATCTGAGTTCCTCGTACGTCAATTAGTCGGATTAGAGATTTTTAATTTTTGATGAAATCGTGAAAAAAAAACATGACTAACCCCCTTGGAAATTTTGTCAAAAAATGCAACTTTCTTAAAAATCATCGTAGACTATTGAATTTAACTTTATTTTCATCAGAAAGACGAGAGAAATTGATTGCCGTTAAAAAATTTCAGCTAACTTCAATAGCAAAAAAATTAGTCAGTCACCATGAGGATTTTGGAAAATTTAAGAAAATAATTGATTTTTCAGACTTTGATCGGCCGTAGCGGCCAAACTAAAACTCCAAATTGAACGCGGTTTGCAAATCTGAGTTCCTCGTACGTCAATTAGTCGGATTAGAGATTTTTAATTTTTGATGAAATCGTGAAAAAAAACATGACTAACCCCCTTGGAAATTTTGTCAAAAAATGCAACTTTCTTAAAAATCATCGTAGACTATTGAATTTAACTTTATTTTCATCAGAAAGACGAGAGAAATTGATTGCCGTTAAAAAATTTCAGCTAACTTCAATAGCAAAAAAATTAGTCAGTCACGATGAGGATTTTGGAAAATTTAAGAAAATAATTGATTTTTCAGACTTTGATCGGCCGTAGCGGCCAAACGGAAACTCCAAATTGAACGCGGTTTGCAAATCTGAGTTCCTCGTACGTCAATTAGTCGGATTAGAGATTTTTAATTTTTGATGAAATCGTGAAAAAAAACATGACTAACCCCCTTGGAAATTTTGTCAAAAAATGCAACTTTCTTAAAAATCATCGTAGACTATTGAATTTAACTTTATTTTCATCAGAAAGACGAGAGAAATTGATTGCCGTTAAAAAATTTCAGCTAACTTCAATAGCAAAAAAATTAGTCAGGCACAGTGAACATTTTAGAAAATTTACGAAAATAATTGATTTTTCAGACTTTGATCGGCCGTAGCAGCCAAACGAAAACTCCAAATTGAACGCGGTTTGCAAATCTGAGTTCCTCGTACGTCAATTAGTCGGATTAGAGATTTTTAATTTTTGATGAAATCGTGAAAAAAAACATGACTAACCCCCTTGGAAATTTTGTCAAAAAATGCAACTTTCTTAAAAATCATCGTAGACTATTGAATTTAACTTTATTTTCATCAGAAAGACGAGAGAAATTGATTGCCGTTAAAAAATTTCAGCTAACTTCAATAGCAAAAAAAATAGTCAGGCACCATGAGGATTTTGGAAAATTTAAGAAAATAATTGATTTTTCAGACTTTGATCGGCCGTAGTGGCCAAACGAAAACTCCAAATTGAACGCGGTTTGCAAATCTGAGTTCCTCGTACGTCAATTAGTCGGATTAGAGATTTTTAATTTTTGATGAAATCGTGAAAAAAAACATGACTAACCCCCTTGGAAATTTTGTCAAAAAATGCAACTTTCTTAAAAATCATCGTAGACTATTGAATTTAACTTTATTTTCATCAGAAAGACGAGAGAAATTGATTGCCGTTAAAAAATTTCAGCTAACTTCAATAGCAAAAAAATTAGTCAGGCACAGTGAACATTTTAGAAAATTTACGAAAATAATTGATTTTTCAGACTTTGATCGGCCGTAGCGGCCAAACGAAAACTCCAAATTGAACGCGGTTTGCAAATCTGAGTTCCTCGTACGTCAATTAGTCGGATTAGAGATTTTTAATTTTTGATGAAATCGTGAAAAAAAACATGACTAACCCCCTTGGAAATTTTGTCAAAAAATGCAACTTTCTTAAAAATCATCGTAGACTATTGAATTTAACTTTATTTTCATCAGAAAGACGAGAGACATTGATTGCCCTTAAAAAATTTCAGCTAACTTCAATAGCAAAAAAATTAGTCAGTCACCATGAGGATTTTGGAAAATTTAAGAAAATAATTGATTTTTCAGACTTTGATCGGCCGTAGCGGCCAAACGGAAACTCCAAATTGAACGCGGTTTGCAAATCTGAGTTCCTCGTACGTCAATTAGTCGGATTAGAGATTTTTAATTTTTGATGAAATCGTGAAAAAAAACATGACTAACCCCCTTGGAAATTTTGTCAAAAAATGCAACTTTCTTAAAAATCATCGTAGACTATTGAATTTAACTTTATTTTCATCAGAAAGACGAGAGAAATTGATTGCCGTTAAAAAATTTCAGCTAACTTCAATAGCAAAAAAATTAGTCAGTCAATATGAGGATTTTGGAAAATTTAAGAAAATAATTGATTTTTCAGACTTTGATCGGCCGTAGCGGCCAAACTAAAACTCCAAATTGAACGCGGTTTGCAAATCTGAGTTCCTCGTACGTCAATTAGTCGGATTAGAGATTTTTAATTTTTGATGAAATCGTGAAAAAAAAACATGACTAACCCCCTTGGAAATTTTGTCAAAAAATGCAACTTTCTTAAAAATCATCGTAGACTATTGAATTTAACTTTATTTTCATCAGAAAGACGAGAGAAATTGATTGCCGTTAAAAAATTTCAGCTAACTTCAATAGCAAAAAAATTAGTCAGGCACAGTGAACATTTTAGAAAATTTACGAAAATAATTGATTTTTCAGACTTTGATCGGCCGTAGCGGCCAAACGGAAACTCCAAATTGAACGCGGTTTGCAAATCTGAGTTCCTCGTACGTTCAATTAGTCGGATTAGAGATTTTTAATTTTTGATGAAATCGTGAAAAAAAACATGACTAACCCCCTTGGAAATTTTGTCAAAAAATGCAACTTTCTTAAAAATCATCGTAGACTATTGAATTTAACTTTATTTTCATCAGAAAGACGAGAGAAATTGATTGCCGTTAAAAAATTTCAGCTAACTTCAATAGCAAAAAAATTAGTCAGTCACCATGAGGATTTTGGAAAATTTAAGAAAATAATTGATTTTTCAGACTTTGATCGGCCGTAGCGGCCAAACTAAAACTCCAAATTGAACGCGGTTTGCAAATCTGAGTTCCTCGTACGTCAATTAGTCGGATTAGAGATTTTTAATTTTTGATGAAATCGTGAAAAAAAACATGACTAACCCCCTTGGAAATTTTGTCAAAAAATGCAACTTTCTTAAAAATCATCGTAGACTATTGAATTTAACTTTATTTTCATCAGAAAGACGAGAGAAATTGATTGCCGTTAAAAAATTTCAGCTAACTTCAATAGCAAAAAAATTAGTCAGTCACCATGAGGATTTTGGAAAATTTAAGAAAATAATTGATTTTTCAGACTTTGATCGGCCGTAGCGGCCAAACGAAAACTCCAAATTGAACGCGGTTTGCAAATCTGAGTTCCTCGTACGTCAATTGGTCGGATTAGAGATTTTGAATTTTTGATGAAATCGTGAAAAAAAACATGACTAACCCCCTTGGAAATTTTGTCAAATAATGCAACTTTCTTAAAAATCATCGTAGACTATTGAATTTAACTTTATTTTCATCAGAAAGACGAGAGAAATTGATTGCCGTTAAAAAATTTCAGCTACCTTCAATAGCAAAAAAATTAGTCAGTCACCATGAGGATTTTGGAAAATTTAAGAAAATAATTGATTTTTCAGACTTTGATCGGCCGTAGCGGCCAAACGAAAACTCCAAATTGAACGCGGTTTGCAAATCTGAGTTCCTCGTACGTCAATTAGTCAGATTAGAGATTTTAAATTTTTGATGAAAACACGAAAAAAAGACATGACTAACCCCCTTGGAAATTTTGTTAAAAAATGCAACTTTCTTAAAAATCATCGTAGACTATTGAATTTAACTTTATTTTCATCAGAAAGACGAGAGAAATTGATTGCCGTTAAAAAATTTCAGCTAACTTCAATAGCAAAAAAATTAGGCAGTCACCATGAGGATTTTGGTAAATTTAAGAAAATAATTGATTTTTCAGACTTTGATCGGCCGTAGCGGCCAAACGAAAACTCCAAATTGAACGCGGTTTGCAAATCTGAGTTCCTCGTACGTCAATTAGTCGGATTAGAGATTTTTAATTTTTGATGAAATCGTGAAAAAAAACATGACTAACCCCCTTGGAAATTTTGTCAAATAATGCAACTTTCTTAAAAATCATCGTAGACTATTGAATTTAACTTTATTTTCATCAGAAAGACGAGAGAAATTGATTGCCGTTAAAAAATTTCAGCTACCTTCAATAGCAAAAAAATTAGTCAGTCACCATGAGGATTTTGGAAAATTTAAGAAAATAATTGATTTTTCAGACTTTGATCGGCCGTAGCGGCCAAACGAAAACTCCAAATTGAACGCGGTTTGCAAATCTGAGTTCCTCGTACGTCAATTGGTCGGATTAGAGATTTTTATTTTTTGATGAAATCGTGAAAAAAAACATGACTAACCCCCTTGGAAATTTTGTCAAAAAATGCAACTTTCTTAAAAATCATCGTAGACTATTGAATTTAACTTTATTTTCATCAGAAAGACGAGAGAAATTGATTGCCGTTAAAAAATTTCAGCTAATAAATAATTGATTTTTCAGACTTTGATCGGCCGTAGCGGCCAAACGAAAACTCCAAATTGAACGCGGTTTGCAAATCTGAGTTCCTCGTACGTCAATTGGTCGGATTAGAGATTTTGAATTTTTGATGAAATCGTGAAAAAAAACATGACTAACCCCCTTGGAAATTTTGTCAAAAAATGCAACTTTCTTAAAAATCATCGTAGACTATTGAATTTAACTTTATTTTCATCAGAAAGACGAGAGAAATTGATTGCCGTTAAAAAATTTCAGCTAACTTCAATAGCAAAAAAATTAGTCATTCACAGTGAACATTTTAGAAAATTTACGAAAAAAATTGATTTTTCAGACTTTGATCGGCCGTAGCGGCCCAACGGAACCTCCAAATTGAACGCGGTTTGCAAATCTGCGTTCCTCGTACGTCAATTAGTCGGATTAGAGATTTTGAATTTTTGATGAAAACACGAAAAAAAGACATGACTAACCCCCTTGGAAATTTTGTTAAAAAATGCAACTTTCTTAAAAATCATCGTAGACTATTGAATTTAACTTTATTTTCATCAGAAAGACGAGAGAAATTGATTGCCGTTAAAAAATTTCAGCTACCTTCAATAGCAAAAAAATTAGTCAGTCACCATGAGGATTTTGGAAAATTTAAGAAAATAATTGATTTTTCAGACTTTGATCGGCCGTAGCGGCCAAACGAAAACTCCAAATTGAACGCGGTTTGCAAATCTGAGTTCCTCGTACGTCAATTGGTCGGATTAGAGATTTTTATTTTTTGATGAAATCGTGAAAAAAAACATGACTAACCCCCTTGGAAATTTTGTCAAAAAATGCAACTTTCTTAAAAATCATCGTAGACTATTGAATTTAACTTTATTTTCATCAGAAAGACGAGAGAAATTGATTGCCGTTAAAAAATTTCAGCTAATAAATAATTGATTTTTCAGACTTTGATCGGCCGTAGCGGCCAAACGAAAACTCCAAATTGAACGCGGTTTGCAAATCTGAGTTCCTCGTACGTCAATTGGTCGGATTAGAGATTTTGAATTTTTGATGAAATCGTGAAAAAAAACATGACTAACCCCCTTGGAAATTTTGTCAAAAAATGCAATTTTCTTCAAAATCATCGTAGACTATTGAATTTAACTTTATTTTCATCAGAAAGACGAGAGAAATTGATTGCCGTTAAAAAATTTCAGCTAACTTCAATAGCAACAAAATTAGTCAGTCACCATGAGGATTTTGGAAAATTTAAGAAAATAATTGATTTTTCAGACTTTGATCGGCCGTAGCGGCCAAACGAAAACTCCAAATTGAACGCGGTTTGCAAATCTGAGTTCCTCGTACGTCAATTAGTCAGATTAGAGATTTTAAATTTTTGATGAAAACACGAAAAAAAGACATGACTAACCCCCTTGGAAATTTTGTTAAAAAATGCAACTTTCTTAAAAATCATCGTAGACTATTGAATTTAACTTTATTTTCATCAGAAAGACGAGAGAAATTGATTGCCGTTAAAAAATTTCAGCTACCTTCAATAGCAAAAAAATTAGTCAGTCACCATGAGGATTTTGGAAAATTTAAGAAAATAATTGATTTTTCAGACTTTGATCGGCCGTAGCGGCCAAACGAAAACTCCAAATTGAACGCGGTTTGCAAATCTGAGTTCCTCGTACGTCAATTGGTCGGATTAGAGATTTTGAATTTTTGATGAAATCGTGAAAAAAACATGACTAACCCCCTTGGAAATTTTGTCAAAAAATGCAACTTTCTTAAAAATCATCGTAGACTATTGAATTTAACTTTATTTTCATCAGAAAGACGAGAGAAATTGATTGCCGTTAAAAAATTTCAGCTACCTTCAATAGCAAAAAAATTAGTCAGTCACCATGAGGATTTTGGAAAATTTAAGAAAATAATTGATTTTTCAGACTTTGATCGGCCGTAGCGGCCAAACGAAAACTCCAAATTGAACGCGGTTTGCAAATCTGCGTTCCTCGTACGTCAATTAGTCGGATTAGAGATTTTGAATTTTTGATGAAAACACGAAAAAAAGACATGACTAACCTTGGAAATTTTGTTAAAAAATGCAACTTTCTTAAAAATCATCGTAGACTATTGAATTTAACTTTATTTTCATCAGAAAGACGAGAGAAATTGATTGCCGTTAAAAAATTTCAGCTAACTTCAATAGCAAAAAAATTAGTCAGTCACCATGAGGATTTTGGAAAATTTAAGAAAATAATTGATTTTTCAGACTTTGATCGGCCGTAGCGGCCAAACGAAAACTCCAAATTGAACGCGGTTTGCAAATCTGAGTTCCTCGTACGTCAATTGGTCGGATTAGAGATTTTGAATTTTTGATGAAATCGTGAAAAAAAACATGACTAACCCCCTTGGAAATTTTGTCAAAAAATGCAATTTTCTTCAAAATCATCGTAGACTATTGAATTTAACTTTATTTTCATCAGAAAGACGAGAGAAATTGATTGCCGTTAAAAAATTTCAGCTAACTTCAATAGCAACAAAATTAGTCAGTCACCATGAGGATTTTGGAAAATTTAAGAAAATAATTGATTTTTCAGACTTTGATCGGCCGTAGCGGCCAAACGAAAACTCCAAATTGAACGCGGTTTGCAAATCTGAGTTCCTCGTACGTCAATTAGTCAGTTTAGAGATTTTAAATTTTTGATGAAAACACGAAAAAAAGACATGACTAACCCCCTTGGAAATTTTGTCAAAAAATGCAACTTTCTTAAAAATCATCGTAGACTATTGAATTTAACTTTATTTTCATCAGAAAGACGAGAGAAATTGATTGCCGTTAAAAAATTACAGCTAACTTCAATAGCAAAAAAATTAGTCAGGCACAGTGAACATTTTAGAAACTTTACGAAAATAATTGATTTTTCAGACTTTGATCGGCCGTAGCGGCCAAACGAAAACTCCAAATTGAACGCGGTTTGCAAATCTGAGTTCCTCGTACGTCAATTAGTCAGATTAGAGATTTTAAATTTTTGATAAAAACACGAAAAAAAGACATGACTAACCCCCTTGGAAATTTTGTTAAAAAATGCAACTTTCTTAAAAATCAACGTAGACTATTGAATTTAACTTTATTTTCATCAGAAAGACGAGAGAAATTGATTGCCGTTAAAAAATTTCAGCTACCTTCAATAGCAAAAAAATTAGTCAGTCACCATGAGGATTTTGGAAAATTTAAGAAAATAATTGATTTTTCAGACTTTGTTCGGCCGTAGCGGCCAAACGGAAACTCCAAATTGAACGCGGTTTGCAAATCTGAGTTCCTCGTACGTCAATTAGTCAGATTAGAGATTTTAAATTTTTGATAAAAACACGAAAAAAAGACATGACTAACCCCCTTGGAAATTTTGTTAAAAAATGCAACTTTCTTAAAAATCAACGTAGACTATTGAATTTAACTTTATTTTCATCAGAAAGACGAGAGAAATTGATTGCCGTTAAAAAATTACAGCTAACTTCAATAGCAAAAAAATTAGTCAGGCACAGTGAACATTTTAGAAAATTTACGAAAATAATTGATTTTTCAGACTTTGATCGGCCGTAGCGGCCAAACGAAAACTCCAAATTGAACGCGGTTTGCAAATCTGAGTTCCTCGTACGTCAATTAGTCGGATTAGAGATTTTTAATTTTTGATGAAATCGTGAAAAAAAACATGACTAACCCCCTTGGAAATTTTGTCAAAAAATGCAACTTTCTTAAAAATCATCGTAGACTATTGAATTTAACTTTATTTTCATCAGAAAGACGAGAGAAATTGATTGCCGTTAAAAAATTTCAGCTACCTTCAATAGCAAAAAAATTAGTCAGTCACCATGAGGATTTTGGAAAATTTAAGAAAATAATTAATTTTTCAGACTTTGATCGGCCGTAGCGGCCAAACGGAAACTCCAAATTGAACGCGGTTTGCAAATCTGAGTTCCTCGTACGTCAATTAGTCGGATTAGAGATTTTTAATTTTTGATGAAATCGTGAAAAAAAACATGACTAACCCCCTTGGAAATTTTGTCAAAAAATGCAACTTTCTTAAAAATCATCGTAGACTATTGAATTTAACTTTATTTTCATCAGAAAGACGAGAGAAATTGATTGCCGTTAAAAAAATTCAGCTAACTTCAATAGCAAAAAAATTAGTCAGTCACCATGAAGATTTTGGAAAATTTAAGAAAATAATTGATTTTTCAGACTTTGATCGGCCGTAGCGGCCAAACTAAAACTCCAAATTGAACGCGGTTTGCAAATCTGAGTTCCTCGTACGTCAATTAGTCAGATTAGAGATTTTAAATTTTTGATAAAAACACGAAAAAAAGACATGACTAACCCCCTTGGAAATTTTGTTAAAAAATGCAACTTTCTTAAAAATCATCGTAGACTATTGAATTTAACTTTATTTTCATCAGAAAGACGAGAGAAATTGATTGCCGTTAAAAAATTTCAGCTAACTTCAATAGCAAAAAAAATAGTCAGGCACAGTGAACATTTTAGAAAATTTACGAAAATAATTGATTTTTCAGACTTTGATCGGCCGTAGCGGCCAAACGAAAACTCCAAATTGAACGCGGTTTGCAAATCTGAGTTTCTCGTACGTCAATTAGTCGGATTAGAGATTTTGAATTTTTGATGAAATCGTGAGAAAAGACATGACTAACCCCCTTGGAAATTTTGTCAAAAAATGCAACTATCTTAAAAATCATCGTAGACTATTGAATTTAACTTTATTTTCATCAGAAAGACGAGAGAAATTGATTGCCGTTCAAAATTTCAGCTAACTTCAATAGCAAAAAAATTAGTCAGGCACAGTGAACATTTTAGAAAATTTACGAAAATAATTGATTTTTCAGACTTTGATCGGCCGTAGCGGCCAAACGAAAACTCCAAATTGAACGCGGTTTGCAAATCTGAGTTTCTCGTACGTCAATTAGTCGGATTAGAGATTTTGAATTTTTATGAAATCGTGAGAAAAGACATGACTAACCCCCTTGAAAATTTTGTCAAAAAATGCAACTTTCTTAAAAATCATCGTAGACTATTGAATTTAACTTTATTTTCATCAGAAAGACGAGAGAAATTGATTGCCGTTAAAAAATTTCAGCTAACTTCAATAGCAAAAAAATTAGTCAGTCACCATGAGGATTTTGGAAAATTTAAGAAAATAATTGATTTTTTAGACTTTGATCGGCCGTAGCGGCCAAACGAAAACTCCAAATTGAACGCGGTTTGCAAGTCTGAGTTCCTCGTACGTCAATTAGTCGGATTAGAGATTTTTAATTTTTGATGAAATCGTGAAAAAAAACATGACTAACCCCCTTGGAAATTTTGTCAAAAAATGCAACTTTCTTAAAAATCATCGTAGACTATTGAATTTAACTTTATTTTCATCAGAAAGACGAGAGAAATTGATTGCCGTTAAAAAATTTCAGCTAACTTCAATAGCAAAAAAATTAGTCAGTCACCATGAGGATTTTGGAAAATTTAAGAAAATAATTGATTTTTCAGACTTTGATCGGCCGTAGCGGCCAAACGAAAACTCCAAATTGAACGCGGTTTGCAAATCTGAGTTTCTCGTACGTCAATTAGTCGGATTAGAGATTTTTAATTTTTGATGAAATCGTGAAAAAAGACATGACTAACCCCCTTGGAAATTTTGTCAAAAAATGCAACTTTCTTAAAAATCATCGTAGACTATTGAATTTAACTTTATTTTTATCAGAAAGACGAGAGAAATTGATTGCCGTTAAAAAATTTCAGCTAACTTCAATAGCAAAAAAATTAGTCAGTCACCATGAGGATTTTGGAAAATTTAAGAAAATAATTGTTTTTTCAGACTTTGATCGGCCGTAGCGGCCAAACGAAAACTCCAAATTGAACGCGGTTTGCAAATCTGAGTTCCTCGTACGTCAATTAGTCGGATTAGAGATTTTTAATTTTTGATGAAATCGTGAAAAAAAACATGACTAACCCCCTTGGAAATTTTGTCAAAAAATGCAACTTTCTTAAAAATCATCGTAGACTATTGAATTTAACTTTATTTTCATCAGAAAGACGAGAGAAATTGATTGCCGTTAAAAAATTTCAGCTAACTTCAATAGCAAAAAAATTAGTCAGTCACCATGAGGATTTTGGAAAATTTACGAAAATAATTGATTTTTCAGACTTTGATCGGCCGTAGCGGCCAAACGAAAACTCCAAATTGAACGCGGTTTGCAAGTCTGAGTTCCTCGTACGTCAATTAGTCGGATTAGAGATTTTTAATTTTTGATGAAAACACGAAAAAAAGACATGACTGACCCCCTTGGAAATTTTGTCAAAAAATGCAATTTTCTTAAAAATCATCGTAGACTATTGAATTTAACTTTATTTTCATCAGAAAGACGAGAGAAATTGATTGCCGTTAAAAAATTTCAGCTAACTTCAATAGCAACAAAATTAGTCAGTCACCATGAGGATTTTGGAAAATTTAAGAAAATAATTGATTTTTCAGACTTTGATCGGCCGTAGCGGCCAAACGAAAACTCCAAATTGAACGCGGTTTGCAAATCTGAGTTCCTCGTACGTCAATTAGTCGGATTAGAGATTTTTAATTTTTGATGAAATCGTGAAAAAAAACATGACTAACCCCCTTGGAAATTTTGTCAAAAAATGCAACTTTCTTAAAAATCATCGTAGACTATTGAATTTAACTTTATTTTCATCAGAAAGACGAGAGAAATTGATTGCCGTTAAAAAATTTCAGCTAACTTCAATAGCAAAAAAATTAGTCAGTCACCATGAGGATTTTGGAAAATTTACGAAAATAATTGATTTTTCAGACTTTGATCGGCCGTAGCGGCCAAACGAAAACTCCAAATTGAACGCGGTTTGCAAGTCTGAGTTCCTCGTACGTCAATTAGTCGGATTAGAGATTTTTAATTTTTGATGAAAACACGAAAAAAAGACATGACTGACCCCCTTGGAAATTTTGTCAAAAAATGCAATTTTCTTAAAAATCATCGTAGACTATTGAATTTAACTTTATTTTCATCAGAAAGACGAGAGAAATTGATTGCCGTTAAAAAATTTCAGCTAACTTCAATAGCAACAAAATTAGTCAGTCACCATGAGGATTTTGGAAAATTTAAGAAAATAATTGATTTTTCAGACTTCGATCGGCCGTAGCGGCCAAACGAAAACTCCAAATTGAACGCGGTTTGCAAATCCGAGTTCCTCGTACGTCAATTAGTCGGATTAGAGATTTTTAATTTTTGATGAAATCGTGAAAAAAAACATGACTAACCCCCTTGGAAATTTTGTCAAAAAATGCAACTTTCTTAAAAATCATCGTAGACTATTGAATTTAACTTTATTTTCATCAGAAAGACGAGAGAAATTGATTGCCGTTAAAAAATTTCAGCTAACTTCAATAGCAAAAAAATTAGTCAGTCACCATGAGGATTTTGGAAAATTTAAGAAAATAATTGTTTTTTCAGACTTTGATCGGCCGTAGCGGCCAAACGAAAACTCCAAATTGAACGCGGTTTGCAAATCTGAGTTCCTCGTACGTCAATTAGTCAGATTAGAGATTTTAAATTTTTGATGAAATCGTGAAAAAAAACATGACTAACCCCCTTGGAAATTTTGTCAAAAAATGCAATTTTCTTAAAAATCATCGTAGACTATTGAATTTAACTTTATTTTCATCAGAAAGACGAGAGAAATTGATTGCCGTTAAAAAATTTCAGCTAACTTCAATAGCAACAAAATTAGTCAGTCACCATGAGGATTTTGGAAAATTTAAGAAAATAATTGATTTTTCAGACTTTGATCGGCCGTAGCGGCCAAACGAAAACTCCAAATTGAACGCGGTTTGCAAATCTGAGTTCCTCGTACGTCAATTAGTCAGATTAGAGATTTTAAATTTTTGATGAAATCGTGAAAAAAAACATGACTAACCCCCTTGGAAATTTTGTCAAAAAATGCAATTTTCTTAAAAATCATCGTAGACTATTGAATTTAACTTTATTTTCATCAGAAAGACGAGAGAAATTGATTGCCGTTAAAAAATTTCAGCTAACTTCAATAGCAACAAAATTAGTCAGTCACCATGAGGATTTTGGAAAATTTAAGAAAATAATTGATTTTTCAGACTTTGATCGGCCGTAGCGGCCAAACGAAAACTCCAAATTGAACGCGGTTTGCAAATCTGAGTTCCTCGTACGTCAATTAGTCGGATTAGAGATTTTTAATTTTTGATGAAATCGTGAAAAAAAACATGACTAAGCCCCTTGGAAATTTTGTCAAAAAATGCAACTTTCTTAAAAATCATCGTAGACTATTGAATTTAACTTTATTTTCATCAGAAAGACGAGAGAAATTGATTGCCGTTAAAAAATTTCAGCTAACTTCAATAGCAAAAAAATTGGTCAGTCACAGTGAACATTTTAGAAAATTTACGAAAAAAATTGATTTTTCAGACTTTGATCGGCCGTAGCGGCCAAACGAAAACTCCAAATTGATCGCGGTTTGCAAATCTGAGTTCCTCGTACGTCAATTAGTCGGATTAGAGATTTTGAATTTTTGATGAAATCGTGAGAAAAGACATGACTAACCCCCTTGGAAATTTTGTCAAAAAATGCAACTTTCTTAAAAATCATCGTAGACTATTGAATTTAACTTCATTTTCATCAGAAAGACGAGAGAAATTGATTGCCGTTAAAAAATTTCAGCTAACTTGAATAGCAAAAAAATTAGTCAGTCACCATGAGGATTTTGGAAAATTTAAGAAAATAATTGATTTTTCAGACTTTGATCGGCCGTAGCGGCCAAACGAAAACTCCAAATTGAACGCGGTTTGCAAATCTAAGTTCCTCGTACGTCAGTTAGTCGGTTTAGAGATTTTGAATTTTTGATGAAATCGTGAAAAAAGACATGACTAACCCCCTTTTAAATTTTGTTAAAAAATGGTGATGTGGCCATCATGTTGCTTTCTCCGACTTGATGGTATCATTTATATATACGCTTTCAAGGTTTATTTTCAATTTGAATCATATTTTGAATGTACATCGAGCGCTTTGTAAACACGGAGGAAACTGACGTTTAAAACGTCAAAATTATGAAAGATGGAAAAATTATATTTCAAATATAAAAATTCAATTTATTCAAAAACTAAAGGGAATTTGAAAAAAACTTATTCTTTGTAAGTTGTTCATTTTAGCATTCTCTACAATTATTATTAACATACATTTGCTGTAACTGTTATCGTTTTATAATTATAAACTAAAAATTAAAAAAATAATAATAAATTTTCGAATCCCATCCGTGCGGTCACTTTTTCTGAATGAAAAATGGCCGTGCGGTCCATGGATGTTTAAGTGGTTGTCCTTTTATATCTATATATGAAAATTATTACAAACAATCGGTTGTGGCAGAATGCCCTAGATGGCTACGCCAATTCCCACTATCATCCGCACTTCCTTAGCCCGAATTCCCACCAACCATCTTTCCTTTAAAAAATAATAATAATAATAATAATAATAATATTTTTTTTTCTCAAATAAAAATCATTTTATAAAAAATGTTTTTAAGCAAAAGATGTTCATTTCTTTGTTGTCTTCAAAGTTTGTCTAAATGTTTTTGTGATATTTTTCATATTTAAGAAAATATTGGCAAAAAACAAAAAACAGTTAAGATAAACGCCCACTTCCGGTGTACGAAATTTTACCAAAAGCTTTTCAGTTCTTCAGATTATCAAATAAGACGGATGTTCAAAGTTTCATATCAATTGCTCTATTAGTTTCTGAGATACAGCGCGCACAGACAGACAGACACACACACACACACACACACACACACACACACACACACACACACACACACACACACACACACAGACACACACACACACACACACACACACACACACACACACACACACACACACACACAGACACCAAATTTTTTTTCCAGAAATTGTTGAAATGGCATCTAGGGACCCCAAAACGGATATTTCCGTAAAAACAATTTTTGGAAAAAAAATCACGATCACAATACTTTCTCGTATTTCGTAACGTAGAAAGTAAAAATCTATAAAAAAATATCCCAAAACCCGAAATAAAATTATGCAAAAATTAGAAGCAACTTAAAAGGGTGTATTTTATCAAAATAATATCGGTTTTTGAAAATATGATAATTTTAAGGCGAATTGTATTTTAAAAAATAAATTATTTGAGTTGTGGAAGCGTTGAGAATAAAAAAAATCTGTAAAAAAATATCCCAAAACCCAAAATAAAATTATACAAAAATTAGAAGCAACTGCGAAGGTAGTATTTTATCAAAATAATATCGGTTTTTGAAAATTTGATCACTTTCAGGCGAATTATAATTTTTAAAAAATTATTTGAGTTGTGGAAGCGTTGAGAATAAAAAAAAATCTATATAAAAATATCCCAAAACCCAAAATAAAATTATACAAAAATTAGGAGCAACTGAGAAGGCTGTATTTTATCAAAATAATATCGGTTTTTGAAAATATGATAATTTTCAGGCGTATTATAATTTTAAAAAAATTATTTGAGTTGTGGAAGCGTTGAGAATAAAAAAAAATGTATAAAAAAATAACTCAAAACCCGAAATAAAATTATACAAAAATTAGAAGCAACTGAGAAGGCTGTATTTTATCAAAATACTATCGGTTTTTGAAAATATGATAATTTTCAGGCGAATTATAATTTTTAAAAAAATTATTTGAGTTGTGGAAGCGTTGAGAATAAAAAAAAATCTATTAAAAAATATCTCAAAACCCGAAATAAAATTATGCAAAAATTAGAAGCAACTGAGAAGGCTGTATTTTATCAAAATAATATCGGTTTTTGAAAATATGATCATTTTCAGGCGAATTATAATTTTAAAAAAATTTATTTGAGTTGTGGAAGCGTTTAGAATAAAAAAAAAATCTATAAAAAATATCCCAAAACCCAAAATAAAATTATACAAAAATTAGAAGCAACTGAGAAGGCTGTATTTTATCAAAATAATATCGGTTTTAGAAAATATGATCATTTTCAGGCGAATTATAATTTAAAAATAAAATTATTTGAGTTGTGGAAGCGTTGAGAATAAAAAAAAATCTATAAAAAATATCCCAAAACCCGAAATAAAATTATGCAAAAACTACAAGCAACTGAGAAGGGTGTAATATATCAACATAATATTGATTTTTAAAAATATGATAATTTACAAGCGAATTATGACTGTTATTTTTTTTTGAGTTGAAGCATTGAGTGAAAAATGTCGAAAAAAATATATAACTTTAGAATAAAATTATGGAAAAAAATGGAAGCCACTGAGAAGTACGAAAAGTCAGAGGTGGTATATAAAATCATTTATTTTGTGTAATTCGGTTTTTCATTTAATTTTTTTTTCAATATTTGTATCGAGTGGCCTCTTAGAAACCCTCCGGATCCGCCCCCGCATAATATTAACACAAAATGCAAAAATCGCACATTTTAAGTTTGAAGTGATTTTGAAATTGCCAAACACGTCCGATTTTGATTATGCCAACGTCAAAATTGTGCCGAATTTAGTGCAATTTACAATCCGGTTTAATTTTGCTTTTTTCATGAAAAATGCCAAAATCGCACGTTTCCAAACTTCGAAAATAGAAAATCACGATCTTGATTTTTGAAATGACACAAATGCCGGACGTGTTCGATTTTGATGATTCAAACGTCAAAATACAAAAATTTTCTGACTCACACGATATTATACCTCATTAGCTCAGGAAAACGGTTGTTTACTACGGAGCTAAAGTATGTTCATTAAAAAAAACCTCAAGGGTGCCATGATTTTTTATTTAAAAAAATTTAAGTTGGTAACACATATTGAGGTTATGTTACTTGCGGCATGTTCCTACCGATAAATTAATTTGCTGTGATCGAATATTTATAAATTTGAGTTACTTTATGTCTTTATTTAATCCAATGTAAGACAAGAAATCATTTAAACGTATTAAACGTGCATTACATAACCGTTTTCAAGTATTAAGAAACCATTATATTTTTTTTTCCTTACGGTGGTGTGTAATTAAAAATGATTAAATATCAATTAATCACTCTATTAAAAAAATACCTTTGAATTATAATAATATTCCGGTCATAAATTTGAATGCGCTTTCAAAATTTACAAGCACTCGCATTTCACCTGTTGCACAGAGATAAATTACTATAATCAACATTTTTCGAAATTAACAGCAAAATAAAGTTTCGGGTGCGCTCAATTAAAGTATCATTTAAAATTGCATAATGGAAATTGTCGTTAACATTGAACCAGTTTAATCTGTTTCTTCTAATTATTGTACGAACGACGATTAATTATCATTTATCATAGATTTTAATGACGGCTCCATTGCAGATTTTTACTTTCTCCGTACGAGGAAGAATTGTTATCGTTATGATTAAAAAAAAATTAACGGAAATATCCGTTTTTAGATCCCTAGAGACCATTTCAACAGTTTCTGAAAAAATAATATATGTCTGTGTGTGTTCGTGTGTCTGTTTACGGCTGTGAAGTTGGCAATAGATTTGAGTGTCAATGAACAGTTCTGATAGTTCAATTATTTTTGATGTATCTAGAAGTATCGTTTCTTCATTTAAAAAAAACCTCAAGTGTGCCATGATTTTTTATTTAAAAAAAATGAAGTTGGCGCACATGTAAGGAATCTACAAAAAAAAACAAATTGATTTTGAATAAGCGATACTTGGGTCATTAGGAAGATTTTTATGGAATTTTTTCTGCACTTTTTATATTTTTTTCTGCGATGTTTAGGTGCTCAAAAAATTAAAACAAAAATTTTCAAAAATCGATATCTCTATTGAAAATTGTTGAATTTACAAAAAAACAAATTGATTTTGAATAAGCGATACTTAGGCCATTGAGGAAGATTTTTTATGGAATTTTGCCTGCACTTTTTATATTTTTTTCTGCGATGTTTTTGTTCAGGTGTTCAAATAATTAAAACAAAAACTTTCAAAAATCCGTATCTCTATTGAAAATTGTTGAATTTACAAAACCAAATTAATGTTGAATAAGCGATACTTCGGACATTGAGAATGATTTTTTATGGAATTTTTCCTGAGTTTTTTATATTTTTTTCTGCGATGTTTTTGTTAGTGCTCAAAAAATTAAAACGAAAATTTTCAAAAATCCATATCTCTATTGAAAATTGTTGAATTTACAAAAACCAAATTGATTTGAAATGAGAGATACTTCGGCCACTGAAGATAATTTTTTATGGAATTTTGCCTGCATCTTTTATATTTTCTTCTGCGATGTTTTTGTTAAAATGCCCAAATAATTAGAACGAAAATTTTCAAAAATTCATATGTCTATTGAAAATTGTTGAATTTACAAAAACCAAATTGATTTTGAATAAGCTATACTTCGGCCATTGAGGATAATATTTTATAGAATTTTGTTCGCATGTTTTTTATTTTCTTCTGCGATGTTTTTGTTAAAGTGCCCAAAAAATTAAATCGAAAATTTTCAAAAATCCATATGTCTATTGAAAATTGTTGAATTTACAAAAACCAAATTAATTTTGAATAAGCGATACTTCAGACGTTCAGAATGATTTTTTATGGAATTTTTCCTGCTTTTTTTATATTTTTTTCTGCGATGTTTTTGTTAGTGCTCAAAAAATTAAAACGAAAATTTTCAAAAATCCATATCTCTATTGAAAATTGTTGAATTTACAAAACCCAAATTGATTTTAAATGAGAGATACTTCGGCCACTGAAGATAATTTTTTATAGAATTTTGCCTGCATCTTTTATATTTTCTTCTGCGATGTTTTTGTTAAAATGCCCAAATAATTAGAACGAAAATTTTCAAAAATCTATATGTCTATTGAAAATTGTTGAATTTACAAAAACCAAATTTATTTTGAATAAGCGATACTTCGGCCATTGAGGATAATATTTTATAGAATTTTGTTCGCATGTTTTTTATTTTCTTCTGCGATGTTTTTGTTAAAGTGCCCAAAAAAATAAATCGAAAATTTTCAAAAATCTATATGTCTATTGAAAATTGTTGAATTTACAAAAACCAAATTGATTTTGAATAAGCGATACTTCGGCCATTGAGGATAATTTTTTATAGAATTTTGACTGCATGTTTTATATTTTCTTCTGCGATGTTTTTGCCCAAAAAATTAAAACGAAAAATTTCAAAAATTCATATCTCTATTGAAAATTGTTGAATTTACAAAAACCAAATTTATTTTAAATAAGCGATACTTTGGCCATTGAGGATAATTTTTATAGAATTTTGTTCGCATGTTTTATATTTTCTTTTATATTTTCAAAAAATTCAAATTCAAATTTTCAAAAATCCGTATCTTTATTGAAAATTGTTGAATTTGCAAAAAACAAATTGATTTTGAACAAGTGATACTTCGGCCACTAAGGATGATTTTTATGGAATTTTTCCTGCATTTTTTATATTTTTTCTGTGATGTTTTTGTGATCATAGTCACAGTTTAAAATCACTGATATTAGAAAGTAGCAATCACAGGTAGCAATGTGATTCAAAAGTAGCAGTTTTGCCCATCTCTACACGGCATGTAAATTTTACCGGAAAAGCGCAGTCTATAGTATTTGCAACAAACATAATTTACAGAAATCCTTCGAATTTCTATTGTGGCGCCATCCAATATCAGCGGCGTAAAGCTCGATTTCTTATGCCCTGTTTCCCATATCTCTTGTCATACCCCTGATTGCAGCACAACATCATATCGGTGGCCCTAGGGTGAAACTAAAAATGCATTAAATGTTGTGTATATAGAGTCGCCTATCACGTCAGATCGTTCTAAAAGTCACAATTATTCCGTGGTCAGCAACCAGCAAAAACGTTTCTAGTTGAAAGTTATTTCCGAAATGGGAGGAAAGTGGACGGAAATTTAGTGTATTCATTCGACGCACCTATGGCAGAGTTTTTTACATTTTTATTCAACACGCACAATTTTATAACATGCAAGTTTATAAAATTATAGGCGTGCATTTAATAAAAATAATTGTTCTATTTTCGATTAACGTCGAGATAAATATGTTATTATTTATAATCACTACAATGTGTCTCGAAACATTCCGTTACTCGTAGCCGTATCAGGCAAGGTTTAATTTAGATGTACGTTTGGTTGCCTATTAACTGTTTCATTTTTTTATGCTCATAAATAATGTTAAAATAAACCAACATAAATCGTAAACTAGATACACGAAATAATCAGTACAAATTTAAATCAATTACGTAATTTAATGTGCGTACCGAGAAAACTCGTTATAATAATTATACGCCTGTATAGTCCCTTCAAATTAGACATTTTTTAGGGAAAATTTACCCACAGCTTAGCGCCCTGTATACTTGGACTGTCTAAATACTCTCTTCACCAGGCGCACACATGAAAAAGGGTGGTTTTGGAGTAATCACTCGCTATATTTCAATTTTCGCGTTTTTTTTTAATCATTTTTTTGCATTTTGGGCAAAACTTACTTTATTGGAAAAGTCAAAAGATCTAGATCGATCGGAAATTTTCCGCTCTTCAACTTTGGTCTCTTATAATTTTTCCACAAAATGCATAGTTTTGGCTGGAAATCCTAAAAATCAGCAGAAGGTAACAATTTGCGAAATTCTTCAATGCTCTTTAGAGAAAAATGTGCTCATTATCAGGAAATTTAAATGGCCAATATCAATCGGAAATTCTTTGGTCTGAGTAATTTTTCACCAAAATGCATAGTTTCAGTTCTAAGTGCAAAAAAATGAAATCATAAATAACTACTGTATATTTTCCGCGCCGTCTAGCAGAAAAATGGAAAAGTATACAAAAATTCAAATGGCCAATATCAATCGGAAATTGTTTGATCTACAACTTTGATCCGAGTAAATTTTCACCAAAATGCATAGTTTCGGCTCTAAGTGCAAAAAATGAAATCATGTAAAACTACTTTATTTTCCGCGCCCTCTAGCGGAAAAATGGAAAAGTATACAAAAACTCAAATGGCCAATATCAATCGGAAATTGTTTGATCTACAACTTTGATCCGAATAAATTTTCACCAAAATGCATAGTTTCGGCTCTAAGTGCAAAAAATGAAATCATAAATAACTACTTTATTTTCCGAGCCCTCTAGCGGAAAAATGGAAAAGTATACAAAAACTCAAATGGCCAATATCAATCGGAAATTGTTTGATCTACAACTTTGATCTGAGTAAATTTTCACCAAAATGCATAGTTTCGGCTCTAAGTGCAAAAAAATGAAATCATATAAAACTACTTTATTTTCCGCGCCCTCTAGCGGAAAAAATGGAAAAGTATACAAAAATTCAAATGGCCAATATCAATCGGAAATTGTTTGATCTACAACTTTGATCTGAGTAAATTTTTACCAAAATGCATAGTTTCGGCTCTAAGTGCAAAAAATGAAATCATGTAAAACTACTTTATTTTCCGCGCCCTCTAGCGGAAAAATGGAAAAGTATACAAAAACTCAAATGGCCAATATCAATCGGAAATTGTTTGATCTACAACTTTGATCTAAGTAAATTTTCATCAAAATGCATAGTTTCCGCTCTAAGTGCAAAAAATGGTGATGTGGCCATCATGTTACTTTCTCCGACGTGATGGTATCATGGCCATTTATATTTTCGTTTTCATGGTTTATTTTTAATTGAAATCATATTTTAAATGTATATCGAACGTTGTGTAAACTCGGATGAAACTGACGTTTAAAACGTCAAAATTATGAAACGGAAAAATTATACTTCAAATTCAAAAACTCGGTATACTCAAAAACTAACATGATTTCGAAAAAAACTTATTCTTTAGAAGTTGTTCATTTTGGTATTCTCTACAATTATTATTCACACATATTTGCTGTAACTATTATCGTTTCATAATTATAAACCAAAAATTGAAAAAAAATTAATAAATTTTTTTCTCGAATTGCAATAATTTTATGAAAAATATTTTCAAGCAAAAGATGTTCATTTCTTTGTTGTCTTCAATGTTTGTTTAAATATTTTTGTGATATTTTTTATATTTAAGAAAATATTGGCAAAAAACAAAAAACAGTTAAGGTAAACACCCACTTCCGGTGTACGAAATTTTACCAAAAGCTTTTCAGTTCTTCAGATTATCAAATAAGACGTATGTTGAAAGTTTCATATCAATTGCTCTATTAGTTTTTGAGATACAGCGCACACAGACAGACACACACACACACACACACACACACACACACAGACAGACACACACACAGACACAAAAATTTTTTTTCCAGAAATTGTTGAAATGGCATCTAGGGACCCCAAAACGGATATTTCCGTAAAAAAAATTTTTGAAAAAAAAATCACGATCACAATACTTTCTCGTACTTCGTAACGGAGAAAGTAAAAATGAAATCATGTAAAACTACTTTATTTTCCGCGCCCTCTAGCGGAAAAATGGAAAAGTATACAAAAACTCAAATGACCAATATCAATCGGAAATTGTTTGATCTACAAATTTGATCTAAGTAAATTTTCGCCAAAATGCATAGTTTCGGCTCTAAGTGCAAAAAAATGAAATCATAAATAACTACTGTATTTTCCGCGCCGTCTAGCGGTAAAATAGAAAAGTATACAAAAACTCAAATGGCCAATATCAATCGGAAATTGTTTGATCTACAACTTTAATCTGAGTAAATTTTCACCAAAATGCATAGTTTCGGCTCTAAGTGCAAAAAATGAAATCATATAAAACTACTGTATTTTCCGCGCCCTCCAGCGGAAAAATGGAAAAGTATACAAAAATTCAAATGACCTATATCGATTGGAAATTTTTCGCTCTACAACTTTTAATAGATGTAACTTTTGCCCAAAATGCATATTTTTCGCCAAAAATGCAAAAAACCATTAAAAAACGCGAAAATTGATATATACCGGGTGATTACTCCAAGACCACAAACCACCCTTTTTAATGCGTGCGCCAGGTGAAAATAGTCTTCAGACTGTCCAAATACAAGCTAAGCTGTGGATAAAATTTCTCTAAAACGTAGTTTTTTGTCTAATTTGAAGAGACTAGTAAAGTCAAAACGAGTTAACTAGGGATAGGGGGTTAAATAAAAATAATAGTTCTATTTTTGATGAATGTTGAGATAAATACATCATTATCAGTGACGGTTCGAGGGTTTTTTTCTGGTACGGCCGAGGAACAAGAGGTGGTAATACAGATAGGTGCGGGCACGCAGCCTGCCGTCTCTACAACTAACCATACCCTATCTGTATTACCACCTCTTATTCATTGGCCGTACCAGAAAAAAAAACCGCGAACCGTCACTGGTCATTATTTATAATCATTGAAGAGCGGTTCGAAAAATTTTAATACCCGCAGCCGTATAAGGCTAGGTTTAATTTAGATGTACCTTTGGTTGCCTACAGCTTCCCCTCAGTATTCCATTCACCTGCCGATAGGTGCGGTCACGCAGCCAGCCGTCTCTGCAACGGACCCTACCTATCTGTATTACCACCTCTTGTTCATCGGCCATACCAGAAAAAAACCCGCGAACAGTCACTGGTCATTATTTATATTCATTGAAGAGCGGTTCGAAAAATGATAATACCCGCAGCCGTATAAGGCTAGGTTTAATTTAGATGCACCTTTGGTTGCCTACAGCTTCCCCTCAATAACATTCCATTCACCTGCCGTACAATAGCCGAACTAAAACCCGAAGGCCGTGGTTCGGCCTGTCAAGGAGCAAACATTTGAAAATATTAAATTTCAACATGGCGTAGTGCATGCCAGTTTACAAACGCCGACACTGAATATCCCACAAAATTAATCACGACTGTGATGAAAATTGGTGAACCGAAGTTATGATATAGTGAGCGAGGCGTTTCTAGTGAATATTCGCCAGTGTTTTCTGAGTGCCACCGGGAAATTAAGCAACCCTTCCAGTCATGGATAAGGAATACTTAACCAACGAACACTTGGTCGGTTTCGAAAATTACAAGGTACGTACGCTGATCACCGTGATTTCTGCGTAATTACCGCATGACAGTGCAGCAGCGGGACCCCGGAGTGCAGCCGGGAATCCTGCACAGGATGTGCCATTGTTGTGGTGGGGGGAGGCTGCCGCGATTTATTGCAAAAACATCACAGAGTTCGGCGTGTGGAAATTATGGTCCGATTTGTGGGATGATGTGTCCTGTTGTAATTTGCATAGATTGCATCAAAATTTCGGAAGGAGTGATTGGTTTTTTTTTTAATTTCTGGACTGGTGAATGCATTCGTTAGAGGAATACTTAATTAACTTGTTAGGGGTACATACATACCCTTTAACTAGCATGTTACGGGCAATATAGACATATTTTCTGCTGCTGTTTACAAGAGCTAATAATACGGTCAGTCGAGAGCGGGTTAATATCGGTTCGCTATTATAACTTAATTTTGCTTGCAGAGTTACGAACAGGTTGAATATCCATATACTCAGGCTATATTTCGTTTTATTGAATTTATTTAATGCTTTCTGCAATGCAAAGTTGTTTCTAATTTATTTATAACTTTTAAAGTTAAATTTTGCCTTGAATCTTGTAGGCGTTCACTTCCTGGTAATTCACTTTGAATTTTGAATATTTTGTAATTCGTATTTTAAGTACTTAGTCTGAGAATGATCGCCGTGTGATTGAAACTAGTCACGAAAGTTGAATACAAGTGGTATAAAAAAGTTAAGTGTCTTCTTTATTTCAAAATTAAATTTTGCCATTTCTTTTTAGAAAAAATTAGCTGAAAATTATGTACCTATATCGTAACCAAATGGGTTAATGTTTTCTAATAAATGTATGTTAATAAGATACAATCTGTTGTTTCCTGATATAAATTTGAGTTTGATCAATGCTTTAAAAAAAATTCGTAGGGGTTTTAGGCAGTGGTGTATTGGAGGGGGAACGGGGAGGAACGACGTTCCGGCACCTTTTTTCGGAAACGGAACGTGTTTGTGTTTGTTAATATTTTGTATAGTAAGAATAAAAAATAATAAAAAAGCTTACAAGGAAAACAATAGTTCGCTTAAAATAAGATGATCTCCGAAAAACTTTCAGCAAGCTGCTTTTGGAAAGTCGTGGACTATTTTTTTGCTCTCACCATGCGTTCCCTTACTTCTTATTTTACCAATACACCACTGGTTTTAGGTGCACTAGTGCATTGTATTTAATTCACATGTGCTGTGTCTAAACGGCAAACAATAGGTATAGGGAGTTTTGAAGTAACTCACCTTTATTTGCTCCATATAATTAAAAAATGACAAAAAATACAGGGTGTTCCATTTAAAAAAAAACATAAGTTTGGTCTGTAACTTTGTTATGAGACACCCTGTAGAAATTTAAATATTTTTAGGGCGTGCAGCTCACTATTATACACAACTTTTGTATAAAACATTTTTCGAAATTTTGAAAAATAAGCACGTGGTTGACTGTTCCCAGAGCTCTGAAACACCCTGTATAATGTTTCCCTGAAATTGGAGTAATCTATTGGAGAATAAATTATTAACAATATTTTTATACGAGCGCTTTATTTCTGGCTCTACGAAAAACACAAATATGGGTTACTGCTGTAGGTGTAAAATTTGAGATGGAGTTTGTTTTTTTAACACCGACTACCTTTTGCTAATTCTTGGTACAAATCTGTTATGGCTAAAATTTCCGCTCAGTTTATCTTATTCTCATGTGTGTAAAATTATGAATACTAACACCAATAAATTATATACAAATATAAAATCTTAAATAAAAAAACAAAATATTTTTACACAGTCGTAAAGAGAATAAAAGGGCTACAAATTTAGTGAAATAAAAAATAATGGTCTCCATTTAAAAAAAATGTCTATGATGTCGTACATGAAAGACTAGTGATGTCATACTATTTTTAAAGACGCTAAAAAGTGCGCAATAAAAAACAAAAATCGACGTGTCCAAGGATTTTTTTCTGGAACTTCACCTTCCATAAATACCTAATTTGCTCCAGTTAAAGTTTCCACCCTGTATATAATTACAAAAGTAAATTTCTTCTAAATGGCTATCAACCCCCAATAAATAATCATTAATATTATTAAAGTGTACAAGTCTGAGTCAATATACCATATTTTCTGTACTCCTGCAACTTAAATTCCTGCCAATACTTTTTTCTTCGTTTTCAGTACAACTGCAAAGACACAAGCCCCCTGAGCCAGTATGTTATGCACCCGTTTTGGAACAAAATAATATTGGTGAGTATTTT
This sequence comes from Ocypus olens, assembly GCA_910593695.2. Taxonomy (NCBI): domain Eukaryota; kingdom Metazoa; phylum Arthropoda; class Insecta; order Coleoptera; family Staphylinidae; genus Ocypus; species Ocypus olens. The sequence continues at coordinate 10,703,848 of OU343051.1, read as the reverse complement.
TTTTTTAATGCGTACTTAACTATTTTTATAGGATACCGCATAATATGTTGTAAACTATTTCGTAATCACACAAATCTCGTAATTCCAGCTGGAACGAGCGGCGTATCAATTTTCTGTTATCTCTTAGTTCGTTCTCTGACACAAATGTGTGTAACCTTTAGTGACTCCTCGGATGATAATTTCTATTCAGCATTTCACTAACATCTCATCATATCTTTATGTTGTAAAATTGAAATGAGAAAAAAAAACATTTTATTTTAATAACTGCGGAATGTGTATAGTACATCTTCGGTTTTGTTTGGTTTTGATTTTTTTTTTCTAGTAGTATGGCATATGGTATTTTTTAATATATATTTATTTATTTATTTCAAAAAAAACGGAATATCTCCAATTTGTAACATAGTATAAACTTAAATATAATCTAAAACTACCTTAAATTTAAAACGTGTACGTATGTACACACAAAATTAAAAATACTGCAAAAATTATACATTATTAATTGTTTAAAGTGGCTTTTGTATTTTTTTGGAGATTTGTTGCGAATTTAAATTGTGTGGTTTTTTGTTTACATTTATAAAATTGTTTACATTGTATTGTGGCTGATTAATACTCGCAGATTACTGTAATAGAACTAATATCGTGAGAATGATGCAGCGAAATGTTTTGTAAAAAAAAAAGGACCTTTATTGGCATAAACTATTTACAATCTCACCCAGCATCAAAACTACTATACTAATATCCCTCTCCCTCCCATCCCCTCCCTCCTACCTTCTCTTCTTTTTTCCCTCTCCTTCCCCAGCTTCTCCAGCGTCCTTACCCTTCTACTCCCTGCCGCTTCCATCCATTCCCCCTTTACCCCCTCACACTCTTCTTTTCTTTTTTCCTTCTCCCTCCCCAGCTTCTCCAGTGTCCTTACCCCAGCTCCATCCTCCCTCATCCACTCCATAACCCTTCTACTCCTTTCCGGTCCCCTCCATTCTTCCTTTACCCCCTCACACTCTTCCGCCTAGTGGTCCCACGTGTCGTTTCCATTCTCACACAGTACACACCTTCCATATTCTTCCCCCATTCCATCCTTCCTCTCTCATCCAATCCAAACCTTGCTCTTGCCACAATCACCTTATCCTCTCTATCAAGTATCCTGGTAGTCTTCCATACACCTGCCACATCCCATACCAATCATTATATTCACTTCTCTCTGTACACCCTTGCCTCTCCTGCCCTTCCACTTCCTTGCCTTTCCCCTTCACCACCCACTCATCCACCCTTCCCCCGTTCCCTAACCATTCTATTACTTTCGCCTCTGACAGCCCTACCCTCTCATACATGAGATATGATGTATTGCAACCATTGACAAGACCTAGTATGCAATGTTTTAGTTTCACGCGAAGCATGCAGATTCTGAATTTTTGTAGGAGTCGTTTCAATCCATTTCAGATCTGTCCAAAATGGATCGCGCCGAATTTACTGACCTTCAGCGGCTTCCTGTTCACCTTCGCAACCCTCATATTGCTCAGTGTCTACGACTACAGCTTCTACGCCAATGCCAAGGATCATCCAGAAGTATTACCGATTCCAAACTGGGTATTCATGACGTCGTCGATATTCTTATTTTTAGCGTATACGTTGGGTAAGTGAACATTTCTTATTCAGCGTGCTAATTATTAGTAAGTATTTTTTCAAATCTGTTGTATTTTTCAACTAGAAGTCCCAATACATAATTCGAAGCTTCGCAGCTTCAAAACAATCCGAATTAATAATAATAATTGTTTATTGGTGTTTCTCACAAATGTGTTACACAAGTCATCAATATAGTCATAATGAAGAGAACTTCGGATTTTTCATGCATTATTTGAACGTACAATCTAAATTTCTCCCGTGGACGCAGAGTTGTAACTAATTCAATTCGTTTACATTGTTTGTTCATAGACGGCATCGATGGTAAGCAAGCCAGGCGGACGGGTACGAGCGGCCCCCTCGGGGAGCTGTTCGACCACGGTTTGGATTCCTATACGGCGGCTATAATACCGATCGCCATGTTCTCGATATTCGGAAGGAGCGATGTGTACAGTATAAACGCACTGCGGATGTTTTTTATACTGTGGAACGTTTTAATTAATTTTTACCTGACTCACTGGGAGAAGTACAACACCGGGCTGCTGTTCTTGCCGTGGGGATACGATTTCTCCATGTGGTGCACCATACTCACATTCTTTTTAGCTGGGGTAAGTGAAATACCAATTAGGAATTAATTTCGGGTTCAAGGCGCATCGACAGCTAAAATCATTCGCTTGTAAAATGCCAAACTCGGGTTGAATGTTAAACCCGGTATTTCAGAGTTCGTATTTTTTCTCATGCTAAAGATTTATCGGTAATTTTCCAATTATTGATACTAAACAATACGCATGCGTGAAAATCGTGCAGACGGTATGGTATGTTATATTATTTACAATAATTTGCAACTATTGGTACTTATACTATATGCAAGTTAATGGTTGCAAATGGTAGGTGCTTATGCTTAGGTTAGGGTTAGTTTAAGTCCCCCCCCCCCCCCTCCCCCCTTTAGACCCACTGGTAGTTTAACCCAGAGTAGTTTAATTATTTTTTATTTTATTTTACGTCAGTTATAGTGAGACAAAATCCAGCAATGTCGCAAATATTGGTCTGAAGTTTACATCAGTCCATTCATTAGTATCAGTAACTGGAAGATTACCAATTTATTTGTAATTTTTACAATGGTTAAATCCGTGAATAAACATATTATCTTATGAAAACTCTCCATATCTGGTTGAAAGTAAAAGAGCCGGCACTGCGTTATAACCTCAATTCAATTCAAAGCGCAAACATTAATTTGAATTTGAGAGCAATTGTGCTTGTTCCGGCTATTTACATCCACTAACCTGCTCTCGGATCGAAATCATGGGAAAGCGCATCCGCGTCAAGTCGGACGGCTCCCACCATATCAAGGTTCACCTTGACAAAATCAACAAACAACAATTGAACACAAGGGGATACATTCATGTTTGTTTACAAAAAACAGTTGAACACTTTTGTAATTCACGACCGGCTGCTGTAAATTTGTATTTTTATAAATGTAATTATTTAACCCTTCCGGCCCTGGTGGTGGCAATTGCCACCGCAACATTTACATGTCTCTACTTACTATGACAATCCATATTTTTGCTATCACTAGATGTCACTTCAACAAAGCCTCACTAATTAATTCCTATACTAATTAATCAAATCAGTTCAAATTTGGTATTTATGGTCTTAAGAAGCTCCCCATCAATAATAATTAACAAAACATTCAAAAATCCAGAGCTGAAAGGGTTAATTACGGTGAATATATTTTGGTAAAGTACACCATTATTTTATTATTTATTATCACCCGCATCAAAATCAGTGAAGGAGATCTAAACCAATGCAGATCACAATCATCGTTCACAGCGTCACCAGTGCCTTTCGCTTGTTAAACTCAAAGTGTTTATGTTAATCGGCTTTTTTTTGTAGGATGTCAAGTAATAATTTCTATTGCAGATTTTTGGTTATGAATTTTGGCAGTTCACGCTGCCGGGCGGATGGTGTGCGGGCGAGGGCTTCGAGCTGTTGTTATACATTTCGTCTACAATATCGAATGTCCCCATTGTATTTTATAATATTTATGTGTCGTACCGCGACCGGACCGGACACATGCGGTGCTTCTCCGAAGCCACCAGACCTCTAGTCTCCGTTGTTATCTTCTTCTTCATGACCGTGTTATGGGCTATGTGCTCCCCGTTCATCCTGGATAGGGATCCAAGGGCGCTGTACTTCTTGACTGGGACAATTTTCTCTAATATATGCGTAAGTATATTTCAATTTTATATGTACAGGGTGGTTCAAAAGTTTGGAAACGGCGAATTTATTTCGCGCACGGGTGGAAAATTGGAATTCTGACACTGGGGGCTTTAGTAATTTTGCCCGAGGAATCGAATGGGCCTTATAAGAGATATGAGACCTAACTCTGAAATTTCAAATGTAAACCTATATTTTTTATTGCGGATTCGGATTCAGGGGAAAATTTTACATCCAAATTGGCTAAAACCCAAAATTTTTTGGTCCATTTTTGGGCTCCATTGTGCGTTTTTTGCTCAAAAGTCTGGAGACGTCTGGTTCATTCCAGTCGAAAAAAATCAAAAAACTAATCTTGGAGTCTCTAGGACTTGGGGAATGAAATGGGCCCATCAGATTTTATTTATTTATTTCATTCATGTTAACAGCATAAAGCTTTACATTTGTCAAAAGATGATAAAATATATATAAGTCGGGGCAGAAAGACCTTCGGTCGATAGCCCAGACAGACTAACAACCTCATTTTGTATATTTCGAATTACTCTACTTTTGTTAATTTATGTTTTTATTGTCTGAATAAAGATTGTCTCTCTCTCTATATATAAGTTAATACTATAAAAGATACAGAAAATACATATAAGTGCACAATGTTATAAAAATATAATGATTAAAGACTAAGAATAATTACATATAAATAAATATACATAACACTAGTACTGAAAACATTCTTAGCCATAATTATTCACTTCATCATAATTAAAATTCAAAAACTCATTTTGAGTTCTATCTATCGATTTTGGGTTCTATCAGGTCGTATGGGACTTCCATGCCAGAATGCCTTGAAGACTAATATTTAAATTTCCCGCCAATTACTACTTCTGACTGATTGTGTTGGAAGCCTCAAAGCGATGTTTTCTCTCACACTCACTAAGCAAGATAAATACAATAAGACTCGACGCACACGTACCCATACATAACACGGGAAATATTTTCCTGTGTGTTATTAGATTTATGTTATAAAATCCAATATTGAAATCAATACGCTCAATACAATGTTCCACAATAGTTACGACTTTTGTCCGCGCAACTTATTTTGTATTTTCATGTTTGTGCGAGAGAAAACATTCCCTGCTTCCTAATCACAAATCCGCAATAAAATGTGAGTGTCATTTAAAGTTCCCGGGCTGGGCCCTGTACCTGTCATATGGCCCCATGAGACTCAAATGGTTTACCCGTGTCCTAGAGACTCCAAGATCAGTTTTTCGATTTTTCCCGACTGGGTTGAATTAACCAGACTTTTGAACAAAAAACGCACTACAGCGCCCAAAAATGTTTGGGTTTTAGCCAATTTGGATGTAAAATTGTCCGCTAAATCCGAATCCGCAATAAAAAATATAGGTTTGCGTTTGAAATTTCAAAGTCGGACCTTATATCTCTTATTAGGCCCCATCGGGCCCAAAATCTGATGGGCCCTTTCGATTTCCCGGACAAAATTACTAAAGACCCCAGTATCAGAATTTCGATTTTCTACCCGTGCGCGAAATAAATTCGCCGTTTCCAGACTTTTGAACCACCCTGTATATTTTATGTAACATCAATAACGTTGAATGAGAAGTTTGGATGTGGTCTAAGAGACGAGTTAACATCTCTCTCTTTGCCTCGCCTACGAATGCTTGAGCTAACAGAGATGGACAGCAAAGAACGCTCCATAGCTGTTTGAATAGAATTGTACTGTTAATACATTAGTTCACTCTGGTGGGATCCATCATAAACTAAACTGGGAGCTTCGTGTGATTTATGATTATTTTTGCTCTCTTGGTTCTCTCCCCGCTTTATTTCCTGTTTTGTGTTATCAAAATACAATAAGTGGTCGGATTCTTGCCGGCAATTTTTGTCAGTCGGTTAACCTCTTCACGCCCAGGTTGCCACGTGTGGCAACAAGCAAAAAAAGAAAATAAAAACATTGTACAAAAAAATTACTCCTTTAGCGCCATCTATGGAATATTTTTTTCATATTTTTTTGCATAAATGGGTAAGTTTGTGACAGTGAAATAATATTTCGTAGAAAAAGGTAACAACAACAAAGAAATCATTTTTCATCAACTCTGGGATTAAATCAAAGCAGCATGGGCGCGAAGTGTTTAAAGAGTAGCTGTTGCGACGAAGAGATTTTCTAAAGGCAAGAGCTACGAATTAATCTGATTGACAAAAATTACCAAAGGAGTCCGACCATGAATTGTATTTGGCTAGACAATCCAGAGAATTGGGTATGGTCGTGGTCCGTCGGTCGTAATAAACAATAAACGTCAAAACGTATAAATTGCTTGGCAAATTGTGTGTTATAAGAGTGTGTTCGGTGGCAACAAGGGATTTTGCCCGTTGATCATGTTTCGGGCCAGAAAAGCGATCAGTGATCTAGTTCGCAAATACTGTGCTGTTTGGGATCCGTATCAACCCCGTGCTTCGTGATAACGAAATTCCACAAAGCGGAGTTTCTGCCTCGGCTTCACACCTCAATAATCCTTAGGTGAGTTTAATATCAATAGGAACTATGGGGCCGTGATATCCCCTTCATACCAGAGCCGGTGTCCTTAGCAAGAACCAAAAACATTTTAACCCTTGGCTGCTCCTGTAAAAATAGGAGGTGATCGCCAGAAGTCGACTGACACACGCCGTATATTCTAATGTGTGCAGTCGTATAGTTCGATAGATTTGCTAACACCGTATAACAACACCTGTGGGATTTTCGATTTTTAAAGGTCACCAAAACGCCCGTGAAATAGTGCTGGGGTCCTGTGGGACCCCAAGGTGCAGCCAAGAGTTAAACAATCAAAAGTGAGCACAGTGAAAAGAATTGAAAAGAAAAATTGTCGCTATAAGCACTTTTGATTGGTTTACAATGTCAGAATAGAGCTATTTGATTGGAAGATATACAGGGTGTTTCAGAGCTCTGGAAACGGTCAATCACATGCTTATTTTTCAAAATTTCGAAAAATGTTTTAAACAAAAGTTGTGTATAACAGTGAGCTGCACGCCCTAAAAATATTAAAATTTCTACAGGGTGTCTCATAACAAAGTTACAGATCAAACTTATGTTTCTTTAAATGGAACACCCTGTATTTTTTGTCATTTTTGAATTATTTGGAGCAAATAAAGGTGAGTTACTTCAAAACTCCCTGTATCTATTGTTAGCCGTTTTCGAAATATTTGAAGATTTGTTGAAATGCATGGTCTGGGTGAAATTTTATTTCTGCCCCAGTGATTGATGTTGAACGATTAAAATCATTTTAATTATTTGCTTGAAGGTTGGAACTATGGAGCCAACCATGATTTCATACAAAAAATTATACAGGGTGATAAAAAAATGCGGTAGAAAAACCCAACTTATAAAGTTGAATAACTTCGTTTTTTCAAATAGCACACCCTGTATTTAGTAACGTATTCTTAAGTAGAACCCAATTATCTTTCAGATTGTGTAAGGGTTCCCTGTTCCTAATCTCAATAGTTTTCTTGTATTCGGCGATTATCAAATCAAGAATAATTATTATAATCTGAAAGATAATTGGATTCTACTTGAGAATACGTTACTAAATACAGGGTGTGCCATTTGAAAAAACGAAGTTATTTAACTTTATAAGTTCGGTTTTTCTACCACATTTTTTTTTATCACCCTGTATAATTTTTTGTAAGAAATCATGGTTGGCTCTATAGTTCGAACCTTCAACCAAATAATAGAAATGATTTTAATCGTTCAACGTCAATCACTGGGGCAGAAATAAAATTTCACCCAGACCGTGCATTTCAACAAATCTTCAAATATTTCGAAAACGGCAAACAATAGGTATAGGGAGTATTGAAGTAACTCACCTTTATTTGCTCCATATAATTCAAAAATGACAAAAAATACAGGGTGTTCCATTTAAAAAAACATAAGTTTGATCTGTAACTTTGTTATGAGACACCCTGTATAAATTTAAATATTTTTAGGGCGTGCAGCTCACTGTTATACACAACTTTTGTATAAAACATTTTTCGAAATTTTGACAAATAAGCACGTGATTGACCGTTCCCAGAGCTCTGAAACACCCTGTATATAATGAGTTGGATTGTCAATGAAAGATAAGTTCTTATTTAGCTCACTTGTCTAAGTTCGACTCACAATTCATGAAATCAATGGAATAATAATTTCAGCTTGCTTCACGGCAATATATTAATTGGTATAAATTTGTATCCAAATTTTCAGTTATTGTTAGGACACTATAATTTAAAATTGTGAAATTTCAAATAAAAAAAAAATTTCTTTCAAAACCCAGAGGGAAAGTATAAGTCCCGGCAGCATTACATTACATTCAAGGTCGGAGACCATCCAAAACATTTAATAATGCAGTAATATCAATGGTTGTTACATGGCTCAAATTTTTGAAATAGCTTTCAAGAAATTGTTAATTATATTGATGCATTTATTTCAGTGTCGACTAATAGTAGCACAAATGAGCAACACCAGGTGTGATCTCTACAACTGGCTGTTACTGCCGTCTGCTCTAGTGGTTGCAGTTTCAATCTTATTTAAGAACGAATTACTGGAATTATCCTTAACCTACATTCTCTGCATCATCGCTTTCCTCGCGCACATCCAGTACGGATCTTGTGTGGTAAGTTTAGAACGATGATTAACTTCTGATGTCGAGCGAGAAATGATTGGAGTGAAAACTGTAAAAATGATGTCTGCAGATGGCAATCACTTATGAATTTTAATCATTTTCATTTCAACGTTTAATTATCGAAGGACAACGTTGAAAAACTCTGTTAGACCGCGGAAAACTTTTCAGGTTCTATCAAAGATAAAAAAATTCAGGGTGGAATACAGCGTGTTTCAGAGCTCTGGGAAGGTCAATCACGTGCTTATTTTTCAAAATTTCAAAAAATGTTTTATACAAAAGTTGTGTATAACAGTGAGCTGCACGCCCTAAAAATATTTAAATTAATACAGGGTGTCTCATAACAAACGTATGTTTTTTTTAAATGGAACACCCTGTATTTTTTGTCATTTTTTAATTATATGGAGCAAATAAAGGTGAGTTACTTCAATACTCCCAACTTCTATTGTTTGCCGTTTTCGAAATATTTGAAGATTTGTTGAAATGCAAGGTCTGGGTGAAATTTTATTTTTGCCCCAGTGATTGACGTTGAACGATTAAAATCATTTTAATTATTTGCTTGAAGGTTCGAACTATAGAGCCAACCATGATTTCATACAAGAAATTACACAGGGTGATAAAAAAAATACGGTAGAAAAACCCAACTTATAAAGTTGAATAACTTCGTTTTTTCAAATGGCACACCCTGTATTTAGTAACGTATTCTCAAGTAGAATCCAATTATCTTTCAGATTATAATAATTATTCCTGATATGATAATCGCCGAATACAAGAAAACTATTGAGATTAGGAACAGGGAACCCTTATACAATCTGGAAGATAATTGGATTCTACTTAAGAATACATTACTAAATACAGGGTGTGCCATTTGAAAAAACGAAGTTATTCAACTTTATAAGTTGGGTTTTTCTACCGCATTTTTTTTTATCACCCTGTATAATTTTTTGCATGAAATCACGGTTGGCTCTACAGTTCGAACCTTCAACCAAATAATAGAAATTATTTTAATCGTTCAACGTCAATCACTGGGGCAAAAATTAAATTTCACCCAGACCTTGCATTTCAACAAATCTTCAAATATTTCGAAAACGGCAAACAATAGGTATAGGGAGTATTGAAGTAACTCACCTTTATTTGCTCCATATAATTTAAAAATGACAAAAGATACAGGGTGTTCCATTTAAAAAAACATAAGTTTGGTCTGTAACTTTGTTACGAGACACCCTGTATAAATTAAAATATTTTTAGGGCGTGCAGCTCACTATTATACACAACTTTTGTATAAAACATTTTTCAAAATTTTGAAAAATAAGCACGTGATTGACCGTTCACAGAGCTCTGAAATACCCTGTATATCGATTTTCTCTGAAACTATCAACGATTCAAAAAAATATTTCAGATGGAAGTTTAACGTTAAACCATTTACTTGTTGACTCTATAATCAGATTGTAAATCATATGGAGTAATAAAAAATAAGGATAAAAGTTGAGCGATTTGAAGAACATACAGTAGTCTCCTTGGTTTGACCTTGTGACATTTACGTAAGGTCAGGTGAAGGTCAAAGTGTGCGCTGTAAAAAACTAATACAGGAATTAAGGTTCAACTTTTAAGAAGTCTTATTTGATAATCCCAAGATTTTGGTAAAATTTTGTGTTTGCCTTAACAGTTTCTTTTTGATAGTTTTTTAAATATAAAAAAATATTTTATCAGCCACTAACGATGATAAAAAAAAATATATTACAAAATCATTTAAACAAATATTAAAAACAACAAAGAAATTAATATCTTTTGTTTGAAAATAGTTTTCATAAAAAAAAATTTTTGCCCTTAGGAATGCTTTGTATTTTAATTTTTATTAACGTAATAAATTTTGAAATTGGAAATCTACACTTGTTTCCGATGCATTGAATAAATTTAATTAAAACTAATGATTTTTATCAGTTTTACGCAAATGTGATTCCTTATCAAATGTAAAAATATTATTATTCAAAATTAAGTAATCTACATTCAGAAACCTCATGAAATTATAATATTTTGAATACTGATTTATTACGAAATCATTGCGATTGAAATTTGTCCATATTCTAGATTTGTTTTAAGTAAGTAATTAAACTAATTATTCGTAAAAAAAGAAAAAACAGAAATCAAGCTTTCCGACATATTTTTCCATTTTTTGCTCCACTTCAATCTTACCAATTGCATCTGTAAGGGTTTAATTTGTTTATATGAATTTTGCTTCTTAAAATAAATCAATTTAATGTATAATTCATGTATTATTTGTTTATTGCAAAATCCAATGAATAAACATTGCTCTGTCCCAAAATAAGTGTGCTCTTGATGATCTTAATTTGTCTCAAAATAATTGTCTACATTTGCTTCTTTAATTAACTAAGTGGAAAATTTATTTATGTAGGTATACCTAATGTGACCAATTATTTTTTTCATTAAAGAATTTTGTAAAAAAATACTTATTAGTATTGCACTACTTTTTATTAAGAAACAAAATTTGATATGGCTCGAAACCTTAATCTAGAATGTACTGGAACTTCGAGAACGGTTATTGCAGTGCCGTTAACCCTTTCAGCCCTGGATTTTTAAATTTGAAAAAAAAAAATTTTTTATTATTATTATTGATGGGGAGCTTCTTAAGACCATAAATAAATTTGAACTGATTTGATTAATTAGTATACGAATTAATTAGTGAGGCTTTGTCGAAGTGACATCTAGTGATGAACAGCAAAAATATAAATTGTCAAAGTAAGTAGAGACATGTTAATGTTGCGGTGGCAATTGCCACCACCAGGACCGAAAGGGTTAGAAACTCCTTGTTACTCGTCGCTGCCAATAGATGGCGTTGTCAATCCAGCAATATTACAACCACGAAAATGTGAAAAGAAATGAGGGTTTTTGTAAATTTTGCTTCACACGTAAGGTGACGTTGATTGTATAATAAACAATCAACCGAACAAATCAAAACCTTACACTTATTTAAATTATCGTTTGATCTGTTTGCGAAAGTGGGACGTTTTTTCTCTCGCTGGGGACAGCCTGCCTGTAAGCAGGCAACGTTAGGTATACCTCATACAAATATTATTTACAGTTGTGTCAAAAATAAAATCGAGTACTCATTTTGGGACAGAGCATTAGATAATTTTTTTTTCAAATATTACATAACCGATTATCACAAAATTTAAATAACACACTTTACATACATTCACCTTGAAATCAGCAAGTAAAATTAGTTTTTCTTCATTGGATTTTACGCCGTCGATGTGTTTAATGAACTCTTCAATTTCCAGGTCAAACAAATGTGCAAACACTTCCGGATAAAGTGCTTCAAAATACCGTACGAATCCCATTCGGAATGACTCCTTGCCGACAACGCATGATTTTTTTTGTGTCAGGCGTTGTCCCTCGGACGCCAAATTTCTGTCGTTTCCCCTTCGTTTTATTTCATTCTTATTGTTTTTTGATATTATTTATTAGATATGAAGTTGTTTTTGTACGATTAAAAAGAAAATTATCTCCCGCCGTCGCGGATCTTTTATTATCTATACGGAAGTCTTCGGGTCAATTTAGTGAGGTAGTAATTCCAAAGGTAATTAGTTATTATACAGAGTGAGTCAAGTTACTGATAATGTTTACTCGATACGTAAATATTATTGGTAACGGAAAGAAAATGGTGTTGTGAAATATTTCATGTATCGACAGTGTTTAAAAAAGCTAGCCAGGGCCTCCACACCTATTTTTATACCTAGAGTGCTTATACAGTGTGTATCAGCCAAATGCAATAAATTCGATAATAAATAAATGGGGGCGTGTTCGAAAAAACAGTTGCTCGGATATGTCCATTGGTATTTTTAGTTGCGCATTTTTTTCAACAAAAACTTTTTATACAGGGTGTGTCATGTAACAGAGGCCAATACCAACTTTCTTATTTTAAATGCAACACCCTGTATGCAGTTACTAATAATAATTCATGCCAAACATATAAATAAATAAATCTGTAACCAAAATAATTACAGAAGTATTGACCATTACAGTTCTGGCGGGCTTTTTTTAAACACTGTAGTGCTTGATTGATCTTTTAAAGTTTATTTGTGACACACTCTCTAAGCATTTATTGAAACCAAGTTTGCCGTGTCATGACTGATTTATATTTAAAAAAAAAACTATTTCGATTAAAATTTTAATTTGAGGGATCTTAGTAAAAAACGTGTTACGTTGAACACACGAAAGTTTATGGAAAATATCTGCCATCCTTATTAACCCATCAGCTGACAGTTTTAGTGATTAAGAACCCCACCTTAGCTTATGTATATGAAGATTGCTTTTTTTCCATCGGAATACATCGCCTACATCATTTTTTTCAGCAAATTTGATCAATAATAATATTTATTTCCCAACAGATATCAAGATCCATTAACAGGGTAATATAATAGCAATTGAAGTAACAAATGAAATAAAATTTAATTAAACACAGATGCATACATAAGTGAAATATTGCAATAAGCATTATAATAATTACAAAACATTATGGAATCAGTGAAGATACATTATTTTTAAAAAATATAAAGCTAGGGTGAAAATAGCCATGTTGTATAGGGTGGGAGCAGTTTTGAGAGGATGTAAAATATTAATAGTAGATTATACAGTGTGTATCAGCCAAATGGAATAAATTCTATAATAAATAAATGGGGGCGTGTTCAGAAAAACGCTCGGATACGTTGATTGGTATTTTTAGTTGCGCATTTTTTTCAACAAAAACTTTTTATACAGGGTGTGTCGTGTAACAGAGGCCAATACCAACTTTCTTACTTTAAATGCAACACCCTGTATATTATTCAATTTTTGGATTCTTTCGAAAATTCTAGACATATTTCATGTACCATGTCCTATACCTATCTTCAACTGTTTAGGAAACAAAGACATATTTTTTTCCAAAAATTGTTGAAATGGCATCTAGGAACCCCAAAACGGATATTTCCGTAGAAAAAAATTGTCACAATCACAATAGTTTCTCGTACTTCGTAACGGAAAAAGTAAAAAAAAAATATTATTTGATTACAGAAATTCGCAACAATACACTCAAAAACTAATAAGTAAAAAAAATCAGTTGAAGATAGGTATAGGACATGGTACATGAAATATGTCTAGAATTTTACGCACAATCCAAAAATTGAATAATATATAGGGTGTTGCATTTAAAATAAGAAAGTTGATATTGGCCTCTGTTACATGACACACTCCGTATAAAAAGTTTTTGTTGAAAAAAATGCGCAATTAAAAATACCAATCAACGTATCCGAGCGTTTTTGCGAACACGCCCCCATTTATTTATTATCGAATTTATTCCATTTGCCTGATACACACTGTATATCAAGGGAGAGAAGTGCGTGATTTTTCCTGAGGTGTAAATTTGTATGCCGGTGGCGAAGCCTGAGGGATACAACGCACCGAGGGAAAAATAGAATTTTCCCCCGAGACATATACAGGGTGTTTCAGAGCTCTGGGAACGGTCAATCACGTGCTTATTTGTCAAAATTTCGAAAAATGTTTTATACAAAAGTTGTGTATAATAGTGAGCTGCACGCCCTAAAAATATTTAAATTTATACAGGGTGTCTCATAACAAAGTTACAGATCAAACTTATGTTTTTTTAAATGGAACACCCTGTATTTTTTGTCATTTTTGAATTATATGGAGCAAATAAAGGTGAGTTCCTTCAATACTCCCTATACCTATTGTTTGCCGTTTTCGAAATATTTGAAGATTTGTTAAAATGCATGGTCCGGGTGAAATTTTATTTTTGCCACAGTGATTGACGTTGAACGATTAAAATCATTTCTATTATTTTGTTGAAGGTTCGAACTATAGAGCCAACCATGATTTCATACAAAAAATTATACAGGGTGATAAAAAAATGCGGTAGAAAAACCCAACTTATAAAGTTGAATAACTTCGTTTTTTTCAAATGGCACACCCTGTATTTAGTAACGTATTCTTAAGTAGAATCCAATTATCTTTCAAATTGTGTAAGGGTTCCCTTTTCCTAATCTCAATATTTTTCTTGTATTCGGCAATTATCATATCAGAAATAATTAGTATAATCTGAAAGATAATTGGATTCTACTTAAGAATGCGTTACTAAATACAGGGTGTGCCATTTGAAAAAACGAAGTTATTCAACTTTATAAGTTGGGTTTTTCTACCGCATTTTTTTTAGCACCCTGTATATTTTTTTGTATGAAATTATGGCTGGCTCTATAGTTCAAACCTTCAAGCAAATAATAGAAATGATTTTAATCGTTCAACGTCAATCACTGGGACAGAAATAAAATTTCACCCAGACCATGCATTTCAACAAATCTTCAAGTATTTCGAAAACGGCAAACAATAGGTATAGGGAGTGTTGAAGTAACTCACCTTTATTTGCTCCATATAATTCAAAAATGACAAAAAATACAGTTTGGTCTGTAACTTTGTTATGAGACACCATGTATACATTTAAATATTTTTAGGGCGCGCAGCTCACTATTATACACAACTTTTGTTTAAAACATTTTTCGAAATTTTGAAAAGTAAGCACGTGATTGACCGTTCCCAGAGCTCTGAAACACCCTGTATATACTATTTTTTTCACAAACGAAATATTTTAAGAGTAAAACGTTCGTTCCTAAAACCCAATCTAGAAAAAAAAAAAGCTGTCAGCCGTGACAGTTAAGATTAATAATGGAGCCTGGCAGGGAGAGAAATGATTATTTGTCTCCTTTGGTAGAGAAATGATTACTTCTCTCCCTAGGGGCTTCTGGCCAACTTAAATTTGCCGTCCTGTAATAGAGTAATACAGATAAGTGCAGTCAAGCCAGCAGCCGTCTCTGCAACTGATCCTACCTCTGCTACCTTGGCCGTATCATGAGTCATGTCGCAAGCCGTCACTGACATGTAGTTATTTATAACTCTACGTATGTATTAACAAACGAATAAACTTTTCTTTACTACAATGTTGATCACAAGACTCATTTTTTAATTACCACTAAAATTTACTACCACCCAAAAAGGTGCTAAAATCTGATGGAAAAAAACGATTTCGCTTACATATACATAAGGTATAAAGGTAGTGTAAATAGGAACCGATAAGACAATTGCCCAATAATGCCTAGAAGAAAATATAATTCGTTTTTTAAACTAAACCGCATATTCCTGTAGTGGACGAACCCATTATTAGTCAACTGTCTTATTTCTCTGTATAAAGTATGTATTTTTTTGTAATTTATTGATGATGTAACGAATTGTTAATTTAGGTAAATATGTGTTGTGATTTCCTGATTAGCTAATTGTTCAGATGGCTGTATTATCCATGTGAATTTTGACTAAATGTAAATATGTTGTTTCGACATAAATTGAGAGCTTTAAGATGATATATCTATATGGCTTAATAGTTGGTAAAAACGAGTCAAAACAGTTAATTACGTTACAATGTAATTGTAGGTTTATTCGGGTAGAATCGTGTAAGAAGTGTATTTCTATATGGAATAAATATTTGAAACAATATTTTTTGATTTGTAAATTTAAGCGTAGATTAAATGTTGATAATATTTTCTAGCGGAATGGTGAAATTTTGGTGATGATTAGGAATGCAATGCCGAAGGTAACCCAAAATTTGTTCTGGATAGAAATGTATACAAAGCTAAAGCATGTTCATTAAAAAAAAACCTCAAGTGTGCCATGATTTTTTATTTTTAAAAATTTAAGTTGGTAACACACTGAGGTTATGTTACTTGCAGCATGTTCCTAAGGATGAATTAATTTGCTGTGATAAATGACACAGAGAAGATGTAGGTTCACCTTCCAAAATTCCTTGGGCTGTGTTAATGGCATCCTGAGTACGTTTGACTGGTCTACCACTTCCTGGTTTACGGAGAATATTACCGGTTTCATGGAATAATACAACAGATCGTGATAAGGTATTTTTAAATTCATATATAATGAGAACGTTGGGAAATTCTTCCTGTAACTCTGCCAAGGTACGTCGAATGAATACACCCAATTTCCGTCCACTTTGGTCCCACTTCGGAAATAACTTTCAACTGGAAACGTTTTTGCTGGTTGCTGTAAACCAGTGACGGTTCGCGGGATTTTTTCTGGTACGGCCGAGGAACAAGAGGTGGTAATACAGATAGGTAGTGCCAGTTGCAGAGACGGCTGGCTGCGTGACCGCACCTATCTGTATTACCACCTCTTATTCCTCGGCCGTACCAGAAAAAAACTCGCGAACCGTCACTGCTGTAAACCATAATTGTGACTTTTAAACAATCTGACGTTTTGTATGGCAATTCCTAACATGTCTGCCAACTTAAATTTTTAAAAATAAAAAATCATGGCACTCTTGAGGTTTTTTTTAAATGAACATTCGATACATTATTGTAATTATTTGTGTTTTGAAAAAAACCTTTATTTCGCAATCAGATATGTATCTTGTAAAGAACGTTGCTATGAACAGTACTCCGCCTTCAGGGTCATGACCGCTACCTCAGCCGAACCTACTACAGCTTCACCTTTAAAGGTAATCGGACCACGAGAGCTGTTTGAGCTGAGGAACGAAATTTTGTACATGTTTTACTTGTCCAAATTGTTTTCAGATTTTATATCAGTATTATTTCTCTAAGGCCCAAGGGCCAAGACTATGCGTGTATATGTTAATATTTATATACAATTGCTCGTTTAATTACAAACATGTCGTGACTGAATGGCATACGCCTAAGTCAAAAAAAAAAAATTATTTCTCTAAAATACACTCTTCGCCGAACAACATATTATGTAAAAATATAAAACACTTTTTGTGCTCGGCCTGTTATATTTATGACCTTCGGTGGATTTCACAAACATTTATTTAAGACAGGTTTTTCGTAAGCCGGTATTATATTTTCAGCTGTGTAAAGGTTCTTTATGCGCCATCCTCGTCAGTCACCACATACATTTTTGAATTGGTATTGTATAAATTAGAAATGGAGCCTCGGATGAGGATTTAAGGTAAAAATGCAGTGAAATAGAAAATAATTTGTTAATAATTGTGAAAGTAAATATTAATCGAAATATGTGTAATGCAATCGCAGAACTTACATCAAATTATGCATCCATGTATTATTGAAAGATTGTTTACAAAGCTGAAAATATAACACCAGTTTTTGTCAATTTAAGCCCGAGTTATATTTATTACCACCATTGTGATATCGACTGAAATTGACTTGATTTCAAACATTTTGTATGCAAATATAGTAAAGATATTCAGTCCTATTTCGTAAGCAATATGTTAACCCGTTCCAAAAATGGAACATTAAATTTATTCCCGAATTATAGGAAAACGTGTGGTCGCACGAGTTTTTTCGCGTTGTGCACTAATTCTACACTCGGGTGCATTAAAAAAACTAGATGTATTATTACATTATGCTTTAATCATCACTATTTAACCAATATCAGTAAATTAGAATAACAGAAATTCGGGAAAAAACGGGTTAAAATTCGACAACTTTGTTTTACCAGTCGGAAATACCTTAAGCTATTTCTTATGTTAACACAACGTTTAGCCGTTGAATTTAACGTTTAGCTTGGGCTAAATATGAAAGTTATTACAACTCGCATGCCGTAATGTTTTGCTCCAAAATAAACTCGATGAGAAAATATTGTTTGGTAATATATTCAGTGACGGTTCGCGAAGTTTTTTCTGGTACGGCCGAGGAACAAGAGGTGGTAATACAGATAGGTGCGGTCACGCAGCCAGCCGTCTCTGCAACTGACCCTACCTATCTGTATTACCACCTCTTGTTCCTCGGCCGTACCAGAAAAAAACCCGCGAACCGTCACTGAATATATTATCTAGGCAATAATTAAGTGCGCGTTTATTACTACATCATTTTTATTCATGAAATACCGTACATTTCCGTATTTCGTGCAAAATGAGAAACATTAAGGAACCCATTATGGCACTTAAAAATTTGTTCTCCGTCAAGTTCAACTCCAGATGCTAGAAGTCTACTCCATGATGAAATTTTCTAACCTCAAATATTATTAAGTAGGGTTGAAATAAATAAAAATTGTGGAAATAATTCATTATCAACTGAAGATTTGTTTCCATTCCTTAAACACGTTATCTTGTTATTTTGAAAATGGCTCTTCAAGCATCAAACAAAGTGTTAATGTTATTGGGAGAATGTGTACCCTGTGTTAAGCAAAACGCTTCAAAATTCAGGATCAAACGATTGGAGTTGGATCCAAATTTATTGATGGTAAGTTATGTCTTACTTTGATAGTTGTATTATTTATAAAACACAAATTAGTATATTATTAAACGAGTGAGAAAGTTGGCCATTGCCACGAGGGTGAAGTTTGCAACACGAGCCGTAGACGAGTGTTGCAATTCACCAGAGTGGCAATGGCCAACTTGTTCACGAGTTTAATTACCTAAAGATTTTTCTGTTTGTATTAAATTATAACGAATAATTTTTCTATTTGGAAATTGCAGCAGTTCGCTTACGGCTCGTGTCGCAAACTTCACCCTCGTGGCAATGGCCAACTTTCTCACTCATTTAATAATATACTATTATATAATTTAAAGCTATGCAAGTAGATTGTACTTGTTTTTATTTACCAATCGTAACCTTTATTGTATCTTGCAGTACTTCAGGAAAGACGATTACATTTACGCGCATGATCCGGAGAAGAAATGCAAAACCGGAGACGTGGTGCTCATAGAGAAGTTGCCCACAAAGATGTCGAGGCTGATTACGCACGCGGTTAAAGATGTCATCTATCCAATGGGCGATGTAACCGATCCCCTGACCGGGAAGAAGGTTGTCGTGGGTAAATTTAGGGATCACGTGGAGAAGGTCAATGAAGTTTACGGCAAACTCCCGACCGGCTTTGATTACACGAAGGCACCCGAAAGGGGTTGGCAGGAGGATAAAAAAGATTTCACGCATCGGGATACTTACATTAAGTACCACGAGGACAATAAGGATCAACCGTATGCTGTGTAAAGTTTGACAGTACTGTAGTGATAGTTTTAATAAATTAGTGTTGTTTATGTTGGCGTTTAATTATTGCTTACGGGGGTGGGTGATGCGTGCAAACGGATCTCACGTGGAGTAGCTGAGCCTGCCACCCAAATAGAGTGGGAGGTGTACAGACCCGGTGGAAACACAGGTCGTGCACCCTTCAGTGGGATTAAGTCGCTCAAATTAATTTTAAAAAAAACCATAAGATTGGCAAAGGTTTTTTTATGGCTTTCGCCTAAATAAGTTTTTCACGGGTCGTGTACCCTTCAGTGGGATTAAGTCGCTCAAATTAATTTAAAAAAAAACCATTAGAGTGGCAAAGGTTTTTTTTGTATGGGTTTCGCCTAAATAAGTTTTTCTATCTCGAGCGTAAGTTGTTGGATGTGACTGCCAGTAGGGTTTTTTTGTTTTAACACATTCGCTGCCCACGTCACAAGCTTGACATGCGTCAAGTGCCACCCGTGTTTTTTTTAAAAGATCACTGAATATCAAATGAACACTGAACGCGCGAGGAGCAGAGAGGGCGCCACACCATCGTACAGGTAAATGCGTTAGGCGCGTTGTGGGCAGTGAATGTGTTAATTTACTCCGACTTGTTTGTGGTCTTTTGGTGCTTCCCGACAGTTGAATCCTGTTTGGTCCTATTTCCCGTAACTTATTGCTTACTGTAAGATTACATGACACTAGCATCATCTGCATCTTAATGTTGGTTTACCTTCTGTTGTTCGCCTTTTTGAAACTTTGTCTGTTGTACTTAATTTGATTACATATCTATTACAAACTGCATTTACTCTGTATCAACGTCGGCTCATGGATGTTCGGCAGTGAGGCAACGGAAGAAAATTTAACCGAAAAAGCAACGGAATATTTGCTTCTTCTATTACAGTAGATAGTGCAGCACAAGCGACATCAATAAATGTAATTATTAACCCATTTTTTCCCACTGTTCCATTAGTGGAACATCAATATTTTCGAAGAATTGCACGTGCACCAGCGTACTGCGTCGTTTGTTTATGATAAATTTATGATTGGTAAGACCACTGTGGACTAAAGGAAAACGCACAAACGCCGTTTGAATCTTTTGTGTTAAGAAACTGCACAGAGAATTTGAAAAAAATCGTTGAGCAAAAACGGGTTAATGTGTAGATCACAACAGAATTAAATCCCTACAAGCACAGTTCTTTGGTGAACTCATGAAATAAATTCCAGGTTGAATTTTTAATAATAAAGTATTTATTAACATCCACTAGAACATACAACTGTACAGATTTGGTTACGGTCTAAAAGAACCGATGAATTCTCTTTTCGCTTGTTCCCTTTCCTCGACTGGTGGTAAGTAGGGCTCTTTGCCTTGCTTCCTCCTTTGTTTCTTTACGAAGCCCTAAAAGATGAACTGGTAACGGTTTACCTGTACGGTTATAAAGCATACGCACCCAAAACTTTTTGCAATTCTTATAATTTTCCATGTGTTTCTGGCAAGGGTCCGGGTCGTAATTGTTATCGTCGAGACATTTGAAAGTCATTTTTTGTTCCTTGAGGCAAGGATTTAACGCCTCAAAGTCTGGACTTTGGATTCTGGGCATTTTAAGAAATTTAGGTTATGTGAGGTTATTTAAGCAGGATTTATAAAGGCATAATACACCACATTAGAAAATTTACTTGTCTAAAATGCTAGATCAAATTTTTGTTTTGTCAAAAACCCATTGTATGTCGATTCGCATAAAATTAAAATCATGTGAAATGGTGCGCTATGTTGTCACGTCTCTTTATGCGAAGCGGTGTAATTCCTTTTAAACAGTGTTTTTTTCTGGTACGGCCGAGGAACAAGAGGTGGTAATACAGATAGGTAGGGTCAGTTGCAGAGACGGCTGGCTGCGTGACCGCACCTATCTGTATTACCACCTATTGTTCCTTGGCCGTACCAGAAAAAAAACCCGCGAACCGTCACTGCTTTTAAAAGCTGGTTATCCTCATTTACCAGTTAGTGGTTGCAACGATTGGTGCTTATGCTTAGGTTAGAGTGAGTTTAAAGGCCCCGCTTCACAACAACCCGACAACGGGAACGAAAATATACCAAGCTTCTCGTTCCCGTTACCGGAATTAGTTGTGTATGTCAACATGCAAATCATATTTAACTTTTGGTTCCCGTTCTCGTTACCGTTCCCCAGTTGTTGTGAAGCGGCCTTATGTCCTAGTAGTTCATCCGCAGTAGCTTATATTGAGACAAGAAATCCGGCAACGTTGCAAATTGTGGACCTGAAGTTGTTGCGTTAACTTCGGTCCAAACGAGTTTGATTCTTAATTTTTAATTTTTGAAATTCATCTAAATAACAATTTTAATGTACATATTATATTAATTCGTTGAATATATTATTTTTATATTTTGCGTGCAAATAATGATCTGCGAAATTAGTGTCGCCTGCGAAAACAAGTGTCGCAAACCTCACAACACCAGTTTTCAATTGTTGTAATTCATTCTAATTGTTAATCTTTTAATTTTATAGTACGTATTATATTTATTACAGTCGAATAGAGACATTTAATTCAATTTAATTAAACCGAATTAGCGCCGCCTCCGGGAACAAGTGTCGCAAACGTGACGGCGCGGTGTTCGCTTTTCCCCAGGCGGAGGACGCGAAATCCCCCAGTCGGTGCCGAGAACGCGTACATCCGGCAACATAGTCGGTGACTACCAAAGAATGAGATATAAACGTAAATAAGTT
Source organism: Ocypus olens (assembly GCA_910593695.2). Lineage (NCBI taxonomy): Eukaryota > Metazoa > Arthropoda > Insecta > Coleoptera > Staphylinidae > Ocypus > Ocypus olens. The sequence goes on along the minus strand of OU343051.1, from coordinate 10,681,582 downwards.
CGGAATTTCGCCCGTTTGCACCGTTTACCTTTCTTTATTTTGTGTTTATAAGCCAAGTACCATCAAGTTTAATGTGTAACGTGAAGTGCCCTTATTAGTTCAACGCCAGTCTTATGAATTCACGCCAAAAATGTCGAAAAATAAGATTGTTATGAAAAATGCAGTACTTGACAGTAATGTGGTTGAAGTCAAAAGCAAGGTAATAAAACGATTTTTTCAACATTAACACCGACAAAATTCCGCCTCCCGCACACCCTGCCAGCAGCATCACACACTCGTGCCCTCTTCCCAGGCCTCGACGTGTCCCTGCCTCGCATTGTAATTACTTTCTACACCTGTTTAGGAAAGAGAGCATGAATCATTTAATTTATTTTCTAGGCAGAGTGTGCTGTGAATGTACTTTTATCTTTTACTGTTTGAATACAATCAATAATAGAAATCGATCCGTTGGTTAATTCCGCACGAGGAGGTTATGCCGAGGATTTTAGGTTACTGATGTTTGTTTAACACTTGAGGCATGTTTGTTTCTTGTTTGTAAAACAATTGTGCAACGCTCGAGTGTTGGTGTTAAATTTTCCACATTCTACAGGTGGTTTGTGTAACTTTCTTGCAATATCTCTTCACTTGACTTTATTGCAAATTAAGGCAGTTCAGTTGTGCGCAGAATTATTAAGGAGAGTCTATAATGTAAGTGTTTGTTGCCATTAAGAAAACATTAGGTTTGGGGAATAAAAATAAAGTTGATAAATAGCTATTATTACAACTAGGGAAATATGAATAGTATATTTCCCGAGGTTGGCTCCGCCCTCCGGATGTATAGACAACCAAGGGAAATGTGTTCATATTTCCCGTGTTGTAATCAATAGTTTTTTTCTGATTGGAAGAATATTGTTCTGTAAATGGGAAAATATTGGATTGTAAATTTTTGAATTTATCGGATTGGTAACGTTGCTAAGGGCCTTGTTTGTAAATATCGTAGTTTACTTGTTTTGATTTTTGCGTTGTTTCATAAATTGGTGAAATGTCAAACTGTGTGTTAACGCAAGCGGCGAAAGACCATGAATGTTTGGTTCCGGTAAAATCCAAAGCTGCTTACACCAAAGTGTACGAAGATTTTAAAGACTGGAGGGAACAAAAATTTGGTGAACGGTGTCGGCGTCGTATTTCGAAGATTTGGTATGTTGCTACGATTTTGTTATGAGGGAAATATGAGCGCTTCATATTTCCCTAGGGAAATATAAGTGCGTTATGACTAATATCGTAACTAAGGCAATATCACTCGATATTGTTTCAATCAGAAAAAAAATTTAATTTCCTAGCTAATGCCATGACAAATATTGAATTGTACGGAATTTATTATATTGTACGTTTAACTGTTTGAATTTTTGATTGATCCTGCCCCAAGACACCGTAGCAGGTCATGGAAAAAGAAAATCGGTATATTGTAGCGAAAATACAACCTTGGCTGTCCTTGTGGGTGCATGCACCTTTTAATAATAATATCGTTTATTTCCCAAGTATACTCCATCTACTCATGGATTAGATTTTTTGACATCTTTAGTGACGAACACAAGAAAATGTAAAGTACCAACATGGCTATGAGAAAAATGAAATTTTGCAGCAAGTTTGGTTGGTACCAGTATACCAATATATTCATACGCGACTTTGCCAATAGACACATTATTGACAGTTTGTTATTGTTCTTGTTCTTCTGCTATGGAGAACGTTCTAAATGATGTGATGCACCAACTACATACCTACGCGGTAAGACTCTTGAGTGTGATTTTTGTAATAAATTAAGTTTCGTAAGTACTACACTTTGTGGCGAGAGTTGTTTGGCAACCTAGCGGGATTTCTGTCATTCAAGATGTCAAAAAAGAGATGTAACACAAAATTGGCTGTTTTTTAATTATTTTTTTTGTTTACGTCGGCAACTAGGCCATCTGCCACAACCGTTTCCTTATAGGTTTCTACTTTTTTTTTTTTAATTATTTGAAATGTAAATTTTCGTAGGCTTATACTGGAGTTTAGTGATCATCACACTTTGGGTTTTAATGGAAATGGCATCAATTTTGAAATTTTAAATAGGACATGCTGTATATTTTTTAATTTTTATGTTCAGGATGTATTTTACATTCATATTAATTGTATAAAAAAAATTAATCTTGCATCTAGGTACCTGTGCCTGCCCAAATACGTTCGTAGGTTTATAGAAAAACAAAATTAACCAACTTTGTTTTATAATGTAGTCCACACGTGCCTGTAAATTACTATGCGATCATTCGTGTATTATTTTGCAAACACAAGGTCGCTCGTTGCTTCGTATCAGTGACGGTTCACGGGGTTTTTTCTGGTACGGCCGAGGAACAAGAGGTGATAATACAGATAGGTAGGGTCAGTTGCAGAGATGGCTGGCTGCGTGACCACACCTATCTGTATTACCATCTCTTGTTCCTCGGCCGTACCTGAAAAAACCCCACGAACCGTCACTGCTTCGTATTATCAAATACTGTGAGATCAAAAAGTCGAAAATAGTTGGCGGCCCTTAAAACATAAACTAACTAACAGAAGTTCAGTGGCATCAATAAGATAGACAATTTTGGCATGGAAAACCCTGAAATTTAAATAAAACAGGTAGACTATAAATCCTAAATATATTATTAATAGTGATGATCGGTTTTAGAAACAACTGCTAATGTTTAAAATAGACAAAACTGACAGATAAACATACAAAACTATTTTTAAAATAAGTAACCTTGAAAAATCACATGATGTCAAAATTAAAAAAATGTGCACTGCACTGCATTGGAGAATTCCAAACAGCAACTATTATAGGGATTTGCAGAAAATGTGCTGCCAACTATTTTTAACTTTCTGATCACACTGTACATAAACAAGTTAAACTTATACCAAATGTAACACAAAACTGGCAGTTTTTTTATTATTTGAAATTATTTGGTAGGCTTATACTAAAAGTAAATTGGAGTGATCATCCAAAAACTTAAATTATACTTTGGGTTTTACCGGAAATTGCATCAATTTTGAAATAAAACATCCTGTATATTTTTTTTCATATTCAGGATGTATTTTACATACAAATTAATTGGATATTGATTTTTTTCAATAATAACTTCATTGTCAAATGAAAGCCAACTTAAAATTTTTAAATATCAGCATATAATGTTTGAATTTTTTTACATTGGACATTATTTTTCTGAATCCAATAATGCCCAATATACAGGGTGTAGTGGAGCAAAATGGAACATAGGATTTTCAATGGTAATTCCATTGAAATATTATCTTCCCTGATCATTTTAGAGAAAACATGTAAATAAATGTTTTATAGAGTAAAAATTTCTGCATTAAAATACCTAATTAAACATCTTGCATGCACAGGATCAAATAATTAATTAAGATCACCGTGCGAGATTAACTGGAGCACGTAGCATTAGCATTAACCAAAGTGAAAATGATTTTAATCTGCCTAAATTATAGTGCCTTTTGGAATGCACGTGCATCCATAAACAATCTGGAAAAATAACCGTGTCGCAGTTAATTACATGCCGGAGTTATCGGCCAGATATTATTTGCCTTTTAAAACGAGACGTGGGATTCATAATCGCGTTACGAAATAGGAGTAGTAAAATTAGAAAGCCGTAAAGGAAGTTTAATTGAAGAATTGGAGTAAGGCATGCGGAGGAATCTTTAGAAAGTGTACATTTTTGATTTTGTCATAAGGTATTTGGATTTGGAATAGGTTGAAACTGAAAAATACATATTGTACAGGGTGTCCAAAATACGATAATGAAATTTTGTGATGTTTTAAACGCTAATCCTGACTTTGAAATTTTTAAATCTTTGCTGCTAAGATTTAAGTATTGTTTATGTCGCGTTGATTTATCTTTATGTTTTAGTAATACTCAACCTATCACGAAATAATGTTTTTTTTTAATACTGGGTTCCCCATAATAGGCTACCCATTTTAACATTTGAATTAATTTTTTTTCAGTAAACAAAACAAACTTTTCATTACACTAAATTACAGCTAACTCTTTGGGATTTGTGATAACATAAATATTTGGCTAATTTAATTCTAACTTTTAAAAATCACGTCTTCTAAATGACCTCCACCAACTTTTTTCAATATTAGATAAAAAGTGGTTCATTACACGGCGTAGCAAACCTTTGTCTATTCCTTCAACTTCTTCACGAATTTTGACTTTGAGTTCCTCGATTGTACCTGGACGACTCGCAAACACTTTGGCTTTTAAATATCCCCACAGGAAAAAATCGGGTGCCATTAAGTCGGGGGACCTCGAAGGCCAAGGCAAATTTCCGAATCGAGAAATGAGTCGGCCATTAAACGTTTCTCGCAGAACCCGCATTGAGTTTCTGGTGGTATTAGCTGTTGCTCCATCTTGTTGGAATAGTAAGGCATTGTTTAGTAATCCTCGTCTATTTAATTCTGGAATGAGGAATGTCTCTAGCATGTTTACGTAGCGCTCAGATGTTACTGTTACAGCGCAGTTATTATCATCCTCAAAAAAATATGGACCAATAATACCAAAAGATCCTACTCCACACCACACAACAACTTTTGGATTATGGAGGTTCTGTGTAAAGATTTCACGAGGATTTTCATTTGACTAGTATGTAAAATAAAATAAAATAAAAATTTCGTTCAAAATAAAAATTTGCTTCGTCGCTCATTAAGAGACTGTGAATTGCTCCTTGATGTAAATTCAAAAAATTTTGACAAAATGCTAACCTTGCTTCTTTACCTTGATTGTGCCATTTGGTATTTATAGGGATAAAATTTTAAATCTGTTTGAAGAATTCGATCTAAGCTTCCCTTTGATATTCCTAGGATAAGGGTTTGTCGATTAGCAGACCTTTTAGGACTTCTCGTAAACGCAATTCTAACTCGTTCAATATTTTCTGGTGTACGAACTGTTCTTCGACGTCCAGGCTTCTTCAAATTTTGTACAGAACCATTTTCACGCCAATGACGAACCCATAACTTAACAGTTTTACGATTTGACGCGTGACCTCTATTGTTGTTATTAAAGTGACGCCCGAATGCACGCCTAACTTCTTCTATCGAATTGCTTCTTATGTAAGTTTCTATACAAAATACACGTTGTTGGACTGAGTAATCCATAAAAGTTAAATAATTATGATGAAAACTAACAAACTTCTCGTAGAAAAATAACGTTCCACAAAATTATTAATATAAAACTTATTTGTGACAGGTGCCTACTTGATCAATAATTAACTTAAATCCCAAAGACTACAGAACATAATCCCACAGAGATAAACTTATTTAGTTATCTCGTAGGGAATTAATAAATAAAATAAAATGGGTAGTCTATTATGGGGAACCCTGTATAATGATTTACTTAATTATGAATTTGTTTTCTTTATAGTTAACTTGTAATTTATTAAATATTTGATATAATTATTTTGTGATTAGTATGGTCGCATGTATTTGTTTTATTTTTTATTCATGAAATATTAAATTTCCTTAAAAGGTGATTATCCATATAAACAACTACATTTTTTAATTATTATTCACAATCAATTGAATCTATCTCTGACTCACATAATATATTCTGAATCAATCGATCATCCGATAACAGTTTATTCACACATATTTTCTATAGTGACTATTTATGACCGAATGAATCATTCATATTTAGCAATAGTTCCTTTCTACACACCAGAGTGTAGTAATCATTACTACAAACAAACATAACTTGGCCCACTGTTATTATATTCAAAATAAAAATTATTTACAATTTTATTTATTTAAATATATGGATTTTGAAAAGTGTTACACGAATCCACGTGGGCTGCAATTCTCCTTTTATATAATTCCTTCATGTATTATTCATGCTCGTAATTAGTTTTTAATGTGTTAATTGCGTTACAATAGAAATGCGAAGAAAGTTCACTTCTTTCTCCGGCAAGTTGGATTTTATGACCGTTCATTTCGATATAAAAAAAAATATTAGGCCAAGTACTTGCTAATTAAGGAGTTCATTTCTCTGTACGCGTGCCCAGTCCAATTATGTGTGTGCAATCTTTAAGTGGGTCACCGTGTACACATAAGGTGGTGCTCCGAAGTAAATTTAAATTGTAAACAATGGAGTGTACTTATGCAGACTATCCCAAAATTGGGTAAATCTAAATGTATTGATTATTATCATTCAAAAGTAAAATGCGAGGATCAGGGTTCTGACGATATATATCATCGGATATACCGTGTGTTCGATAAAAAACGCCCAACGCCTTAACTCTGTTATTTATTGACCGATTTGAATGAACTAAAAAATAAAGTCAACGACTGTTTAAATACTACAAAATGACGGTAATTATGTATTTTTTCAAAATCAACTTCATTGCCAACTTTAAATTTTTAAATGGCTGCATATACTTTTCTAATTTAATATAATATTAGACATTGTTTTTCTGAATCCAATTATGCCCGTTATGTTGGTTTTCAGTTAATATTTATGCCAGAAAAAGATAATAATAAATCCTGTTCACATGATTTTTTTGGTAATAAATGCAGTGTGCCTTGAAATAAATTCGAATCGACAAATGCCATTTATTGTATAAGTAATGTCAACCATTTGTTATTAGTGTGTGTTTCAGACATAGTAATGTACAATAGCGAATTAACAGACATCTTACAAATTTATTTTCTATGTAATAGAAATCGAAGACCTGCGGCACGAATTTATCATCTACAGTTTCCAGAGCTGCGAATACCAGAACCTAAATTTAGAATGTTGAAAGGAAATTTGAGACGATATGGAGCCTTTAAAAAGCCAAAGAGAGTGAATCGACAATTTTGTAGACTTGCAGAGTTAGACGTTCTACATAGTGTTTACAATAATAACAGAACATCTAAATCGCAAGTAAATTAATACTTGCTATTCTACATTGAGTTGTAACATAGGTACTTATTTATTGGGTCCTTATTATTCATGTTTGACATAACCTTACAACAAATGACATTTGTCACTTATTTTCCAAGGCATGCTAATTATAATTTTTGAAAAATATAATTTATTTTAATTCTCTACGACCAAAATATTGAACGAAAAACAACATATTGGGCATTGTTGGATTCAGAAAAATAATGTCTAATGTAATAAAATTAGAAAAGTAGCCATTTAAAAATTTAAAGTTGACCATCATTTGGCAATGAAGTTGATTTTGAAAAAATATATAATTATCGTCATTTTATAGTATATAAACAGCCATTGACGTTCTTTTTTAATTCATTCAAATCGGTCAATAAATAACAGAGTTGTGGCGTTGAGCGTTTTTTATCGAACACAGGTTTAACCAATAAAATTTAAAATTATTATATAATGAGTACCTTTTAAATGAGTAAAAATACTTATCATGTCATCAATCTTCTCATTAGTATTCATGGACATAAAAAACCGAATGCATAAATGCATTGAATACAAATGTGGTTTTAATAAATTCATAACAAATGATATAAAATTGTTAGAGGATCATATTACAGCTGATATATTGATTATCAGCAGCCAGGCTGATTCCTGTTATTTATTGGATGATCATTATTTTATCTCTAAATTTGTATTTAATGGGAACATAAATATACTTTCATTGTCCTCGATATTAAAAATGAATCATACACACTCGTAATTTTGAAATATTCTCCAATAAATACTATCTGGATAATGCGCGCTTTGGTGCCATCTTATCCACTGATGTGTTAACAGATATTCCAACTTATTTTCTCACATTATACTTATACTACTAGTTTGAATAAAATAAAAATTCAAACCCTGTTTGTTTTATTCTTTTCATCATTCGTCATTTCTTTATGTCTAGCGTATTGTATTATTCCTACATGTATTTTAATTATTTAATTTTTAATCTCAAAGTTGTCGCAATTTTATATTTTAATTATTTTTTTAAATGTACAGTGTGAATCCCGTTAATAAAGGTATAATTATTAAACAACCTGAAGAACTGAAATGCCCCCAGGAAAAAAAAATCCGAATTCGTCGCTGAGCGCGAACATACATAAAATTAGGGAGAATTTGACTAAAAATTTTGTTCACTCCTTTAGCATTTTTAGTTATCTGAATGGAATTTTTGTGTAGTAAAAGGATCGGATGCATAAATTTCATGCTCTCACAATGGCATTGATGGTATTGTATTTTATAAGTGTTGAATGGAGTACATATGGGTCTCCAAGAGTGAATCACCATCATTGGCTTGGCTTACTCATATTTTAAAACCTCACCTTGTCATTCCAGATAACGACTCTCGATCTCATTCAAAAGATGTAATTTCTAGGAATTATATGGACTAAAATGATATTATTTGTAAAATATGCAATTTATATTTATATTTATTTAATTATTAATTATCCTTTATTTGGCATCAGTCGTATTGTACATTACATTTCTTTTTTCTTTATTAAATATTTTAGCAACTCCATTTTCTTCACACGTATACAGTATAATATTAGTGCATTTGGTTTTGCTAATGAAATTTAACTTTGTTAACTGTATTAAATAATTTTGAAGGAATTAAAAGAACATAAATAAAATCAATTTGAGTTTTTTTTTGGTTTAAAACTGAGAATAATTAATATAACACATTTTCAATCGATTGTAGGCTTAAAACATGAATTTTTTAATTATGTTTAAGGAAATAAATATTTATTTAAATCAGGTGTAAACTGACGGGTTTCATTTAAAATGTGCTTCTATTCAGTTTCGAAAAGAAAAATAAACATCCTATTTATCGCTTTTAGCTTTAAGAAAAATATATCGGGTGTGTATAAATTGGCGGATAATCTACACGTGATGATATTCTTCCGGAAATTCTGAGCAGTATATCTTAATTCTAAAATGTTGTACCATGCTTCCTGGGTCTTCACGAGGTCCTCAAAGTTTGAACATCCAGTCGTTAAATATGCGTTATTATTCGTTATTAATTTACAGAAAACCCTGCAATGTCGATAGTATGACTAGCTTGAAAATAATTTTCTCAGTGTGTGCTATCTTTCTATCTCAAACTTGTATTTTTAACACTTCTTAATTACCTTATTTTCATAAAAAATACGTTCGGCAACGTGACACCCGCTTATGTCACTTTGACACAAATAATTCATTCAAACTTGCTAGTTCCAAGTTTGTGCCAATTCTGCTTTTCTCATTATTATCAGTTTGTATTAGTGCCCGCGTTTTACTCTATTTGTGTTTTTTGTGTTATTTTCGTTTTGATTTGTTCAATTACAATGGAATTAATATTTACTCATGATCTGTTTTACCTTGCATCTGTAAATAAACCCCCCTCTATCTATCTATTACCTTCTACTCTAAACCATGAGATTATTGATAAACAGGACAGCTCGTGAATGCTATGTTGCCAAATGTACATTTCTTTTAAATGGCTCCTGATGGCCTATAAGGCATGATAGAACATTTTTTCATCGACATTTTCTATTCAGAATTTTAGGAAGATTATCCGCCAATTTATACACACCCGATATAATTAAAATTTATTTTTACGTTCTCCGTATTATGCGGAAAAGTTTCAAATTCAAAATTTCGACGGAAATAATCATTTTGAGGTTCCCGCGATAATTTCGACCGTTTTTAAAATACGTCTCCGTGATTGCCTCTGGGTGCTAGTACTAATAAAGGTTCTTAAATTAAACTTTAAACTTACATCGAACCTTACAAAAACTAATCAATTGATTTTATCATCTTCCCACAAAACTCAACTCACTTCAATGAAGCTTAAATACCTTTTCAGAAAATGGAATGAATTATTTTATCATTTGTTTTAATTATTTTGATAAATGATACAAATTTCACACTTAACGCAATATTTCACCACAAAAAGGCATAATTTCATTTATGAAAATACTTAATTAATTATTCTCTTTGTATAAATCAACCATTACATGTAATTCATGCTAATGTAGGCATTCCAATGTCTTTCACTTGTAGAAAGTGTATTGTGTGAGATTGTATTTAAAAAAAAACTTTCCTAAAAAAAATCAATTTAAGTATGTATTGATTTTACCAATATCCACGTTCTAGGATAATTCGAATTTCTTGTCCGGTCCCTTGAATTATGCATAAAAGCAATGATAAAAAATGGTTAATTCGAATTTTATTTTGGATAATTCGAATTTTTCGTATTATTGTTGTGATGAAGAAAAAAAGAAATAGAGGAAACGCCTGTACCTAGTGCAACAGAAGCTATTATACATATACATGAACTTTGACGTTTTTTGAAGGTCAGTTATTATTATTACATTAGTGGGAGATTCAATTTTTGAATCAATCAATTGGTTGTAGCCATATGTTATGACTCAAAGACTGCATTCAAAAAAAGCAATTTAAAACATCCGACTTTTTAAAACTTTTAAAAGTATTTCGTAAGATAAAGTTTTATAGGTATTAAATGTCTGGAGTTAATATTTTCTTTTACCTCTTCTATGTATGTAATTTGAATTTTTGAACAGACTACAAGACTCCTAAATTGTAGAAGACAAGAAAGAAGAATTTTATTTGTCTACAAGAAGTCGGAGAATTTTTTTCTTCATAAATTAACCAAAAGGAAAAGTATCCTGAATACATAAATATTCAACCTGTTTGTAACTTTGCAAAATTAAGTCTTACGAAGGCTTTTATTCATTTCAGTTTGATGCGGAATTTCGAAGATTTTCGGTGGAAAGGGACCCTCAGGCGAGATTTGAGGAATTCAGATCGCTGCTGGAGAGGCTGCACAGGTTGAAAGACACCGCGTTTCTGGTTTCCTACATAGACCCCAGCGACCAAGACCTTTTACCAATTAACAATGACGAAAACTTACGGAGGGCCCTCATAAATGCAAAACCCTTACTGAGAGTCATCATACAGAGGAAAGGTAAGTCATTATTAACGGTCTTGACATTTTCAGATACTTGTGTGAGATGGCTGACCAAACTGTTGTGTTATCGCCTCGACGCCCTGAATAATAATCTCTATTTTTACTCAAAAGTCACTGCATGTTCCCTTGCAAAATATGATTAATAATAATATAAATGTAAAAATCGTCATTTACTGTCAATAACAATATTTTAAGGGCATCAAGAAATGAATAGTCTTTGTGTATGTCTACGCTACACTGTTCATTAAAAGTTTACGAATCCTCGAAATAATTCAAAAACTACTTGCTTTAGGAGTATGATTGTATAATACTTTTTTGTGGTAAATTTTCCTGCCAATCGTTGTATGTAGTAAAAATGTGTCATTGCATTTAAAAAAATTGAATTACGAGCGATTTAAGAGGGTACTTAGATATTGACATTTTAAGAACACTTATGCCCATTTGCACCGCACTCGGTTAAAATCTATGATTACTAAATCAATGATTAAGTTAATCATGCCGCTCCGCTTGCACCGCCCATCGGTTAGTATCCGTCGATAAATGGTTGTGAGCAAAAATACGGTTGGCAATTTGTGAGGTTATTTTATTTTCTGGGGTGGGTGTCACTGAAATTGATGCCTTCGCGCATGCTTCAGATGCCAAATGAACAGCTGTTTACAGTTTCCTATTATTTAGAAAATCTATTTTATGTTCAAATGTTCAATTACTTGCAACAAATTGAATGTGAATTGTTTGCTTAATCCATACCTTCTCCTAAAACACGCTCCATCTAATAAATCAAATTTTTTTATTCGCATATTCACTTGGATTAGCATACCGACATTTAAATCTAGCGCTTGAATAAATCAAATCAATTGTATTTGATCTCCGTAATGATTTTATATCACCTAACGTCGTCCTCAATGTAATAAACCTTCATGTTTATTTATTTTTAACCCGAACGCACTTATATTTCCTTAACCGGCTTCCTAACTGCCCAAACTCGGCCGGTTAAAAATTGGGACTTTAACCCGACTTTAATCAATGATTAAATGGCGTTGCAAAGGGATTAACTTATAATCAATGATTATAGAGTTAACTGGGTGCGGTGCAAACGGGCATTATTAATTAAAGTAATAATTGTGGTTTAAAAAAATAGTGTTTTATTCATCCCGATGAATATAATAATACAAATAATTATTGAAAAAATCTCTTAAATAGTAGTATAATTTTTTTAACAAAAATATCTTATTTCTTCCTAACAAATATGTATATTTGGGGGTATATTTATGTAAGTCAGTACAGTAAAGGATCGAATGTATCAGGTGCATTCTTACTTAAAATTTTATTTATCTACAGGATTTTTTTACTTCGAGTTTTTACTTGATTAAACAGTTTGTGACTAATGCCCAATCATAGTGATAATGATTGCGTTACAGTATTTAAATCTAGAATACAATTTCAATATATTAACAAAAAGGTAAACATGGCAAGTGTTTAAAACCAGGACACAATCAAAGCAACACCTGCAATTGTTACCAACCTTGAGTACAAGGCTACGATGGCCAGACTATTACAATTCATCTCAATCATCTTGACAAATTGTATATAGTATAATCATTATAATTGTGGACGTGTTTTAGGTAGAATTTTTTTATTGTTTTTAATTTAGATGAGTTGATTTTACATTTATGCCAAATTGTGTTTAGAGAGTAGCTGTTTCACACGTAAGACCGGATATTTAAAACATTTAGAAAAGTCATCATGTCCAAATATCCCATTAAAAAGATTGTGACAGTTTTCTTTTTTTTAAATTTCATTTAACAACTAATATGTATATGATTTGTAATACATTTTGCAATATAAAAAATATATACACTGGTTATTTTACGACTGTGTTCCCTGATTCTGAAAAGGTAAAGAATCACCGATCTAAACCCTCATCGTAGAAAATTATTGAATCAAAAACTGCAGACAACAAATTTCAATTGCTGAAGTTTCCTCACCCTTAGGAATAGTTATTAAAAATTGTAAGAATTATACATTTCATATACAAGTATTCCCAATAATTATTTCAAAAATTATACTAAAAATCGTTTGACTATTTTGAGCGTAAATTCTAATTGTCGTTTTCTTTTTCATCTTATCTTTGAAGCGACAATTGAAATTTTGCATTCTTAACCACTTCGCGCCCATGCTTCTTTGATTGTGTTATAACATAATCCCAAGTTATGCTTAAAATATACTTTTTTCTTGTTACAGTTTTCTAGAAAATATTATTCCACTATCATAAACACATTTATGCAAAAAAATATTTAAAAAAATATTCCATAGATGGCGCTCTAGTGGTATTTTTTAAATTTGTAAAATATTTTTTTTTGCTTGTCGCCACATGTGGCGACCTGGGCGTGAAGAGGTTAATAGACAAATAGTTATTTTTTTCTTTCATCGTAACAAATCATTCCGTTCATCATTGTCAGATAGCAGTGGTTATTAATTTTAACACGTATGTCATATTTTATTTATGATTGCTGTCTATCAGTATTTCTAAATCTTTTTACTCCCGTGGCACATTTTCCAAAAAAGAAAACATTCACTGCACACTACATAGTTATAGCAGATAAAAATTTTAAATTAAATAAATAGATCAAATAATATTGGCACCTTTTTTTAAATTATAATTATGTTATTTATGCTTTCTCCATGCAACAGTTCTTAAAAACAAAAAATAATGTAAAAATATTCAATTTAAGTAGTTTTTCTTTTAGTATATTACGGCCCACTTGGATAACTTTACGGCACATCCTTTGAGAAACACTGGTCTACATTATAATTAATTAATCGATTCATACTTCTTGCTTTCTGTACTTTGCACTTGTTAATCCTGTTTTCAAGGCGCACATGGCACCGATGTTCGATTTAATGAATGTAAACAAAATTAAAATTTTTAAGACAGCTAAAGGTAGAAACGCCAAAGTGACGGAATCTATTGCCTAATTGTTGTATTCAATCCAGTGGCAAAACCACTGACAGATATAGGAATACCAACGGCGGCAAAAGTTACTGTCGGTAGTTTTGCCACTCGGATTGGGATTAGTACAACAATTAGGAAATAGATTGCGCTGCTTTTTATTTTTAACAGTGTTTATAATATTTATATTCCAATAGTAATTTCCATTTCTTCAGATTGTAACTGAGTTGGTGGGACCTGAAAGGTCGAAACCGGTCAGTTTGAAACCGGTTGTTTCTGATGGTTCAACAGTCCATTAATAATCTCGAAGGTAATGTCGAAGTTACGCCTCCGGAACTGTTTCATTTCCTTTCTCCATTCTCATTGGTTTTTCTATTACAGAGTATTTAGCGCGCAAACTATTTTGTTAAAACATTCTTGGTGCTGAATGTGTTAACATTTGTATTTGTTTTTTTTTTCTTCAGGTGACAGTTTAGAGGAGTTAAACGGATATGGGACGATAAAGCCCAGAAACTTAATATCCAGCATTTTGGGAGGAACACCGGGGAGGACCAAGACTTTAGCTATATCAAATCCACATGACTTTCGACAAGTGTCTGCTATCATAGACGTCGATATCGTGCCCGAAACTTGCAGGCGAGTCAGGCTGCTCAAGCATGGATCAGATAAACCTTTGGGATTTTACATTAGGGATGGCACGAGCGTGAGGGTAACACAAAATGGTAAGAAAATAGATGTCACATTTTTTCATTACTAAAAAAAAAAAAAAAATCAAAATAATTATTGTAGTGAAAATTAAAATTCTTTAAAATTAATGGTAACTAAATAATAAAAAATCACCTCTATTGATATCAGTTATAATATTGTAATGGCATTGATAATGCCATTATTTTTTATTTTGACATAGGTTGTTGTACATCGCTGACAAGAGAAAAAAAAGTCTATTTATGCGTGTAAAAATCAAATATGGCGGCCATTTGAAATAAGAAAGTTGGTATTAATATCTCGGAAACCGCCATCTTGAATTTTATTTTGACTTGATTTCTATGTTTGCCTAATTAAACCAAGTAACTTTTATTTAAAACTTTTTTTCGCATCTTTAATAATTATTGAGATATTTGATTTTTTTGAAAATCGCGATTTTCAGTTTTTTTTTTAATATTTTCTAAACTGCTCGGAATTTTGAAAATTTCTCAACATAATCTGAATCAGCATAGAAAACTGCACAACATGGCCCATTTAACCAGATCTCTAGCTTTAAGAATAAGAAAGATACCCATGCAATCCTACTCTATTTAGGACACCCTGTATGTCAAAGAAACCATACTCTGTTTTTATTTTTATTCTTGCCGCAGTCGGAGATATTATAAAATGCAACATTACACTACACATAACCAAAAAAATGCAATGACGTAACCAAATTGTTAGTAACTTTTTTACTACCAACAGAAATGTCACCCTAACAAATCCTACTGCGGCGAGAATAAAATGTGATCGGAGCATACAAGATAAGAAATAACTTAGGCTGCTGGTCAAATAAATTTCTGAGATGTAGATGCACCATTGGAAATAATTTCCAAAATAAAATACCATAATTTAATCTCAATCCAATGTGTTAGAAATAATAGACTGGTTTACGCCATGTTGGCAAATGTACATACATGAGTTTTATACTAACTAATAGATACTAGAAAATTATTATGCTTTGCATTCAGTTGGTCATAGTACATTCTAATAGTACTGAGGCTGTAAGAATTTTGCATTAAAGTCTAACGGCCAGTTCCATAATCTGATTAAAGTCTCTTTTAAACACAAAAGGCGCCTTTACTTCATAAAAATTGTTTCATAATTGATTTTTAAACACCACTTTACCGAAAAGTCTCCTTAACTGTAAAGGCCCGATTTTCGTTCATTACGCATTCCGAAGTCGACTTTATTGCGGACATAACCTCACATTTAGTTAACAGCTCGTATCAGTGTGTGTCTAAAATGTAAAGTACGGAAAGTTCAAGTTCAAGCTCATCATCAGAAGACGAAATGTTTATATTTTTAAGACGGCCTCCTTGTCCAGTACTACAGGGTTCGTTACAGCAGGCCGTAACTTTTTCTCAAAATCCGTTCACGGCACTTTCGGATATTTGACTGAATTTTTGAATATTTCACGGTATTTCAGTGATACCAACAGAAATATATTTCGTTCAAGAGCACTTTATGTAATATGCCCTTTGTAAACTACGTAAAGGAGACTTTTATGTGATATTATGGAACCGGCCGTAACTCTGTTCTACATCCTATATGTCATTGAACAATTCTTATAGGCTTAGAAAAAATACCAGGAATATTTATATCGCGCCTAGTACCCGGAGGCCTGGCCGAATCGACGGGCCTCCTGGCGGTGAACGACGAGGTCCTGGAGGTGAACGGCATCGAGGTGAGCGGAAAGTCCCTGGACCAGGTCACCGACATGATGGTCGCGAACAGCTCCAACCTCATCGTCACAGTGAAACCGGCCAACCAGCGAACCGTCGCCCCGGTGCGAAGGGGCAGCTTTAGTAGGAATTCCCAATTGTCCAGCGGGTCGCACCAGTCCCACACGACGGCGGGCTCCGATCCCGACGACAAATTCGACCAGGACGAGATCGTCGACCTGACCGGCGCCGCCCTCGACGACAGCGTCACCTCCAGCAGCAGGGACGACGGCATCCTGCACTTATAGGGGCGATCACACGCAGTAACGAAAGTATTTTTTTAAATTTATCTTTTTGTATCCGTCGGATGGAGGTGTTTACATATTGCATCACCAAAAGGAGTTTTTCCTCGAGAGGGCCTATTATATACCGTGTACTTAATTATATGTAACTCATAAGACTAGAACACATTCCAAGTATTATTATATACGTGCTCATGTTTCTATCTGCCGGAGTTGTGGCGCACGGGTGTGCGCTCCATACGTACCAAAAAAAAGTAATTTAAAACGGAAACTTAACGACTGGCGACAGCTACTTAATATTGCGCAGCTGCGGATGTACAGGGCGAGCCATAAACATGCGATCTGATGATGTCAACACAACTGTGAAAATATTTTCAGGTAAGATATCTCTTTTTCATGTATAGATTGAACTTTGTTTGTTTGTAGATTACAAATTGTTTAATTTCTAACCTAGAAAAATTGACAATTTTTAATTGATTGCTAATGTGAGAGAGATGTTAGCGCTTATCTCTCTTTCACGTATAGATTGAAGTTTAATCATTTGTAGATTACAGATTGTGTAATTTTCTAATCTAGTACAATTGTCAATCTTTAATTTATTGCTAACATGTGTCACAAAGTACCTGGAAGCAGTGATGGTTCGCGGGGTTTTTTCTGGTACGGCCAAGGAACAAGAGGTGGTAATACAGATAGGTAGGGTCAGTTGCAGAGACGGCTCGCTGCGTGACCGCACCTATTGTTTCTCGGCCGTACCAAAAAAAAACCCGCGAACCGTCACTGCCTAAAAGCCAAGGCCATTAACTACGCTAGAAGAAGAAGAAGTATCACAAAGTAATGGATGATATAATAGTTTGTAATTTAAGACTGAATCAGGGAAAGAGTCTGCAATCCTTATCCGGACTGTATACCTTTGTGCTTATTGTAACGTGTTGGTGTTGAAGAAGGCTTCACCAAATGTTACGTATGGCATTTGTGTGTTGGCATTGAAAGAGGTAAATTTTACACATGCCCTACATTTATCAGAAAAATATACAATTGAAACTGGAACACCTCGCTTGTTGCAGATACAGATATACAGTGTGTCCGGATTTCGTAGGGACAACATGGGCAACTTCTGCATTTGAAGATATAGAGAGATGGTGAAATTAGCAAAAAGGTGCAGGTTCGAGGGCTCATTGAGAATCCACCCCCAAATCCCACTTCTCATGGCCTCCACAATAAAAATTAAAAGAAAATCTGAAATTGAAGAAATTGGGAGATTTTGTTTTAATTCTTATTTTGAACAAGTGAGCCATGACAAGTGGGATTCTCAACGAGCCCTCAAACCTGCACCTTTTTGTTAATTTGACCATCTCTCTATCTCTTCAAATGCAGAAGTTGCCCATGTTGCCCCTACGAAATCCGGGCAGCCTGTATACTCCATCTACTCATAGATTAGACTTTTTTTGACATCTTGAGTGACAGAAATCGTACTAGGTTGCCGAACAACTTTCGCCACAAAAATTAATACTTACGAAACTTAATTTATTACGAAAATCGGACTTAAAAATCTTACCGCGTAGATGTGTAGTTGGTTCTTTACATCATTTAGAACGTTCTCCGTGGCGGAAATCAAGAACAATAACAAACTGTTAATAATGTGTCTATTGGTGATGTCGCGTATGAATATATTAGAAGTATACTGGTACCAACCTGACTGGCTGCAAAATTATATTTTTCTCATAGCCGTGTTGGTACTTTTCATTTTCTAGTGTTTGCCACTAAAGTTGTCAAAAAAGTGTAATCTATGAGTAGATATGGTATATATAATTTTTAGACACAAAATTATAACTGTATCAGATCTTTTTTTCAATAAATTCAATTATAGGAGCAACAAGTAAGGTTGTTTCTAATTTACTTTTTTTTTCAATGCCAAACATACAATTTTCTGTTAAATATTCCGTACATTTTTATGGCTCGCTGTGTACATAATAATTTAGTTTGTATTTCACACGTTTGCATCGTTGATTTTTTTTATAGGCGATTCCTTCGAACCAAATTGTAATAATGCAAAAGAGTATTTTTCTAAATTGTTTTTTAAAATTGCTGTTGCAACTTGTGGAATACCTGCGAATCCTAACTTAAAGCTGCTTATAGAGTGTGCCTTTACGCGATTGTAAGAGATTTATCTTGGAATTTAACTGTTATACTTACAAATTTAATCAAAAGTATTGAATTTTTGAGACCTCGCTGCACTTTATGTGTATCTGTAAAAATGCATTTTTGCTCTTTTAGGGTGCATAATTCTGAAGTTCTAATGGGGAACGGAGAAAAATTTTACCGTCCATTTTCAGTATTAAAAAATAAATAAAATTTAAGCCATTTTGGCTCGTGATTCCAGAAATGCAAGTAATCTTATTTTAAAATTCTAATGGGGAATAAAAAAAATTACCATCCATTTTTAGATAAAAAAAAAATTAAGCCGTTTTGGCTTGTGATTCCAGAAACGCAAGTAATTTTTTTTAGAGAGCATAATTTTGAAATTCTAAGGGTGGATATACACTAGAGCATTTTCTCGAGCATTTCTATGTAATGTAACGTTCTAACGAATGGCACAATACAGGAAAATGCTCAGTTTCAAAAGCTGTCGTCAAAAGACATCTGGTTCGTGAGGGTGATACACTAGAACATATCATAGAGCGGCTCGTTGTTCTGTTACTAGTAAATGCTCTAATCTATACTCACCTTAATGGGAATAGAGAAAAATTTTACCATCCATTTTCAGTATTAAAAAGAATTTAATTTTTTGAAAGTTTTGATTTGTGATCCCAGAAACGCAATTATCTGCTTTTAATGGAATAAACATAAACGTGCATACAATTACAAATTTACAGCCTTGTATTCGTTTTATAAAGTTTAAAACTAATGTTACCGTCTATTTTCAATAACGACAGGAATTAAATTGAACACCAGATGCCCTGTTTGGGCTTGTGGTTTACAGAAATGCAAATAAATATCTGTTCCTATGTTCTATCATAGAAATCGTATTCTTTGCAATTCTTGCTTTATAAATAGTTTTAAAATACGCAACAATTTAGATTACAAGATTTGCAGGTGATGTAAGTAACTGATCTTCCACATAAAACACATTTACCTAATGCATCGTTTTAAATTTTATCATTTTTTGGTCTATTACATGAGTGAAAAAATTAAAGATAAAATTACGCGAAAATTGAAAACAATTGAAAAGCGTCGGCCATCCAAAAGAACAATTGTTTTTAAATGTTTTTCAATTTTTGTATAATTTATCGTGGTTAATCTCTTCAGGAACAGAAACACATTTGTGTACGTTTTAAAAAATGACGAACACATTTCAAACAAATTTAATTTAGCTCAATACTGCCATCTCATGTCAAGCTCTGAAAGCTGCTACCATTGCACATTTCCATGCAGGTTCTACTGGCGAGATATCAATTGTTTCTTAAAGGATTTGAAACTTCAAAATTAATTTGTCCCTGAAGAGGTTAAAAATACCCCTCAATAACTTCAACCGCTCACTCTGCCCATAAACCTTCCCCATATACCTGCAAGTACCTCACAGTGCTCCCATTGCTCTTCTTCTTTTCCACGTATCCTACATTTTCTCTCTTCTTCTGGCATCCAGTATCTGCTCATTCCTTCTTCCCTGCCACACCGATATCTTGCCAACAGTGTTTTCTCTTCCCACTTTGTTTTTTTCCAGTAGTGGGTTTATACCTATTTTTATTAAGATTTTCCCATCTTGTCTGTCGACATCCCCCACTACTTTCCCAATCAAAAAACAACGAGTAAACTAGCTCAATGTAATACACCCTTGAAGGTGAACCGATGAAATGCCATGACCTTGAAACTTGTCGAAATGTCAATAAAATTCCGCTTGTCGAGGTTTACCATCGTGAAAGTTTGCAAAATTATTCCAGTTCTTTCCAGTAGTGGGTTTATACCTATTTTCATTAACATTTTCCCATCTTTTCTGTCGACATCCCCCACTACTTTCCCAATCAAAAAGCAACGAGTAAACTAGCTCAATGTAATACACCCTTGAAGGTGAACCGATGAAATGCCATGACCTTGAAACTTGTCAAAATGTCAATAAAATACCGCTTGTCGAGGTTTACCATCGTGGAAATTTGCAAAATTATTCCAGTTGCTCTTACAAGCTTCATAAAGTCGAAAAGTCAGTAACTATGCATTTCAGTCTTCATGCACAATTTTTTAATAATGAAAATAGTCCTTGTTTTCTTCGTAGGCTTCCTCGGTCGAACTTTCATGAGCTTTCCCCGTTTTGTAGTCTTTGTAAAACTCATCGTTGTTGTACATTATTAGGAAGTTTAGTAGTTCTATTAGTATTTAATTTACTTACAAATGAAGTGGGGAAATTTTACATTCATCGCAATTTCTCTTCATCTTTAGGTTTTCTGACAAAGAATTTCCGACGTGGTGTTGAGCCGAGTTACATTAGTCGGTCATTAGTTGCACCAGATTGCGCTGCTAAAGTGAGTGTCACCGCCCGGGTGGGTAAATACCCAATGGGTAGGTAAATAAAATTTGGGTATATACCGACGGATGGAGGGTATATACCCATTGGGGAACATTTAATATGTTTTTATTTCAACTTTACAATTACTTTTTTTTTATTTTTAAGTGGCCTACTACAAGTTGTTAGAGTATCTTAAATTAACAAATTGGCAATATTTTGATATACAGGGTGAGTTTTTTTTCATTATCACTATGGGGATCTCGGGAACGGTAAGAGATACAGATTAGGTTAAATGGGGAAAGATTTGCAGTTTTAGAAGCTTTCTGAAAATCCGTTTTTGTTTTTTACAAAAAATGCATGGTTTACTTGATAAACGCAGAAAACTAAATTTTGGCAGTTTCTGTAATACGAAATATATTGTATACCGATATAGTTACAAACAAAAGTCAAAGAAAAAACTTTTAGGTGTTAATGAATACTTCAATAATAATTTATTTTGATGATTGTCATTTGTTTCGTTGTGTAGATATAATACAATCTTACATTTTTTCAATGGGAATCATAGTCGGCCATGACAGCAAATTAATTCTGACAGATACTGCCGCAAAGCAAAATGCTTGTGTATTTACTTGATTCTTTTATTTTCCATGGCTACATTTGATTTTGGCAGCTTACATAATTGTAAGAATACGATAATTTGTGCTAGCTTTATTTATAAAAATAAGTATATCAACCCTAATATCATTGTAACCAGAAAAAAATATACTTTTCAAAAATGTCATGGCAGACTATGATTCCCACTTCCCAATTTTTGCATGAAAGTCGATTTTCAGTCGTCATTTGTTTTTGAGTTATGACGTCCGCCATTTTGTTTTTAAATGGCAACCCCTTATTTTTGTTCTTGATTTTGAGATATCAAAAATGGAAAAAGAAACAGATATACGAGCATATGGGGCACATTTTGGTGAAACTATTTACGTTGATGGAATCTAGCGAAATTGAAAATAAAGCACTTGCGCCTATTACTGACCAGCTGATTATGACGACTTCGAGTATAATTAGGACTGTAACCTTAAGCGTCTTCTGTGTATGGGCTGAGGTAAGCTTAAACAAAGATTCAACAATAGTCGAACTGGCGGTATAAAAATATTGCCATCTTACATAAGAAATTTTTCGAGTAAATGACAATTGAAGGTGAGAACTTGACATCTAGAGTTTTTGCAAAATGACCTTGTTCCAGTGCTTTTTTGCGAAGAAAAATGATCTTGACCTTCCATATAATCATATAATACAATATGGTTTCAACAAGAGGGCGCACCCCCGCACTAGGCGCGTTTATTGACAATTGCTTTACGGACCGATAGAATAGCCCGCGAGAGAGATGAATGCGCAGAATTTGCCTGGAAAATATTCAAAATGTTCAAGAAGAATTTTTACTTGTTCGAGAAAAAAAACGCAAAAAGAAACGCCCACTGCGGGGATGCGCCGTCTAGCTGAAACCATATTGTATTATTTGGAAGGTTAAGATCATTGTTGTTTGGAAAAATTGCTACTACAAGCACTGAAACAAGGTCATTTTACAAAAACTCTGAATATCAAGTTCTCACCTCCAATTGTCATTTACTCGAAAAATTTCTTATATAAGATGGCAATATTTTTATACTATCAGTTCGACAATGAAAAGATCTCTCAAAATCAAGAACAAAAATCAGGGGTTGCCGTTTCAAAACAAAATGGCGGACGTCATAACTCAAAAACAAATGATGACTGAAAATCGACTTTAATGCAAAAATGTGTATTTTTATAAAAGAAAATCGACCTGTTCGAGGATTTTTTCCAAAAATATCTTATTTCTGTTTTACTGAATATATTCCATACTTTAGGCGCGCACTGTATATACTTTTGGACACAGATTATAGCTGCCTCTTCCCTGAAACTTTTCCAGTGGCAATTCAGTGGCACTTACTGATGTTAAGATCATTTCTAGAGAAGAAAGTTGTGCACCAAAGTATCCTAGAGACCTCAAGTCATCCTTGTCCTAGGTTTACTACTTACTACATCGGTATCTCGTTTATTTTTGAATTCTTTACGCTTTCTATCTTTTTTATAGCAATGTAGAATTGTACCAAGCACTCGAGACATGTTGCGCAGAGACAATCTTAAACTCAATAGAGTCCAGAGATTTATTGTTGCTTTCTCACTCTGTGCAAACTTTACCCCCACATGTCTAGAGTACTCGGTAAAGAAATACTGCTCATTTTCTGTATAGAACAGTTTTCGTTTCTACAGTGTCCGCTGTTGTTTTAAAAAAAAAATTACCCTTAATAAAATTAACTACTCTGTATCTTAAAAAAAAACTTAAAATAGAGATACTACTTTAGCATTTTTTACACTTGAAGAGAATCTAGCGTATGCTCCCTAAAGATAAACATAATTCAGAACTCCTTGTGTACATCTTAATTTTCTTTGCCTTTATGTCATCGGGACGTCTTCCAACCTCATGTGAGGGCGCCCTCTGGTTAAGACACCGGAAATCTTTTTTTTTTTTACAAACACATGAATTACAGCGAGGTCTCAATTTTTTATGTATGTGCATCTATTTATTATTATCTTATTCTTCGAATTGATTGTTGTAACATTATTATTTTATTAATATCCTTTAAGCTTTAGTTATAAAAAGTGAAATATTTTATCTATTTTTTATTATAATTAAGGCTTAGTTATTATCGTATCATGTATTTTAATGTGATGGCGCCGGGCCGATCGGAGGCTCGAGTTTCGACCGGCCGCCGCCTATAATTTTAGTTGGATGAATTTTATTGTACATAAATTATTTTTTACCTTAAGTACCTTCTTGATTATACAAAAAAAAGAAATGCACCATTTTCTTATTGTTCATTCTATGCAACTAGTGCCTTTTATCATTACCAGAGCAATAAGAAAAAAATGCTACTTTACGTCCATTTACTGATAGAGGTTCGGTCGAAATTACGGAATTGTTTAATTGCAAACGAAACGTTTATATGTACATACGTCTTTATTCGGACAAATTTTAACAGTGATTTGTTTGCGTGTACAATAAATTTAGTTTGGTTAGTCTGTCTGCCCTGAAACGTTTATTATCCATAAATTGATGGCATGAAATTAAATAATTGCTTAAATTGGCAGCTTTAATCAATAAAATTAATATTCCTTACTTGATTTTTGATAAAAACACATTTTCGTAATTAAAGAAAAAACTATATCTGACAGCTTTACAATAATTTGACAGCTTAACAAGTTGTTCAAGAGATTTTAATCCTTTTGTTTTTATGAATTGCTTGAAAATAAATATTAATTATTGCGTTTCATCATAATCATGTTTGCGTTTATTAAAGATAAATTAAATTTAATAAATAAAAACACTAGTACTTTGTGTAACTTAAATATTTTATTTTCAGTTTCGACAGCTTTGGCTTGTCAAAATAAAATATTTAACCAGTTAGTTATGTAACAAGTATACTCGTCATGAACAAATTGGCAATATTTTGTGTTATGTCGAGTAGGTACTTGTCATATTACCATTCCTTCATGACTCGTCAAAAACAGCAAAAACAAAGAGATGGCAATATTTTGTGTTTATATCGAGAAGGTACTCGTTATAACACAAAATATTATCATTTTTTCATGACGAGTGTACTCGTCAAACACAGTTAACTGATTCAGTATTGTGTTTACGTTTACTGTATAAAATGTATAACGAAGTAGAAGCTTCCAGAATACACATTTATCTACAATCATGCAAAAAATTAATTACTGTTCCTCATCACTGACAACTGCAAATAAGTTTCTGACTATTATATTATTAAAACTAGTTTTTTTTTTATAATATAAAGCCTTAACTGCAAAAGGGTAGCCAAATCTGTCATCTTACTTGATTATCATTATAAAACTTTGTTTGCAATTAAACCGTTTTTAAAACTTTCGCCGAACCCTGTAGGAAAACAAATTTTATATACTATTAATTCATATACTGAAATGTAAAGTGTCTTCTTAACTCGAATTAAAAATTTCTCCGTCCTCTCTTTGCTACATATCTGCGCGCGACTGTTTAGATATGCTAGACTTTAGAAGAGCCAAAATGAATGATTCGTGCGAAACGAATTGTACGGTACATTCCAATTTTTTTTTTTTTTTAAGGAAAACGCTGGCATATGTTATAGTTACATATGTAGTCTTATTACTATTTTAGAAATATATATCTCGAGTTACAAAAACGGTGCTTTATTGTATAACAAAAATAAAATAACAAACGAGGATTTTGGTTCCGTCGGCAGTCTTCTAGTGGTCGTCATCGGCCGGCTGTTTCACCCAGAAACCCCAGGGCGCGAAGTGATCGTGGCCGTCGTGGTCGGTCGGGCCCCTGTACACCTTGATTTGGACTCTTCCATGGTGGTCTGCAATAAATTTGTAAGTATGTAGTATATAATATTTTATCATATGTAAGTATGTTTCAAAGAAATAAATGCTTTATTATTATTATTATTACTAATGTTTAATATCATTATGTTTTCTGTGAAAACAAATTTGTTTATTATTACCAATGTTGTAAAACATGTTTGCCATGAAAACAAATTTGTAGAGCTGTCAACCTATATTGTATATACAGAGTGTCCCAAGATGCATTGGACATTATGGGTAACTTTATTATTATTTGCTCAAATGGGCAAAGTTGTTCAGTTTTTTGTAATTACTTAGATTTTCGACAAGTGACGTAAGATCAAAAAGTAGGAAATAGATGGCAGCACATAAGCCTCTCACTACGGGAGTCTCTGCCTTGTACTCCAGCCGTCGTCAATAGACGATTTAGAGTTTTAATACAAAGAGAAAAAAAACATTACATGTTACACCAATTTGCAAAATATAACCCCTATGAGGGCGAAACGGAGGTTAAGAAAATATTTATAAATTTGATTTTGAAAAAAAAGTTCAAATAGAACACCCTGTAAATTTTTACATTTTTTAATTCTAAAGTTGATTATAAGAATTATTTCTAGGGATCAAATAATTATTACAGATTTCTGAACTGAAATGTAAGAATATACAGGATATTTGAAAAATGAAAGATTGCCAAATTTTCGTGATAAAATGACCACACTGTATATTAACAATATATTTAAACAATAGCTTGTTTATATCTAAGAAACTTTTGTTTAATTTTCATTTTGAAATTTCCTACTGTTGGAGAATTATTTAGGTGTAATTTTGACAACCCTGTATATGTGGTATGGGCATTTGAATAAAGTTATAATTATTAAATTGTTTTGAGTCTTTACATTATTAAGAAAACTAGTTTTAAAAAATACGTAATATTTCTTAATCTGCAACTTCAAGTTAGAAAATCGCAATAGAAATTAAGATAAAGTAAACCTACCTCCTCCTGTGGCTGCGACATCAGAATCCTCGTACAGCGGTCTAGCAAGTACCATGGTAAGGCCGACTGCGACGAGCAAGAAGATCTGCAAAGGAATTTATGAAAATTAATAATTAATTCGGTTCCATTTAAAGACTGGTCGATTGGTATTCCGGTGCGTACCTTGATGTTGAAGTACATTTTAATATTAAGTAGCTAACACTTGTCTGCTGAATACAAATGATGCTGGATTCTAGAAGCCGTGGACTTTTATAGTGCGCCTGGTGCCAGAAAAATGGGCGTAAAATCGATTGGTTTCACTTTCTTCGCGGCCTAATGGAGCATAAATTGTTTTTGGTGACATTGTTAGAAACCACAAGTGCAGGGAAAAGAAGTGTAGAAATTGGGTGAAAGCTTTCTACCGAGTTTTTACCGCGTTCGCTTCTAATCGAATATTTTATGCTGATGGATAATAAATTCTTAAAGATGAATTAATTGTTTCTTATTGAATATTATAATACATTCTTAAAGAATTAATTGTTTCCGATATTGCGAAGTAATGAAATGCGTTTATGGGATGTTTGTATATTTAGATCAGATGTTCGGTATGCGGGAAATTTATTTATTTATTTGTTTATTAACAGATAACTCCATTTACACTGAACATTAATCTTATTTTAATTACAATAAAGGACACAAACAAATCATAGAACTAAAGCTAGATCAAAGAGACTGCAATAGCGATACAGAAATAACAGTTTAGTACAACATCAGGGAAGTCAACGCGTCTCAGTTGACATATATATAGAAATATAGAATTTATTTAGGAAAGTTAAATAAGGTTTAATAATTTTATTCTGCAAGACGATGCAATATTAGAAGAATGTAATTTACGATTGTATATTATTTTTAAATAATTGCATTGAAACCAACACAGAAACCACGAACTTGATAAGAACTATTTTTGCGAAAACCACAAATGATAAACTACCTGATTATAATAATATGTTCGCAGAAGTAATAAATTTAATTTTAATATAATTTGCATGAAACGACGCACAGCCCGAATATATGAATATTCAACCTGTTCGTAAATCTACAAAATTAAGTCTTACAAAGACAAAATGTTGAAAACTTATCGAAACTACTTTACGAATGCCACACGCTAGATATTGAATTATTCTAAAGAAATTTGCATGCTATAAATAGTAGTATACTATTGGTTTGAGATCTTTTCATTAATTTATAAAATATTGCAATGAATTCTGATGGTGACTTCAAGTTACAATTTACTCCTGATGATTATTATTACTACGCATGATTTGCTGCGTCGCACGTCAAGACATTCAACGAACTTCAGTGCAATGTCTTCGCTGCTTGGATGAAACAGAATAAGATAACAAATATATATATATATAGATTATACAAATGAAAGAAATGAATTGTGTATGTATGTACGGTTGCCTAAAATTGTCTTGTAAACATTTAACTTTTTTCTAGCCCATATTCTTAACAAAATTATCCAATTCGTTTCAAAACAGTCGAAGCTGTTATAAAGGGAAGACAAAGTTTAAGAGCAACTAGTTAAGTAATTTCCACTAGAACGGGATTATTTACCGGAACAGAATTTTAGAATGTTAAAAATAAAATGAAAATACTCCTCTTTTTATTGACAAAATAACATTTATGCTGGACGGCACTCCACTTGATTTGTTTTACTTTTCTAGATACATGAATTCATTAAGTTTATTAGTGCTAGTAGAGTATAACATCTTTACACAAGTCAGAACATTTAAAATCAATAAATACATTAATTGTAGTTTAATTTAATTTACCGTAGTTAATAGTTTACAATTACACAAGCGTTTAGAACATTTCAGTTCGGCCGAGAATTGATAACTTAACAAATTAACATGATACATACTAAAATATTGGGAAGTTTTCAATTAATATAAGTTGGTTAAAAATACAGAGTTAACAATTTGTCCTTAATAGTTATTTAAGCAACAAGGAACGTAAGGACGTATTAACATTTGAGGTAGGCGAATACGAGCCGAGGCTCGTCGCCTGCCGAAAATGTTAATTGTCATTACGTTCCGTGTTGCTTATTAATTTTTTTCCGCTACCGGAAATATAATACTTAAAAAAGATCAGAAAATATTCTAAAATACGGTTTGTAACATTTGGGATTCAAATTTTTAGTCACCTATGCGTCCTATGGCAACCCAGCAACCGAGAAAACAATGTCGAATTTTGTTTGTTTGTGTCAATCCAGTGAAATTTTCTGCGGGCATGGATGCAAACGAAGCTGCGAGTATTGCGTGTTAGAATCTGTTACCGACAAAATCGAAAAAGGTATGTGCC
This sequence comes from Ocypus olens, assembly GCA_910593695.2. NCBI lineage: Eukaryota > Metazoa > Arthropoda > Insecta > Coleoptera > Staphylinidae > Ocypus > Ocypus olens. Next base: position 10,652,727 of record OU343051.1, on the reverse strand, counting down.
CTGTTACGACTCTTTTAAGCAGTGGTTATGTAAAATGGATGCCGATGTTATAGGTATAGACGAAAATGTGTTGCTCGCCTATATGTTGGAGCGTTACGTTTCTGTTTATTATTTTCCTAGGTCCGTAAGTAAAAATTAAGTTCCGTCGCCAAGGACAACAAACACCACGAATGTTATCAGCCACTTATGGTACCTGTAACTATGGATGCAATGCGTATATACGTTGTCGGTAGTGGAAAAAATTATATTACATCCAGTACTTAAAAAAAAATGGGCGCGTTCGTCAGACAAAACAGTTTACTGCCGTTGGGGTATTTTCTAATGAACGCACTGTTGTTCCTGAACAAGTTCGTCCAGCGGTCGCCATTTTACCAATCATACAAATTAGACTGATTGGTGTTGGAATTAAGCGTTGAAGTTGTCGGAGTCATGGAGATTACTAAAGTCTTATGATAAAAATATAATTTATCATATAACTGAAATTGAGAAAATGCATGAATTGCAGATAGATAAGAAAGTACATTCTTTTGTGTAAATAGCCTCATTTAAATTATATTAAAAGTACACAAACAAAGCTGCCGAAGTTGCATTCATCAAATACCGACAGTTGAAAATTCTGACGAACGCGCCCAATGTGAGACCCAAACTCATCGATTAAGTAAAGTGGGTTTGTGGATAATATAGATAATAGAAAAGTTTTAAATTTCTTCATATCACACGATTTTAAATGGTTTGGTAGAGCATTGAAAAATTTGCTACTATAATATGTACAATTTCTTGATCTTGAAAGCCTGTGGTAGTTCAAATATATACCATCCGTATTTCAAGTATCATTGTTGTGTATGTTATGTGAGTACTCAGATAGTTCGATTTGTCCTTTATATAAAGAATTGCTCTCGGTATATAAGGTGTGAGCCACAGAATTTTGTTTCTGAGTTGGCCATGCCTGAGAGAGAGAACCATAGCAGTCATGTCTGAGATTAATTCATTTTTTTTTTAATCTAATTCAATTGAACTAATGCAGTCTCATGATGTAATAATATGTGACATACCTCATTTATCTCACAGCCAACTCTGAAACAAAATTTTGTGGTTCACACGATATAAACATGGCAGTGTTAGTATGTCTTCTTTGATGAAGTGAGTTATATGATCACTCCATTTTAATCTGTCGTCTATATTCAGAATATAGGAATGTGGGATAGAGAAAATCCATATATTTTACATTAAACTCGCACACAATGGCCTAAAACGTTAAATGTTTGCGCGAGAATTCTAGGCAACCATACGTTCATACATAATTGGTTTTTTTAATGTTTTCGTTATTAAAAACTATTGGAAGTTGTTTAGGAAGGTGTAAACTTAAAGCCTGCCAAAAATTCGCAAGAGAGAGACCATTAACAGGCATACACATTTTAATTTAAATCATATTTGTACATCGAGCGTTTTGTAGACTCGGATGAAACTGACGTTTAAAACGTCAAAATTATGAAAGATGGAAAAATTATACTATACAGAGCGCACAGACACACACACGCAGAGACAAAAAAAATTCCAGAAATTGTTGAAATGGCATTTAGGAATCCCAAAACGGATATTTCAAATTTTTTCGCGATCACAATACTTTCTAGTACTCCGTAGCGGAGAAAGTAAAAATTAGAAAACTTAAAAAAAAGACGTGCAGTGCTAACTTTATCTAGTACCTCCAGGTGAAACAAATTGGTTATTAACTTATAAATTTGAAAAGTGGAAACTGCTAATGTTACGATTCATTCTCTATCCTCTTCCTTTGCAAATAAATATATATCCAGATCATTTCACGTTTGTGTTTTCTTAAATAAGGCAAGAAGTATGTGAACGCCCATTTCAAATCGCACACAAACAAAACCGTGAGTATACCCTTAAACTGAAGTTTATTAATTTAATTGTATCTTTACATAACTAAAAGGAAATATATAAGATTATTGTCTAAGCTTACATTTAACGACTCTAAAAAAGATAAGCTCAACAATAAAAATTTCTATTCACGATCACTTAATATTCCGCGCGGATCATATATCACTCTTGAATGACATAAAAGCGTAACGTTATCACATCACAATTCACTTTTTACACGAATTACCATATTCAAATCGGGCCTCGGGATACCCACAACAGTTTTCACTTTCATCCGGTGAAATTTCGCTTTTTTCTTACCTTACATTCAATTTGATTGCAAAGCGGATACCACGCTGCGACGTGATGCCACGAAGTGCGTTGGCCGAAGGAAATAAATTATCATTAAACGTGTCGTCGCTCGTTTTTAATTACTGCGCAAAAAAAAAACTACTCGAGATGAATTAGAGGAAAGTTGCAAGTGCGCAATCCGCGAGAGTGAAAGGTTAAGTCGCATTAATTTGCGTCCGCCTCAATTAGTTTCGAGTGGCGCTTTTAATTTTTGCTCGCGGACAATTTCGGTGGATTAATTGGAAGCAATTGGGCTTAAGGGATTAGATTGAAACGCGCATATTAATGTCTCCGCAATTATTTTGCATGTAGTGCAATGTCAATTGGTGGTTATTGATGTCACATCTTAAATAAGTTCTTCGCAATTCGTTTGTAATTGAGTCATGGTTGGAAATATGTTGACAATATTCATGGTCGTTTTTCCACTTAAAATGGTGGATTGTTTTTTTATAAGTGAGGAAAATGGTAGCCTGTTGTGAAATTAAATAGTTTAAAATACTTGCTATCTGTCACTGTATATATCAAAAATAGTTATTTATTATACGAATGTGGAACGTACGTAATTAGTCCCGCAAGAAAAGAGCAAACGGGTAATTTTCTTAAGAGACTAATGAGTAATTCCACATTATTGTTATTATCGTTAGAGGCACTAATCATTGCGCCAATGTGGTTAATGCGTATGTGTGCGTGGACAGGATGTGCGTGCTTTTGTAAAACCCAGTACACTCTGTGATAGATTCGTATTAAATTTCGATGACTTGACTGCCAACTCCAAGTCAGTCGAAAAGTTTCCAACTCCTTATTTAGCGTATGAAAATTGAAATGAACCAAAGTTCTTATATACACACCTGCTAATTATCAGTTGTAATTTAAAACTTTTAGGTTTATGCAAAACGAAAACAGTTTTAATTGTTATTTCTGGAGCTAAGGTTTATAGTTTAAGCCATCGACATTAAATTTACCCCTTGCAGTTTGTATTGTTTCGTGTAAAATTGTCATTTCTGGAGCCAGCAGGTTAAAACCATCGATATTAAATTCGTCCCCTTACAGTTGCCTTGGCAACAAAACAACCCAAACAAACACCCCACCGCCAGCGATGGAAATACCTATGGTTATTTGCTTGGGGCCGACTGGTTCTGGTAAAACGCTGTTGCTGAAAAAATTACAAAACGTAAATTCCGTGGACCTCACAAGCACTTCGGTGCCCACGGTCGGCACAAATATTTTCACGGTGAAGTACAAGAATGACGCCGATGCGGAGGTGCAAATGCACATTCGTGAAGTTGGCGGTATCATGGCCCCAATATGGTCGAAATATTTCGATAACGTGAACAAAATCTTGTACGTCGTGGATACATCGAATCTATGCCAAATCTCTGCCGCCGGTGTACTTCTGTATACGATTCTGTCCGATCCCAGATTGAAATTTGTTAAGGTAAGTAAATACAAATATAAGCTTCTTTCTTTATACCATATGTATAAAAATTATTTAGATAAAGGGTGGCTTTGTATTTCGGAACGTACGTTGCAGGTTTGATACGTCGCATCACGTCTTCGCCACCAGTTGTTCATATGACATAAAGTCAACAACGTGCTGAACTAATCTAAGACCGTGATTTTGTTTATCATTGCATTGCCTTATCTAAATAATTTTTATACATATGGTAGATGTAGGTATTAAAAAATGATGTGGTCATCATGTCATCCGATTTTATGGTGTAGAAGAGATATTTTCCAAATTTTTAATTTTTGATCCAAAAAATGGGATACAACTTGGACTAAAATCTTCCTTAAGATACTTATCCTTTATTCCTGTTTCTGGGTTATGGATTCAAATTCCATCCAGGCTGTTACATTTCTCTAAACGAAAAATGGTCCATGGATGTATAGTATTTATTTATGTGAAGTAAAAATAAACATCTGTCGTGGCAGAATCGATAGTTTGGCTACGCCAATTCCCACCATCATCCTCGCTTCATTAACGCGAATTCCGATCAAACATCCTTCCCTAAAAATAAAAACTTGTTCACATTTTATTCTCACCGCAGTAGGCTTTGTTAGGGTGACATTTTTGTTGGCAGTAAAAAAGTTACTGACAATTTGGTTGTCATTGCATTTTTTTTTTGGTTATGTGTGATTGTTGCATTTTATAATATCCCTCATTCACAAGTAAACGTATTGTTTGACGTTTTATTGAAATTGTAGGTTAACAACATACTTCAATAATTGCTATCAAAAATACAACATGCCAATATAAGGACAAAAAACACCTCTACTGCGGCGAGAATAAAATTTGAACAGAGTATACTAATTTATTTTTCTGTAATAAAGTTATTCACACATACAGCACCAAAGTCCAGGCGCGTTGATAGATTGGTCATGACGTAAGCAGCCTCAAAAACAATTTCTTCCGATTATATTGCTTTATTAGATAAATTAAACCATAAATAAATTATGCTGTCAGATTTTTTATTTATAGGTTTTGTTAGTGTTAACGAAAATGGACGTTAGCTACAGACAGATGAGAAACGAGGCGCTGTTAATGATGCAAATGAGGAGGCTACAGACTGAAATCAAACAGAAAATTACAATACTTGAAGCGAGCGCGATAAGCGGAGAAGGAAGAAATGAAATTCTGAAATGGTTAAAATCGAAATAGATAATGCAATGATAATAAATAAATAACTATGTGTATAATAAAGTCTACGTTTCAAAAACCAAGCTATTGTTATTACAATTATTATACCGGGTGTCTCACTGAAGCGTCAAAGTAACTTTTTGGCCTTAAATATTTAAGATGAAAAAATATGATTTATATAAAAGTTATAGATAATTATTGGCTCTATAATCGGAAAATATGTACGACAGAGATCCAACACAAACTAACGTTTTTTTTTTAATGGAACACTAGGTATATTTTTACGTTGTATGCGTAGTTTTTAATGCTAATTAGACTGACAATAACTTTTTTCGCGGATTGATATGAAATGTAAGATTTTTGCTTTTAGGCCGTGAAATATCACTTTAAAAATGCTTGGCCTAGGCTGTAAAAGTAATGAGCCAATTAGGTGAGACTACGTCATGTTATTTCGCATCAGCTGATACGCCGCGTCGACCAATAGAAACCGCCCGGAAATTTGTTTGACATTACATGTATTTTTCGCTTAATTGCGAGTTGCCTTCGAATTTCCCATGCCAAAAAGGTTCCTCGAAGTTTTAATAACACAGCGTGTGTTTTCCCCGACCTCCATGCGAGTCCCTAACTTATCCGCGCACAAAAATCGAATCGCCGAGTGGCCCGGCATTTGACGTTTAAACGTCGTCGGCCGGCGCACTTTTTTCTTAACACAGTAAAACGAGAGACTTTCCTTTATATATTACCTGCGGAAGAAGCCCAATAACGGCTTCTGCGAAGTATTAACAACCCCGCGTAAGTTTTCTCCGAGCACCGTGTGTTTGCCTAACTTTCCCACGTTTTTCGAAACCGCATTTTGTAGAGATCAAATCATTTTTGTAAAGTTTATAAATTTAAAAGAATATCCCGAAGTAAAATCATGCAAAAATTAGAAACAACTGAGGAGGTAGCATTATTTCGAAATCATTTTTGTTTCTGAAAAAAACACCAATTTTTACGTGAGTTATCATGGTCTCAAAAAAATTCATTTGAGTTGTGAAACCGCTGACGGTATTTCCAATGAAATATGACACGAATTTTAAAATGAAGACTATATTGCATTAACATTCCCAACAAAAAACCTGAAAAAGTCCTGAAGAAAAATTCCCGTAAAAAGAATTTCTGAAAAACACCACCCCAAAAAAATACTACTACAACTACATTCCTGAAAAAAAATTCCCGATCAGAATTTTCCTGATTAAAAAAGTTCTAATTAAAATTGCGAAAAAAAATCCTGAGAAAATTTACTAAAATTTTTTTTTAAATTCCTAAAAAAAAATTCTAAAAAAAAAATTAAGAAAATTCCTGAACAAAATTGCTGTAAAACAAGTCCTGAAAAATTATTCTCATAAAAATAATTTAAAAAAAATTCTGAACAAAATTGCTGAAAAGTTCCTGAAAAACAAGTCCTCAAAAAAAACTCCTACACAGGGAAAAATTCCTGAACAAAATTTCTGTAAAACAAGTCCTGAAAAATTATTCCCATAAAAATATTCAAAAGAAATTCTGAACAAAATTGCTGGAAAGTTCCTGAAAAATAAGTCCTCAAAAAAATTCTTAAATTAAATTCGTGACGAAAAATTCCTGTTAAAAAATTCCCTATAAAAAAAACCTGATAAAAGAATTCCTGATTCAAATTCCGCAAAAATTCCTGAAAAAAATCATGATACAAAATTCCTGAACAAAATTTCCGAAAAACAAATTCTGAACAATTATTCCTATAAAAATGTTCCAAAAAAATTCCTAAAAAATAATTTCTATAAAAATGTTCCAATTCCTGAAAAAAAATATTAAACAAATTCCTGAAAAATAATCCTGAAAAAATTCCTGATTATAATTTCTGAAAAGAAATTCCCACAAATAATTCTGAAAAACAAATTCGAAAATTTTTTCCTGAGAAACAATTCTGAAAAACATTACTGAAAAATAATTCTTACTAAAATAATCCTAAAAAAGATTACACAAAAATCCTGATTAAAAATTCCTGAAAAAAATTCAGAAAACAGGCCCTCAAAAAGATATTCCTAAAAAAAATTTAAAAATACTTTTTTTAAACTAGTTTTCAGGACTTTTTTTTTTATAGGATTTTTTTATCAATTATTATCCAGGAATTTCTATTTAGAAATTTGTTTTCCAGGAAATATTTTTAGGAATTTTTTTGGTAATATTTTACAGGATTTTTTTAAAAATATTTTTATATGATTTTTTTCAGGATTTTATAAGGAATTTTTAGGCCATTTTTTCAGGACTTTATACAATATTTTGTTCTGGACTTTCAAGACTTTTTTCTCAGGATTTTTTTTTTTTAATATTATAGGAATTTTCTTTTAGGAATTTCTTTTTAGGAATTTGTTCTGGAATTTTTTTCCAGGAATCCTTTTTGGGTATTTTTATGAAGGAATTTCTTTTGATTTTTAGGAATTTGTTCTGGAATTTTTTTCCAGGAATTCTTTTCGAGAAATTTTTTTGGTCGTCTCTTTTTTTCTTTCTTTTTAGATATTTTTCTCAGGAATTTTTTTAAATATTTTTATAGGAATTTTCTTTCAGGAATTTCTTTTTAGAAATTTGTTCTGGAATTTTTTTCAAGAAATTTTTTTTGTCGTTTCTTTTTTTCTTTCTTTTTAGATATTCTTCCCAGGAATTTTTTTTTAAATATGTTTTTAGGAATTTTTTCAGGATATATAAAAAAAAATTCAGGAATTTTTGTCAAGATTTTCTTTTTAGATAATTTTTTTGGGCTCTTCCAGGAATTTTTTTTTTAAATTCCGAGAAATTTTTTGATCGTTTCTTTTTCTTTCTTTTTAGATATTTTTTCAAGCTCTTTCAGGAATTTTTTTCAATTTTTTTTAGGAATTTTCAGGCCATTTTTTTCAGGACTATACATTATTTTCTTCCGGACTTTCAGATTTTTTTCTCATGAATTTTTTTAAAATATTTTTATAGGAATTTTCTTTCAAGAATTTTTATCCAGGAATTTCTTTTTAGGAATTTGTTCTGGAATTTTCTTTCAAGAATTATTTCCGGGATTTTTTTTGGTAATTTTTTTAAAATATTTTTTAGGAATTTTTTCAGGATATATATCAGACTTTTTTCTCAGGAATTTTTTTAAATATTTTTATAAGAATTTTCTTTCATGAATTTTTATCCAAGAATTTCTTTTTAGGAATTTGTTCTGAAATTTTTTTCCACGAATTCTTTCCGGGAATTTTTATGGTAATTTTTTTTAAATATTTTTTTAGGATTCTTTTCAGGATATATGTATATAAAAAAAAATTCAGGAATTTTTGTCAAGACTTTCTTTTTAGATAATTTTTCGGGCACTTTCAGGAAGTTTTGTAAAAAAAAAATTTTAGAATTTTTTCGGCCATTTCTTCAGGACTGTATACAATATTTTTTCAGGAATTTCTTTTTAGGTATTTGTTCTGGATTTTTTGCCGCTATATCTTTTCAGGGATTCTTTTCGAGAATCTTTATGGTCATTTTTTCCAGGAATTATTTTTTAATATTTGTATAGGATTTTTTTTTCAGGATTTTTTAGGAAATTTTTTTAGGCTCTTTTTTAGGAACTTTTTTTCAGAATTGTTTTGTAAAGAGTCTAAAAAAAATAATAATGTGTGTACATCGAGCGTTTTGCAGAATCGGAACTGATTATTTTCAAATTAAAAGTCTACGGGTTTATCCGCCCGAAACTAACTTTCCCTGCCCCGCCGAGTGGTAAAAATATTTTTCGGCCAGGAATCTTCGAAGTGGGCCTTCATCTTTCATGCGTTATGCGTCGAACAAAGATGAAATCAATTTATGCTAATAATAGTTATTCTTACCACGATGTAAAACCGGTTAACAGTAAACAAAGAGAATCGCACAAACTTTGGACCCTTTTTAAAATTATGACATCTATCAGTTCCACACTTCGCTCTTCCTGCAGGTCTAGGCCAATTAACCAGGTGCTTTGCAGTATCCAAACTGATGTGTGTGAAATATAAATTAAGCTGTGCATGCGGGAAATTAAACTTTATTTAAACCAAAAGCAATGAAACAACAATAAAAGCGACAGGTGGCTGCGGGCCGCAAGAAAACATGACTTGCGTGCCTAATTAATTCATTACGTGGCCAGTCCCATGTACGGATGCAACCTGCAATCATTTGCATAATAATTGCGTTAATTGCCATCTTCGCCGGTCGCTCTGCAATGTCGGCAAATATCTTAGTAAGTGTATTATATTTTCTTGGCGTGTTAAACGTTAATATTGATCGTGCATTGAAAGTGATTCAGTAATTTCAAGAAATAACTGGGGCAGGTTTTATGGAACACGCATGAAATTATTTGTACTGGGGTGCATATTAAATGTGCTACCGTGAAATGATTTCTTTAGTAGCTCGTATTAAAATAATTCATGTACTCAGGTACTTGTTTATAAAAAACGTTAAAATCTTTTAAATCAAATTCGTATTAAGGATACTATAACCAGGCGGACTAAATCAAATTATTGCCGCGAAAATACGTTGTTGTGATTGGCCAAACGGGCTGCTTAAAACAGTAATGGTCGTTCTTATGATCAGCTGATCTCCCGCCGTTCCTTGTGTCCCACCGGTTACACGCGTTTCGCCTCAGTTTTTTGTGTTTTTAGCCAGTTATTTCTTCCGTTGATCGTGTAAGAATGGATTCCTCTCATCCGGGGATTTTCTTGGAAATAGTTATTTAATTTTTAACTATGGATATATACCCAGCACAAGTTTGGTGTCTTTTTTGTCCCCTAAGAAATGGAAATGGTTGGATTTTGGAGCATTAACGCTCGAGGAAAAACAATCCAAAATTATCTTATATAAAACTTCAATACAACAGGCCTTAAAACCTACTGCCGTCGTACACAAAATTGTCGATTCATTAGGTAAGTGTGGCGCAAGTTATTGAAATATGGAAACGAATCATAAACATACATTATATTTAGGATTGACTAGAAGTACGGAGTTTCACAGAATTCACACTGACTACACAATCAAGAAAGTTTGCCTAGAATTAATTTATGTGTTGATATAATTGTTGAATGAATGTTATGGATAAACGAATTTGAAATCATTTTATTCTTTATATTTAACATGTCTGGTGACTTTTTATAGTGTAAATGTGACTTTCGCGTTTAGTCCGCCTGGTTATTAAATGAGGTAATGAAATGAGTAATAGTGCTTAAATCGACTGGAAACGCCTAAAAATCGATTCAATTAAATTTTTCTTCAAAACTGTACAAGAGACCATTCTAACACTATTTGTCTATAAAAAAAAATTGTGGGACTTCCAGGAACCGAGATACGCAAAAGTACTTTTTTTCGTAAATATCGACTGGAAACGCCTAAAAATTCCAGTACCAAATAAAAACTCTGGATGTTCAAAACAGTGGCGGCTCATGAAACATGTTGATGGTGGAGCCACTTACACAATACACCCCCCACCCTTTTTTGAAGAAACAAAGAACCATTTATCTTCCTAGACCAATCGAATATTTTGGCCAAAAAATCAAAAATTTGGCACAAAACAGCCTAAGATCTAAAGTATCGGCCAAAAAAATCAAAAATCCTAGTTCAAAAATAAAAATGCGGACCAAAAAAAATTGAAAATACAAGCAAAAGAAAAATAATTTGCCATTTTCAGCCCCAAATATATCTCTTTTTAGCTTAAAATAAGTTCCAACAAGAAATTCGAAAATAATAGCAAAAATAAAAATCGCAGAATAAAATCAATAATTCAAGTTAAGAAAATCTAAAATGTGCGGGCTGAAAGACCTCGGGTCGATAGCCATTTGACAGACTAACACACTAACCAAATTGTGATATAAACATAATTGTTACTTTTACATATATGTAAAAAGTCTGTTAATAAAGAAATTGTATATATCTAAAATGTGGGACAAAAAATAAGAAATCAAGACCGAAAATCTAAAATTTGTACCCAAAAATCAGAGCGGTAGACCAAAAAATTTAAGTCGAAATAAAGAAAATTTCGGCCAAAAGACCTAAAATTGAAACCAAAACAATCGAAAATACAAAATATAGGCCAAAAAAGTAGGGCTTAGAAAGGTGAACAATTAGACAAAACATCAAAAACGGGCGTAAAGATAAAAATTGCAGTCAAAAAAAAACATCAAAAATTTCTACAAACCAATCGAATATTTTGGTCAAAATAAAATAAAAAGAATTGGAACAAAAAAATCAAAAATACAGAAATCTAAAATATGGGCAAAAGAAACAAGAATCCTTATCTAAAACTTAAAAACTTGGGTAGAAGCAAAATAATTTGCCAAAAATAAGTTTCTGATCAGAAATTCGAAAATAATAGCCAAAAAAATTAAAAAAAAACGAAATGAAATCAACAATCCAAGTCTAATCTAAAATATTGGATTAAAAATAAACTAAAAATCTATAAAAAAAAAACCGATACAAAATTTAGAGCAAATGTCTAAAATTCTGACATAAAAATAAAAATTTTAACAGACAAATAAAGAAAATTTTAGGGCAAAAGATAAAAGAAAAAATCTGCAATGTTGGCCAAAAAGTCGAAAATTTAGAAAAAATATCGAAAACTCGAGCCTAAAGATAATAAATGCAGACTAAACGAAAAATCAAAAATGCGGACAAAAAAATCGAAAATTTTGACAATAAAATCGAAAAGTTAGGTAGGATTAAATAAATGAAATGAAAAATAAAGAAAAATATAGGTCAAAAGATTAAAAAAAAACAATAATAAAAATTTGTAATGTTGCCCAGAAAGTCGGAAATTTAGACATTGCATAGAAAATTCGGTCTTGAAGATAATAAATGCAGACTAAAAAATCGAAAATTTCGACAAACAAAACACGAAAATACCGGAAAAAATCTCGCATATAAATCAATAATTCAGGTTTCAGATATTTTAATCAAAATCAAATCAAAAATTTGACACTAGAATTAAAATTTCGGCCCGAAAAATCAAAAATGCCTACCAAAGAATACCAAATTTTAACAATTAAATCGAAAATTTAGGTCAAAATTAAGAATATTTAGAAAAAATGTATACCAAAAAAAAAAATTGAAAATACAAAGATAAAATGTTTTGACCAAAAATATAGGTCAAAAATTAAAAAATTAAAAATTCGTCGGGAAACATTACAAATGCGGACCAAACAGTCGAAAATTTTACGAATTAAATCGAAAATTTAGGTCAAAATAAATAATATTTGGGCCAAATAATCAAAAATTTAGACAAAAAAAAATCGAATATACAGGTCAAAAATCTAAAAATTCGTTTCGAAAAATTTTAACAAATAAATCGAAAATTTATGTCAAAGTAAAGAATATTTAGGTCAAAAGATCAAACATTTAGACCCAAAAGAATAGAAAATACAGGTCAAAAATCTACAACATTTCGGCGGGAAAATCAAAAATGCGGGCCAAAGAGTGGAAAATTTAAACAATCACATCGCAAATTTAGGTCAAAGTGAAGGATATTTAGGACAATAGACAAAATATTGTGACCAAAAATATCGAAAATACAGATCAAAAATTTAAAATTTAAAAATTTGTCGGGAAAAATAAAAAATACGGACCAAATAGTCGAAAATTTAAACAATTAAATCGAAAATTTAGGTCAAAATAAAGAATATTTAGGCCAAGTGATCAAAAATTTAGACAAAAAAAATCGAAAATACAGGCTTAATAATAAAAAATGCGGAATATTCTAGTAAGAAAATGGTTTAAATTAGTCTCAAAAATCACTTCAAAGTAATTTTCCAAATTTTTTTGAATAGCAAAACATTTTTTTTTTATTTTCGCTTAAATTGTTCAAAAATGAGAAACTAATTTGAAAAAGAATTCAAATAAAACCATTAACTTTGTTGGGATCACCTTTTGCGCCGGCAGAATGAATTAAAAATTCTTACAGAGCTTGAAACTACAGGTAGTGCCATGTCTCCTGGGCTCTATATAACGAGCCGCCCCTGGTTCAAAATACCCTTGTGCAATAAAAAAATATTTGTCATCCAGAGATTCAATTAAAGCACGAAGTCCGTGTAATATTATCAATCACCCGGTATCATTCGGCCGGTAAAATATGGCCGTCCTGCCTAGTACAACGGACAGGAAATGTTCACGGCTATTAATGAACCCCTTCAAGAAGTTAATTTTTGGTCCGCTATTATTAGAAAATGTAAACGACGGCGGCCGACAATTGCTTCATGCATTACAAAAATATGTATGTCAAAACAAAATTTAATGGAATTTTCAAAAATAACTAGTGCAGTGCGTATCAACGCGCATTATAAATACCACAGGGCCTTGACTTGTATTCTGAAAAATTTAAATACGATTTTATTGGTCGGTTTAACATTCAATTTTAAATGGCCCTATAAAATTTCTCTCCGGTAAAATTGACACTCTTATGAACCGATTTATATTTTTCGAAGACGTTGGTTACATAATCATGCAACAAACGGTGGTAATACGTGTACAGGACGGCAAATGTAAGTTGGCCAGACGCGCAGAGAGCAAGCGAATGCTCTCTCTCTACAGCCGGCAGAGTACAGTCTCTGTAATAAGCAAGCACATATTCTTCGCGTGCGCTATTCATTTACAACTCTATCGGGCGCTCTCCTCCACATAATTGAATGTACCAGGCGCGCGAACTCTTCACGAAATCTATCGAGAGCGCCCTTCGAAGGTTCCGCCCACAATTTTGTCACTGCTCAACGGCAATTTACGTTTGCCGTCCTGTAACACCAGCATAAATTAACGTAACACTGGTATTATATATATTTTCGGCTGTGTAAACGATCTTTCAAATGGTAAACGGAATACATAATTTGAGGTTAGATTCTGCGATTACATTACACATATTTTAACCAGCGGCGGCTCGTGGATTTACGTAGGAAGGGCAAAGACAAAGATGTCGCTCGTGCCGCACTACTTACTCTTATAAAGGAAGCAAATATTTCGTTGCTGTTTCGGTCAAATTTTCGTTCGTTGCCCCACCGCCGAACATCCACGAACCGCCACTAATTTTAATTAATATTTAATCTTTCACAGTGTTTATTAACACATTATTTTCTATTTTGATGTATTTTTTACCTTAAATTCTCTTGCTCCATTTCTAATTTAAACAGTAACGATTCAAAAATGTATTCGTTGACAGACAATGGCGCATAAAGAACGTTTACACAGCTGAAAATATAATACCTGGCTTAAATAAATGTTTTTCGCCTGCCTCTACCGAAACCATATATTTCGGCCATAAAAATCGGGCCGAAACTACGATTTAGCGTATCTAGGGCCGAAAAAATAATATGCATAATCTAGTCAACCTTCCGCGGAATATGAGTAGGCTATGCAAAAATCTGACAGTGACAGTTCAATGGTGCGTGATATAAAATTTCCTGAAACACTGTTTTTACTTAAGGCATGCGAAAAAATATCGAGTGTAACTCATGCCGAAATGCTTTAGCAACCCTCGCTTGTGTTGCTAAAGCCTATTTTCGGCCCTTGATACACTTTATACTATTGTGAAATCCACCGAACATGTAATATTTTCTTAACTGCAATATATTTTCTTGAATGATCAATCAAATATCAACGCAGAATCAATTAGTACATCGCCGCATAATTAAACTAATTAGTGTGCGCCTTCGTTACTCGTTTTATGGCGTAATTAATTCTCGGGTGTTATAATTATAAACCTCATTGTGAAAAATCTGCAACGGGTCAATTAGTGAAACTTGATTTTCTCGCATTTCGAATGCATCGCGCAATTTTCTCCGTGTAACAACGACGCGCGGAATTTCTCAATCTGACAGATTAGGCAAAACTAATTAAAATCCCGTGTAATCGGTGCAACGTTGCACAATCGCGCGAAGTCGTTGATCTGTCTTGAATAATTTGTTGGAAAAGTGTGGGTGTTAATAACACACGAACGTGCTGACAACTTTTCCTATCGCGCGATCGAAGAAAGTGGCATTGACAATGGTTGATAGCAGTGGCAGGAACATGTTGATGGTAGAGCCACGTATACAATATATTAAATTAATTAAAACACCCCACCCTCCTCTTACTTTTGCCCAAAAATTGCATTTAAAATTATTTCCTTAGGAAACCACTGGTTCGATTCCGGGTTTCTATACGTCACCAGAAAGATCCCTTCAAGACACTTGAGAAAATGTACTTTCGCAAGAAATGTCAATTTGGAGCCCGTGGCGAGAAAACCCGAAAATGCAAAAAATCGAAAAAAGCAACTTTGAATAATCATCGTAGACCATTTTTTTTTTCATCAGAAGAACGAGCTAAATCGATTGGCGCTAAAAAAATTATCTAGGAAAAAATACAAATCACCTCGAATATGTTAGAAATTTTTTTCAGTCTTTGATCGACCGTAGCGGCTAAACGAAAACTACAAATTGAACGCGGTTTGCAAATCTGAGCTCCTCGTACGTCAATTAGTCGGATTAGAGATTTTTAATTTTTGATGAAAACACGAAAAAAAGGGAAATTTGTTAAAAAATGCAACTTTCTTAATAATCATCGTAGACTATTGAATTTAACTTTTTTTTCATCAGAAAGACGAGAGAAATTGATTGCCGTTAAAAAATTTCAGCTAACTTCAATGGCAAAAAAATTAGTCAGACACAGTGAACATTTTTGAAAATTTACGAAAATAATTGATTTTTCAGACTTTGATCGGCCGTAGCGGCCAAACGAAAACTCCAAATTGAACGCGGTTTTCAAATCTGTGCTCCTTGTGTGTAAATTAGTCGGATTCAATTAAAATTGGCGATTTAAAATTTTTGACGAAACCCTTTCTTATCTTTGCTCAAAAATTGGCTTTAAAATAATTTCCTGAAGAAACCACTGGTTCGATTCGGGGTTTCTACACATCACTGGAAAGATCCCTTCAAGACGCCTCGGAAAATGTTCTTTCGTAAGAACAAATGTTAATTTGAAACTCGTGACGCGGCAGCAAAGAAAACTCGAAAATGGAAAAAAATCGAAAAAAGTTGAAATGAAACTTTGAACATCCGTCTTATTTGATAATCTGAAGAACTGAAAAGCTTTTGGTAAAATTTCGTACACCGGAAGTGGGCGTTTACCTTAACTGTTTTTTGTTTTTTTGCCAATATTTACTTAAATATGAAAAATATCACAAAAACATTTAAACAAACTTTAAAGACATCAAAGAAATGAACATCTTTTGCCTGAAAACATCTTTCATAAAATCATTTTTATTCGAGAAAAAAATTTATTATTTTTTTTAAATTTTAGTTACAGCAAATTTATGTTAATGCTAAAATGAACAATTTATAAAGAATAAGTTTTTTTCGGAATCCCTTTAGTTTTTGAGTAAACTGAGTTTTTAAATTTGAAGTATAATTTTCCCATCTTTCATAATTTTGACATTTTAAACGTCAGTTTCATCAGAGTTTACGCAACGCTCGATGTATATTTAAAATATGATTTAAATTGAAAATAAACCATGAAAGTGTAAACATAAAGTACTGTACCATCAAATCGGAAAAAGTAACACCATATTTTTATTTTTTTTGCCATTATTTTAGAGTTTCGGATCGTATCTTAATTTGAGCACGTGTTATTTTTGGGGCAAATTATTTTTAGACCAGGATTTTTGTGCTCGTATTTTATATTTTTTGCCTGTTTCTTCGATTTTTTTCCTTTCAATTCTTGATTTTTTTTTCATAAATATTCTTTATGTTGGTCCCAATTTTAAAATGATCTGTTGAAATTTTTGACTTTTTTGGTCAGTATTTTGATTTTTAAGCTCGTGCTTTCGATTTTTGGTCTAAATTTTCGATTTTTTGCCACAATTGTTGAATTTTTATTTGTATTTTGGATTTTTTGGTCTAAATTTTTGATTTTATGTCCTAAGATTTCTTTATTTGGCCAAAATTTTCGATTTGTTTATTAAGATTTTCGGTTTTTTAATCTGTATTTTTTATTTTTAGCCCCAAATTTTCGGTAACAAATTTTGTTTTTTTCGTCCTATATTTTAAATTTTTCAATTTTCAATTTTAGTTTCTGTTCGGAAACTTACTTTGAGCTACAGGGTTATTTTGAAGGTAAAAACGACAAACTATTTTTCCTTTACTTGAATTTTTTTATCTGCATTTTTGGATCTCTGGCCTGTAACTTCGTTTTCTATTCCAAATTTTTAATTTTTGACCTAAATATTCTTTATTTTGGCCTAAATATTCTTTATTTTGGCGTGAAAATTTAGGTTGCGTGTTAAAAGTTTTGATTTTTTGGTCCGTATTTTTGATATTTAGGTCCTAATTGTTGGTTTAAGTTTTAGCTTTTTTGTGTTATACTTGTATTTTAAATGTTCTAATCTGAATTATTGACTTTTATGCGTGATTTTTTTGCCGGTATTTTAGAGTTTTTTGGTCGGTTTTGGATTTTTTGCCTTTTACTTTTTAACCTGAATGATTGTTTTTTATTTTCGGTTTTTGATTTTTTGCCCTTTACTTTTTAACCTGAATGATTGTTTTTTATTTTTTTTTGCATAATTTTCGAGTTTCTGGTCAGAAACTTATTTTGAGCCAAAGAATTATTTTAGGGGCTAGCTAAATATTTTTTCTTTTACTTGAATTTACAATATTTTGGTCTGCATTTTTTTGGTCCATATTTTAGATGTTTACCTTTGCCTGTTTTCGCCTCAATTGATTTCAAATTTGTAATTTTTTTTTTGCCTAAATCTTTATTTTGGGCAACATTTTCGATGTGTTTGTTGAAATTTTCGATGTTTTAGTTTGCGTTTTTTTTTATGTTTAGGCCATAATTTTCGATATTTCGATTTTTTTGGGCCTATGTTTTAGTTTTATTGTTTAATTATTGATTTCTATCAGCGAATTTTTGATTGGCGAATATTTTAGATTTTTAACCTAAAGCAGCGATTTTTTAATGTTTTGCCAGTATTTTCAAGGTTTTGGTCTAATCGTCAAATCGGAGAAAGTAACATGATGGCCACATCACCATTTTTTTAATAATCATCGTGGACCTTCATGTAATACCTTTTTTTCATCAGAAGAACGTGCTAAATCGATTGGCGTTAAAAAATGCCATTGCAAAAAAGTTGGCAAGTCACAATGAACAGTGGTGGCTCGTGGAACATGTTGATGGTAGAGCCACTTATATAATATAACCCCTACCCCATTTTTAAAGGAAGAAAGAACGATTTATCTTCCTAGACCAAAGTAACTGGCGAAAAAGTGTTTCAAGAATTAACTAAAAATTCTTACCGAGCTTGAAACTAGAGGTAGTGCCATGGCTCCTTGGCTCTATATAAAGAGCTAGGGGCGGATAGATTTATTTAAAAAAAATGGTAATGTGGCCATCATGTTGTGATATCCGTTATTTATATTTACACTTTCAATTTAAATCATATTTTAATTGGCCAATTTTGACGTTTTAAACGTCAGTGTCATCCGATCCCACAAAACGCTTGATTTACATTTAAATTGAAAATAAACCATGAATATACCAGCAAATCGGAGAAAGTAACATGATGACCACATCACCATTTTTTTTACATCAAGCACCGATGCATTTTTCGTGCACACGTAAAATTTGGTTTATTTTCATTCACAGCCAATAAAAATTCCTCAACAGGCCGGATGTTCGATGCAGGACAACGTATACACATCCGGCTATTTTCTACCTTCCAAAGCCATTTAGACACAGGTGCAAAAACCTACCACATTCCAGTTGAAACAATTGTCCGTGCAAACCGAAGCACTGGGATCGGAATTAAAAAGAAAAAAAACGAGGAATATGACGCTCGTTGACACTCATCATAATCGGCCATTATTTTTTTCTTCAGCTGCATTCCAATCCTGTAAATCAGCTCTAATTATAGTCACATGCGTATAATAATTTTGTTTACCATCACCAAATCATTTACAAGAACAGATAGCGATTTGAATAAATTACGATAAGACTTGTTATTGCAAATATTTTCAAATTTTAATCACGTATTATTTTCTTTGCGGCCACGATTTGTCATTGGGTTCAAAGAATCGGGCAGATTTCTCCGCCAGAGATATTAAACTGTTAAATCGGCGTTGTTTATTTTTTTGCAGTACGATCTGATGTAAATGAGGTGTCTAATCTATTGTTTGCTTATGTGCCATGATTTATTTAGGTAATCCTACACGTGACATTAATCACACGTATAAACATGCCATTTTCGTATGGTGAACTTTCTCCATTCAAAGGGTATGATATATATTTACGGGCGTTCTTATTTGTTCCAGGTAGAAAATTTATATCGTCATAAAGGTTTATATACAGGGTGTTGAGTTGACGCAACATAGAGAATGGCATGTCAATTTTGAAGTGTTCAAAAATTCGCTCCCTTATTTATTTTAGAAACAAAATGTATTTAACTTTTATGTAAAATTCTGATGTTATTAATGTTCACACCAGTGACGGTTCGCGGGGTTTTTTCTGGTACGGCCGAGGAACAAGAGGTGGTAATACAGATAGGTGCGGTCACGCAGCCAGCCGTCTCTGCAACTGACCAGTGTTGCCAACCCTACCGATATGTCGGTAGATCTACCGACAATTTATGCCTTTCTACGATATTCTACCGATCTACGATTTTCACTCGGATATACTGACAAATCAACCGGAAATGTTGATTGGTAAAATTTGATATACTTATCACTAGAGAGAGGATTTTATGCAAAATGCATATTTTGTATATTTAGCCCTATAATGCACATTTCGTCTTTTAATGCATATTTTACATTTTCTTACACGGCACATTGCAACAAGTGCAATTTTCGATTTCGGGCATGAACCAACATCTAGTCATTCAAAGAAATACCGGCCAAATATCAGAATAATTGCCAATTCGTCCTGCGATGAACGAGTTAAAAATTTTTGAAATTTTTGATTTTCGAACAACTAATACTTGGACATTGGAAAAAAAAATATGAAACGTGTAGAAGAAATTTTACATAAATTGAACCTTATTAAGAAAATATCGCTCTTTTAAACAAACTTTGGTTTTTTGAAAATCTATTTGTTTTTAAGCAAGTTCGAAATTTTTGATTTTCGAACTTGGACGTTTGAAAATAAAAAATTTAAAATAACAGGAAACGTATAGAAAAAAAATTGCAAAAATTAAACCTAATTGACTCTTCTAAAACAACTTTGTTTTTTTGAAAATCCATTTATTTTTAAACAAGTTACAAATTTTTTGAATTTTTGATTTTGGAACAACTAATAAAAAATAGGAAACGTGTAGAAGAAATTTTATATAAATTAAACCTAATTACGAAAATATCACTCTTCTAAAATAACTTTTGTTTTTGAAAATCCATTTACTTTTAAACGAGTAACAAATTTTTAAAATGTTTGTTTTGCGAACAACCAATGTACGTTGGAAAAGAAAATAAAAAAAAAGGAAACGTTTAGAAGAAATTTTACATAAATTAAACCTAATTAAGAAAACATCACTCATCTAAAAAAACTTTGGTTTTTGAAAATCTATTTATTCTTAAACGAGTTACAGTTTTTTGAAATTTTTGATAACTAGTACTTGAACGTTGGAAAAATAAAAAGAAAAAAAAAAGGAAACCAAGTCTAATTAAAAAACGTATATTCTTCTAAAATTAGTTGGGGTTTTGAAAATACACCTCTTCTCAAGATAGTTACAGATTTTTGAAGATTTTGATTTCTAAAACGTCCCACATTCGGACAAAGAATTGAAAACGTGTAAAAATGTTTTTCTTTTCAAAAATTATTCTCGCTCTTCAAAATACCTTTGGTGTTTGAAGATTCACCAATTTTCAAGCGAGTTGCAGATGTTTCAAATGTTTGATTTTCGAGTTGTCTAACATTTGGACATTCAAAGAGAAAAAATAGGAAACGTGTAGAACAGTTTCATAAAAATTAAACGTAATTAAGAAAATATCACTTTTCTCAAAAAGTTCGGTTTTATCCACTTATTTTTAAACGAATTATTACTTTCTCCGTTACGAAGTACGAGAAAGTATTGTGATCGTGATTTTTTTTCAAAAATTTTTTTTACGGAAATATCCGTTTTGGGGTCCCTAGATGCCATTTTAACAATTTCTGGAAAAAAAATTGCGTGTGTGTGTGTGTGTGTGTGTGTGTGTGTGTGTGTGTGTGTCTGTCTGTGTGCGCTGTATCTCAAAAACCAATAGAGCAATTGATATGAAACTTTGAATATACGTCTCATTTGATAATCCGAAGAACTGAAAAGCTTTTGGTAAAATTTCGTACACCGGAAGTGGGTGTTTACCTTAACTGTTTTTTGTTTTTTGCCAATATATTCTTAAATATAAAAAATATCACAAAAACATTTAAACAAACATCGAAGAAAACAAAGAAATGAATAGCTTTTGCTTGAAAATATTTTTCATAAAATCATTGCTATTCGAGAAAAAAATTTATTAATTTTTTTTAATTTTTGGTTTATAATTATGAAACGATAATAGTTACAGCAATTTTATGTGAATAATAATTGTAGAGAATGCCAAAATGAACAACTTCTAAAGAATAAGTTTTTTACGAAATCTTGTTAGTTTTCGAGAAAACCTAGTTTTTGAATTTGAAGTATAATTTTTCCATCATTCATGATTTTGGAGTTTTAAACGTCAGTTTCATCCGAGTTTACGCAACGCTCGATGTACATTTAAAATATGATTTCAATTGAAAATAAACCCATGAAAACGTAAATATAAAGTCGGAGAAAGTAACATGATGGCCACATCACCATTTTTTTTTTTAATTTTCAATTTTCGGACAAATAATACTTGTTGAGACTGAGACATTGAGACGTTGAAAAAGAAAATAATATATATAAAAAAAAATAGGAAACGTGTAGGAAAAATTTAACAAAAATTAAGTCTAATTAACAAAACATTATTCTTCTAAAATAAGTTGAGATTTTGAAAATACACCTCCAAGAGAGTTGCAAATTTTTAAAATGTTTGGTTTTCGAACAACTAATACTTGAACGTTGAAAAATAAAGAAAAATTAAAATATAAGAAACACGTAGGAAAATTTTTACAAAAATTAATTCTAATTAAAAAAAAAATATTCTAAAATAAGTTGAAATTTTGAAAATACACCTCCAAGAGAGTTGCGCAATTTTTTAAAAATTTTGATTTTCGAACAACTAATACTTGAACGTTGAAAAATAAAGAAAAATTAAAATATAAGAAACACGTAGGAAATTTTTTACAAAAATTAATTCTAATTAACAAAACTTCAATCTTCTAAAATAAGTTGGGGTTTTGAAAAACCGTCTCTTTTCAAGAAATTTTTGAAACTTTTGATTTTCGAGATTCGGCAAAAAAAATTGGAAACGTGTAAAAATGTTTTTTTTTTCCAAAAATTATTCTCGCTCTTCTAAAATACCTTTGGTGTTTAAAAATTCACCCATTTTCAAACGAGTTGCTGACGTTTCAAATGTTTGATTTTCGCGACGACGAACATTCGGATATCGAAAGAGAAAAGGTAGGAACGTGTAGGAAATAGAAAACAAAAATTATACCTAATTAAGAAAATATCACTCTTCTAATTCTAAAATAACTTGGGTTTTTGAAAATCTATTTATTTTTAAACGAATTGTGAATTTTTTAAAATTTTGATTTTCAAGCTTCGTATAATTGGACGTTGGAAAAGAAAAAAAAATAGGGAGCATAGAAAGTTCACATATTTTTGTCTGTTTAGTTTGAAATTGGAAAAGGAAAAAAAAATAGGAAACATAGAAATTTCACATATTTTTGTCTGTTTAGTTTGAAATATGCGTAACGCAGCAGAGGTAGAACGAGAAAGAAATAGTTTAAGGCGTCCAGGAAATTCTCGTATTTATCAGGTCTCTCCATAAAAAGAAATTTGAAAAAAACCAAATTTTCGCAAAATATGATTTGCGATTTTTGGCATCGTGGCATCGGCCAGGAAAGTGGTTGTTTCAAAAAGTGATTTGTTAACTGTAGTCTTACAAATTACAACAAGTATGGCAAATTATTAAGATTAATGAGAAAATGTTTTTCTTAAAAATTTTTATAAATAAACTATTTTTTTAATGACATATTTCAATTTATTGCTTCTTTATTTGCATATAATAATGCATATTTGTTGCATATTTTCGGGGTTTAAATGCATACGTATGCACATATTTTAGCATTTTACAATGCTTAAAATCCTCTCTCTACTCATCACCAATTAAAACAAAATCGCAAATCCGTAAGTCGGTGAATCCCCTCGTTCTCTGTGCAAGCGCAGGTCCCATCGGTACCATACGGATGGGACCTGCGGCCTTGCGTCGGAGAATTTCCCTAGCTGTCTATTTTAAAAACTAACGACATCTATTAACATTTCGTTGGAATTTAGTTTAACACTGCAACTGACCCTACCTATCTGTATTACCACCTCTTGTTTCTCGGCCGTATCAGAAAAAACCCGCGAACCGTCACTGGTTCACACACATGAGACACTTGGTTGTGAAACGAACCAAGTGCCTCATTTCAACAACCTTTAAGATGATATAGATTTTCTGCTTTTTGGCATTTTTCGGTCATCCACGTTTCCTTGGCTACCCTGATGCCATTTCGGATTTCCTTTTGGAAATAATGTGGGCGGTCATTCTGTGTTTTACATTCAACGTTGTTTCATCTTTTCGAGAATTTCTTCTGCCATCCAATCTTTTTTTTTCGTCTTAGAACTTGGTTGAATCAGTACTTCATTATTTGTTCTTTTAATTGCACTTTTGATGTAATTTCCTTGTTTTAGCGTCTTTCTGGCATTCTTAATTTTGGCTACGATCAAATAGTAGGTGACGCTAAATTTAGTACTAACACTTTTCCCCAATTTCCTTGCTTGAATTGGCAATCTTAATGATTCGTTTATCTATGGCTTTGGCTAATCTTAATTTGACTTTAGAGCATAGTAGATCGTGAATCTAATGAATGCTTCAAATTGGTGGTTTTACAAGACACACATTATATTTGATGGCAATTACTTGAAAGCTTTAATTAATGGTGCTGAATACCCATTGGGGTAAACATTGCGCGCGGGCATAGTTATAGTTTTGTCTACCGGGCGATAAGATAACGTTCCGGCTCCGTTATCAAAAGCACCACGCCTACGCGTGCTTTACGTCGTCGTCGTCGTCGGCGGCCAGAGATGGTGATTCACGCCGCAAGGCAAATCGAGCGATCGGCCGCAGTCGCGCACCGAACGTCCGACCCGTCGTCGAAAGTTTCACGCCGCGCCGTTGGTAGACGACAGGCGACCCGAACGAACAGTCCGGTTCTGTGTGTCGGCCTTTCGAGCGGCCGCCGAGTTCAGCAGTTTTGACGTTCGCATTCGCGAAAACTTGCCCACGGGATACGTCGTCGCCCGTCCATCCGATGTCGTGTGCGTGCCTCCTGTGAGTAATGTGGCTGTGCTTTTCCACCGTTTGAATACCTTTCTACAACACGCTCGCGAAACTTTAAGGAGAACTTATTTATTAAGGTGAGTGATCGATATATTCCGTTCCGGCGCACGTTCTATTTTTATACAAATACGGTAATGTTTTCCTCCGGCCGCGGCGGGGCCCCGAATTTACACGCTCTCCAAAGGTCACAGTCCATTATAACGAATCGGAAGTGATCACAAGTTCCACGGCTTTTATCGCGCCTACTTGATATTCATGAAACATCACGGTTTTGATTTACACGGCTATTTTGATTTTTCATTTGATAACAAACTAGTTTTTCGTTGTATTTTACAATTTACATTATCAATAAATCAAATCTAGCATTAGCGTAGGTATTTCGTATTATATCCCACTGCATACCTATTTATATTACCAATAAATCAAATATAATAACAATTTGTGATATTAACATAGTTTTGCACATGTCGTATCTTGGGAGGGGATGTTACTGTAGATCAGTATCTGCTAATTCGAGGTGTGCCGTAAACGATTTAATAATTTAAACATCAAATACTGTTTCCCTACGACCTTTTAGGTCTCATCAACGCAGTTAGAATCTGATGGAAAAACGGAAATTACTATACACTGTTTAATGATATTTGAGCGGGACCCAAAAGACTGCAGGTCAAATAACTAACCAGCGTAATTCGTACAAACAATAAAGATATTTATGTATATTTTGTTGGATCAGACAATTCAGTCCATCCTTGCGATAATAAGAATATCAGACCTAAAGAAAAGTTACAGCAGCTATACCATGAGATCAAAAAGTCGACAGCACATTTTCTGAAAATCCCTATAATAATTCAAGTAAAATTATACCATCCAAAATTGGGTGTAATAATCGAATTACAGTGATCATTTGAGTGATGTAATGTTGCTCATTACCCCCTAGTGAGAGAATAAGTTTCTCTCACGGAATGCATAGATTCTTCATACGATTTTTGAAATATTTAAAATTGACACCACGTATGCCAAAATGCAATTACAGAGGATTTTGGATAAAATTTTACATTATACTCATGTGGAATTCCTCATTATTCCCTTAGGAAAATTACCCTTTCGCTCTGCGAGTGCAGTATACATTTTGTTAATTTTGACGTCTTATGGCTTTTTAAGGATACTTGTTTTAAAAATAGATTTAGGTGTTTTTATCCGCCGAGTTTGCCTGTTCGGATTAGCTGCCGCACAAGCC
Source organism: Ocypus olens (assembly GCA_910593695.2). Taxonomy (NCBI): domain Eukaryota; kingdom Metazoa; phylum Arthropoda; class Insecta; order Coleoptera; family Staphylinidae; genus Ocypus; species Ocypus olens. Next base: position 10,627,145 of record OU343051.1, on the reverse strand, counting down.
AATGTTAATTCTTCATCATCAACGATCATATTTCTATTTCTCTTAGGTTTTTTTAAACTTCCATACAATTGCATATTTTCATCCAATCTTTTAAATACCTTAATGTCCGGCTGCCTTCTTTCAGGAAAGTTTGTGCTGCAAGATGGGGGTTTTTGTAAGACTTGATGTAATTACAAAACATATCGTATTGTTCAGATATTTAATAATTCGCCATTTCAAGTAATTAATATTTATCGATATTACAACAACTTAAGACAATACACATGTATGAATGATTAATACAACTGATAAACTAATGTAAGATGACAGTTAGTCGTTATAACAAATTTTGTTTTATTTTTATTTATTCCTACTTGTTTTAAACTTACAACAATTAATATTTCCATTATTTTTTATTTTGACATAGGTTGTTGTACATCGTTGAAAAGAGAAAAAAAAAGTCTATTTATGCGTGTAAAAATCAAATATGGCGGAAAGTTGGTATTAATATCTTGGAAACCGCCATCTTGAATTTTATTTTGACTTGATTTTTATGTTTGCCTAATTAAACCAAGTAACTTTTATTTAAAACTTTTTTTCGCATCTTTAATAATTATTGAGATATTTGATTTTTTTGAAAATCGCGTTTTTCAGTTTTTTTTAATATTTTCTAAACTGCTTGGAATTTTGAAAATTTCTGAACATAATCTGAATCAGCATAGAAAACTGCACAACATTGCTCATTTAACCAGATCTCTAGCTTTAAGAATAAGAGAGATACCCATGCAATCCTACTCTATTTAGGACACCCTGTATATCGTGCGAGCCACAAAATTTTGTTTCAGAATTGGCTGTGAGATAAATGAGGTATGTCACACATATTATTAAGTCATGAGATTAGAATTAGATTTTAAATAATGAATTAATCTGAGACATGACTGCTATGTTTCTCTCTCTCTCGGGCATGGCCAACTCGGCAACAAAATTCTGTGGCTCACACCTTACATCTAGCGTTAAAAATAAATTGTGAAGAAAGGAATATAACTGTGTTTTATTAGTATATTATTATTATATACAGTTGTTTACTAAGAAATACAGCACTTGTGTTTTGAATTATTTTCTAAAGAAAGTTCTGTTATACAGCGAAAACTGGTTCGATGCAATTGTGATTCGTACTGAAATGCACGAGTGAGATAATCTTGTCTAAACTTGAATAAATTTTTTATGATGAGTCACAAGGAACAGTAGTCGACTATCAAACGTAGGAGTGGGTCACCAATCCTTTAGCACCCGCCAATAATGTAGGAAGAAAATTTAATCAACTTGTGCAAAAGTTAGAAAATAGATCCGGCAATGAAGTCAAACATTTTTGAAAAATGGGTAAAATTTTATTCATTTTTTTTTTAACACTAGCCCGTGGCCCAATAAGTCAGTGGCGTCACATGGGGGGGGGGGTCATATGGTAATAATGGTAGATACCATTTTTTACTTTCTCCGTTACGAAGTACGAGAAAGTATTGTGATCGTGATTTTTTTTTTTTTTTTAAATTTTTTACGGAAATATCCGTTTTGGGGTCCCTAGATACCATTTCAACAATTTTTGGAAAAAAAAATTTGGTGTGTGTGTGTGTCTGCTGTGTGCGCTGTATCTCAAAAACCAATAGAGCAATTGATATGAAACTTTGAACATACGTCTTATTTGATAATCTGAAGAACTGAAAAGCTTTTGGTAAAATTTCGTACACCAGAAGTGGGTGTTTAACTGTTTTTTGTTTTTTGCCAATATTTTCAACAAAGAAATGAACATCTTTTGCTTAAAAATATTTTTCATAAAATCATTGCTGTTCGAGAAAAAAAATTATTAATTTTTTTTCAATTTTTGGTTTATAATTATGAAACGATAAGAGTTACAGCAAATTTGTGTGAATAATAATTGTAGAGATTACGAAAATGAATAACTTCTAAAGAATAAGTTTTTTTCGAAATCTCGTTAGTTTTTGAGTAAACCGAGTTTTTGAATTTGAAGTATAATTTTTCCATGTTTCATAATTCTGACGTTTTAAACGTCAGTTTTATCCGAGTTTACGCAACGCTCGATGTACATTTAAAATATGATTTCAATAAAACATGAAAACGTAAATATAAACGGCTATGATTCCATCAAGTCGGAGAAAGTAACATGATGGCCACATCACCATTTTTTTTTATTGATTACTTAGATTAGATTATTTTGATTATTATAAATCCTCTGAAAAGGTTTACATTTCTAGATTATTTTGATTATTTAAAATCTTCTGAAAAGGTTTACATTTCCTTCAAATGCCACTGGCAACATGCAACCGTTGAATTCTGGCACAGCCTGGGGTTCTTCTCTATTCAAAGTATCGCTACATCCTCGTTCTACGATGCAACAAATATACAGGCCAAGTTTATGACCGAATGTCATGAGTCATACCCAGCTGCAGTCATAGAAAATCATTTGGTCAACGTCCACTTGGAAATATTTTGGTTTTACAAATTTGACATTAAATATTTCTACTTTAATTTTTTTATATTTTCGATTTTCTTTTGAACGTGTGGGTCACTTAATCCATTATAGAAAATCATTTGGTCAATGTCTGCTTGTAAATATTTTGTTTTACAAATTTGACATTAAATATTTCTACTTTAATTTTTTTATATTTTCGATTTTCTTTTGAACGCGTGGGTCACTTAATCCATTACTTCCCATTGTAGTCAAGCGAGTAACAAACATTATATGCTTTAGTGACAATTACTGGTAATATTACTTACTTTAGAGAAGTTATTTGTAACAAAAATCATTCTGTTTTAACACATTTTTTGTAAAATGTCAAAAAAAGTTTTCTTTGTTTTTAAGTGTTATTTTATAAAATGAGTAAGAATATGCTTATTTAATTCATTTTGATGCATTTTTTAAACGAAATTACGGGTTTTTTATGTACTCCCATGACCGACGTGGCCCCACCGGAATACTTCAGTGTCAGTCATCGGTGACTGACAAAGCGGTCAACAACGATTCTATTTGGTTTTACGGTATTGAGTTATAGAAGATATCTGAAAATTTGGAATTTATTTGAACACTTGCAGGTCATGGGCAGTAATGGCTTAAGCGGTCTTCGTGAGTCACTGTCTGAAAGAAAATAATTACTTCCAGCATCCAGGGTGTAGTGGAACAAAACGGAAAATAGGGTTTTAAATGTTAATTTTGTTATATTGTAATATTATCTTGCCTGATCATTTTAGAGGAAACATCTAAAGCAGCGCTTTCCAACTTTTCTTAGCCAGCGGGCCATTTTTTCTTTAGCAAATATTTCGCGGGCCGAAAAGGATAGGTAAATAATGTCCATATAAAACTCTAATTATATTTTCAAGAGTGGAGTCTTTCAAGCTGTTTCTAAATTTTGATTTTATATATTTCATGTCAGAGAATGCACGCTCGTAGATATATGTACTTCCAAACATAGAAATGATTTGAAGTCCAAAATTTCTCATTTTTGGATATCTTTCTTTATCCAAATGTTTGAACACTTGTATTCCAGTTACTCCGCTAGATGCAATGAATGGGTCAGTCAAAATTTGATGTACAGTTTACTATAACTCGCGGGCCGTAAAAAATAGCTTCGCGGGCCGCCATTTGGACAGCGCTGATCTCAAGCATTTTTTTGTAGAGTAAACATTTCTGCATGCAGTCACCCTATTATTTATTTGTTTGCATTTACAAAATGTTTCAAAAGTAATAAAATAAAAATGAGAATTTTCGCGAAAATAATGGTTGCTATGAAATTAAAAAAAAAGTGGTGCGCAGTTGATCTGTTTGGTTTTTATGAATGATAATAGAAATATTAGCATGAATCCATGCATAACATATGATGGTAAACATATCCCGCATTTCACGAAAACTGCACTTCACAATTTGCATATTTTCTTGAATACTATACATTTTTAATGAACAAACTTGTAAGCTGTTATGAAGTATTCAATCACTTTGACAGAAGTCAACAGAACAACAGCGCATCATTTTTTTTTAAATTTCATGGCAACCATTATTTTCGTGAATATTGTCATTTTTATTTTATTATTTTTTCAGGTTTTTGTAAATGTAAAAAAATAAATAATAGCTTGACTACATGCAGAAATTTTTACTCTACAAAAAATGTATACAGGGTGCCCGGATTTCGTAGGGACAACATGGGCAACTTCTGCATTTGAAGAGATAGAGAGATGGTCAAATTAGCAAAAAGGTTCAGGTTCGAGGGCTCATTGAGAATCCACCCCCAAATCCCACTTGCCATGGCCTCCACAATAAAAATTAAAAGAAAATCTGAAATTGAAGAAATTGGGAGATTTTGTTTTAATTCTTATTTTGAACAAGTGAGCCATGACAAGTGGGATTTGGGGGTGGATTCTCAACGAGCCCTCGAACCTGCACCTTTTTGCTAATTTGACCATCTCTCTATCTCTTCAAATGCAGAAGTTGCCCCTACGAAATCCGGGCACCCTGTATACATGTTTTCTCTAAAATGACCAGGGAAGATAATATTCCAAAATAAAAAAATTAACATTGAAAATCCTATGTTCCGTTTTGTTCCACTACACCCTGTATATCGTATTTCAATGGCATTAACAAATTTTCGAGAAAGCTGCTAAAAGTGACATGCATTTAATTCAATTTACCATTCGGTCTGGGAAAAACAGGAATAATACACTTTCTCAACTCCAGGTGAGGAAACCAGTTGCGAAACAATGCGTGTCACTTTATTTAATTGCTGTAAAACTGTGAGCCTATGTAAATTCGTACTTATTACGACACACTCGCAGGTTGATTATTTGTGTTGAACCAATTTCATTATCGAATGCACGCTGCCTTTTTACATGCAGCGCTAAAATTTTACGCTTTAATTTAAATATATGAATATTCAGGTGGTGCAAGTGGGTTTGTAGTATTTTTTTTTAAATTTGTAAATGCATGTAAATTATTTTGGCTATCTAAAAAATATTATACATACATACATCAACATCTTTATTCAGACACTTACATATATAGTATACACAGTAACGTTTTATTTATATACAAGTTTGTTAGTATGTCTCTGTCTGGACTATCGACCTTAGGTCTTTCTGCCCTTAAAATATTATAATTTGTCCCAATTTATCTCATCTTTTGATACAAATTTAAAATGTAAAAACACGTATGTATTTAAACGTAATGTAAGCAATGCTGTTTTGTGTTTAATAGTACATTATTATACAAGTTTAATAAGAGGGTATATTGTGGCATGAGTGGGATTGGAATACGACTCGCGCAACGAGGAGTGCTCCAATGTAACGAGTGCCCCACAATGCCTCTTATTAAACAAGTATAATATACTATTTTTTCTACTTTGGTTTTAGTTAAGGAATTCTTTCTAAAATAAAATATATACTTAAACCTAGTGAGTTTTATCTTTTAACATTTGGCAGCACTAAAAACATTTGATCCTTTCGAACGAATTTAATATTTGACATACGTATTTCTACGGCGATTTCAATACTTAACTTTAAAACATATTAAATCAAGAATATTACTTACACACCTCCAAAAATACGGGAGGTTGCCAAGGGTGCGATAAACAAACTATTTCCACGTAAGTTGTAACCAATTTAAGCTTATAAAATAATGCAACGCCTAAATGATAATCGAAATTTAAGGTTATGTTTATCGATCGACACTTATTAAAAATCCACACAGAATTAACACACCGACTCAAGCGGCCCTTTTTCGCCGCGAATGAAACATGCATTATACTCTCGCTGTTTCTTCCGTGATATTCGTTTCGCAAACAAAGTGATAATACATACAATAAATTACAAGCTTTCCTCTGTGTATGTTGTGTTGCCTAAACGTCGTCACCGAGAGCCAAGTGAATTCATGCGTCCGGCCATTGTCACCGAGTTCCTGCATTTTCCACGCGGATAAAAAGTGAACAATATGACGCCTCCGTTTTCTTTAACTTTAGTGGTACCGGTGGCGAACTCCCCAATATGCATTCGAACATATTCAGTGTGTAATGCATTGGGCGGTGCCAATTATCCTATGAATTAAAGGCAATTTTACATTTTGATGCCGACATATGTCACGTTTAAGTACTGACAATCGCAACAACTAAAATGTTACCACAAATAGTTTAATCAATCTAAACGTAACCATAACACCAGAAATAAAAGCGATCTCTGTCCAAAAGCACTGAGACTCAATAGATCAAGAAATGGAACCAATTATTATGGTATCCACTTTTATAATAGATTGCCAGAAAATGTTAGACAAATGCCTTTAAAAGAATTTAAAAAAGTCGTTAAGGGAATCTTAATTACAAATGCTTTTTACAGCTGGGAAGAGTACAATCAATTTAATTTCTAATGTTCATTTATTTATCTTATGAATACATATTTTGTTGACGTATGTAAACCTTTAGGTGATAGCATTAATAAAGATTATTATTATTATTATTAATAATGAGCAAAACTGTAAAATAGAAAACCTCATTATTAGACTATTTTTGATATAACAAAAGGTCTATTGTTAAACCAAAGTAGAAAAAAATATTATAATTTGTCCCAATTTATCTCATCTTTTGATAAAAATTTAAAATGTAATAACACGTATGTATTTAAACACTTAAGTAATGTAAGCAATGCCGTTTTGTGTTTAAAAATATATTTCACAAACTTCGTTTTGTCGAAGGAGAGAAATAATCATTTCTCTCCCCTGGGTGAGAAATGTCATTTCTCTCCCTTGGGCGTGAAATGGCATTTCTCTCCCTTGGGCGAGAAACATAATCTCTCTCACGATTTCGACAGCTGAGAACTCGAATTTCTCTCCTGTTTGTGAAATTTTTTTATTTTCTGTACTTTCTGTTTTTTAACACGTTCGCTGCCAGATTTTTTTTCTGTAAATCCGAAATCTAAATTTTATTGGAAATTGTTTTATGTGCTTTGTAGTTACGATGTAACAGCATATGATACATCGGCAGCAAACGTGTTAACGCTCCCTAAAAAATAAAAAAAATAAGGTAACTAACTGAAGTTCAGTCGCATCACTAAGAATAGGAATTTTGGGATGGAAAAATCTAAAATTTAAATAAAACAACTTGTTTATTGATTTTTAATAAATTGCCAAAATGCAAATGATTGTTTTCAATAACAAATAACCTCAAAAAAACCATGGGTTGTCAAAATAGAGAGTGCAGATGATCTGCTCTGGATAATTCCACGCAACCAATTATTATGGAGATCTAAAAAAAAAATGCATTTCCAACTATTTTCCTCGGTGTGGTGGGTCCAGGCGAGCGCTTGTGCCGGTTGCACCGCGTGCCGTGTGGGTTCGAATCCAAGCCCAGGCAAAAAATTTTGGGGCCTCGGAATATTCGCTCGGGACCATGGTCGTTGTGTTTGTCTATCGTTATTCATTTATTCATTTAATTTTAAATTATACAAAAAATACGATGGTTGTGGCAGATATTATTAGATAATATGTATAGATGTAAATTGTGTTATTATTTTATTAACTTGACATTGTAGCAATTTTTACGAAATTGAGATTGTAATATTTAATTTTAATTTTTAATGTTTAAGTTTGAATTGACAAAAACATCCACAACAAATTTTTTGCATCTTATGTATAATTTGTATACTGTGGCAGACGTGAAATAAATGAAATGAAACGAAATTAAACGAAAAATGAAATGGCCTCGTAGCCGACGTCAATTCCCAAATCATTCACGCTCCCTAAAAAATCCACAATTCCATCCTTCCTTTTTTTATAAAAAAAAAAAAACTATGTCATATACTAGTTTCTCATTGATCACTTGGTGAAACATTGTGTTAATATAGGTTTAACAAATTAAAATTCACTTGCTTTGTTTCACGATTAAATTGTTTTATTTTCAACTAGTTTCGGCTTAGTGCCATTTTCAAGAAAAAGAAACAAACCAAGTGAATTTTAATTTTTAAACCTATAAAAAAAAACTATTTTCCACTTTTTGATCTCATGGTGGTTGCTAAATAAATATCATTGTTTAATATTCAGCAATAGATTATTTGTTATACGGTTTTGAGGTCGATGCAGATTACTGTTTTGTAACAGAGAAAACGCTCCTGAAAAACCTTCATTGTGCAGAACCGGCGTCCGTGAAAAATCTAAATTCGTGCTTTTTGCACGATCATTTGGTACGAAAATGCATAAAATTTGCAGTGTTGTTAATTAACACATTCACTGCCACCGACGCGCTAGTGCGTCCGACTTTATATTTGCAATCCCAATTGCGGTGGCAGCGAACGTGTTAATTTCTTAACTATTGTTTTCATTTGTTCAAACCCGAAAATGAAACATTTAGCTTGAATTTACTTTATTATTTTATGAAAATGATAGATCAAAAACTTGGCCTTGTAGACTAGACCAGTGGTGGCGAACCTATGACCCGGTGGGTCAGATACTGACCCATGCAGGCTTTTTTTAAATGACCATAATCCAAAAACAAGGATTTCCTGGATGGAAAGAAAAAATAAACAAACAAAAGGAGTTGTTGATTTTGATTTGAATTGGGCTTATTAAAATTAGTATTAATATTGGGTTTGGGCGGTCCGTTGGTGTAGTGGGTACAGGCGAGCGCTTGTGCCGGTTGCACCGCGGCCGTGTGGGTTCGATTCCCAGCCTGGACGAAAGATTTTTCGGTTTCGAGAAGTATTCGTTCAGGTCCATGGTTGTTTGTATACGTCTTTCATTATTCACTTGTTCATTTATTCATTTAATTTATAACTTAAAATATACAGTGCGCGCCTAAAGTATGGAATATATTCAGTAAAACCGTAATAAAATATTTTTGGAAAAAATCGTCGAACAGGTCGATTTTCTTTTATAAAAATACACATTTTTACATGAAAGTCTATTTTCAGTCGTCATTTGTTTTTGAGTAATGACGTCATTCATTTTATTTTTGAATGGCAACCCTCTATTTTTATTCTTGATTTTGGGAGATCTTTTCATCGTCGAACTGGTAGTATAAAAATGTTGCCATCTTACATCAGAAATTTTTCAAGTAAATGACAATTGAAGGTGAGAACTTGATATTTTGAGTTTTGCCAAATGACCTTGTTCCAGCACTTTTTTTCCAAACAAAAATGATCTTGACCTTCCAAATAATACAATATGGTTTCAGCAAGACGGTGTACCCCCGCACTATGCGCGTTTTTGACAAATTGCTTTACGAATAGGTGGATTGGCAAGCGAGGACCGATAGAATAGGCCGCGAGAGAGATGAGTGAGCAGAATTAGCCTAGAAAATATTCAAAATGTTCAAGAAGAATTTCTACATATTCAAAAAAATAAAACGGAAAAAACAAAAAAAACGAAAAAACGCGCCTGGTGCTGAAACCATATTATTTTATATGAAAGGCCAAGATCATTGTTTGTAAAAATTGTTGCTACAAGCGCTGGAACAAGGTCATTTTGCAAAAACTCTAAATGTCGGGTTCTCAACTTCAATTGTCCTTTACTCTAAAAATTTCTTATGTAAGATAACAATATTTTTATACTGCCAGTTCGACAATGAAAGATCTGTCACAATCAAGAACAAAAATAGGGGGTTGTCATTTAAAAACAATATGGATGACGTCATTACTCAAAAACAAATGACGACTGAAAATCGACTTTCATGCAAAAATGTGTAAAGAAAATCGACCAGTTCCAGGATTTTTTTCAAAAATATTTTATTTCGATTATTTTTTATATATTCCATACTTTAGGTGCACCAAGGCCAGGCATAACGCCGAAACAAACCAAAAATAACAAAATATTGGTTTTAGTAAAATCTCTGCTTTATATTCAATTTTTACCGAGGGAAGCGCCCACACATCTTGCCATCTTTTTTGGTCAAAATTTATACTTACAATTTTCTCAAATTTGGCATCTTGGCACCAAATTTCTTGTGGTTCTAAATTACCTTAATTTAAGACCGATGTATACTCGTCATGAATAAATTGGAAATATTTTGTGTTATGTCGAGTAAGTACTCATTATAACACAAAATATTGCCATTTTTCATGGCGGGTCTACTCGTCAAACACAGCTCTGGTTAAAGGCAGATTAAAGTTTAATTTTTGGCTAAAATTAAAGGAGGCAAGCTTTTTTCATATAATCCGTGTGGAATGAAATTAAACGCCTCCAGTTAAAGTCCATTTAATTTTATCGGATCCAAAATTTTTATTTTTTTTTTTATTTCATTTACAGTATTACAATATAATTACTAAGTTTACAGCGTAATTACTAAAATTAAAATTAAATTTAGACTATAAGCACCTAAGTGAATGAACACTTGTGATGTGCTGGAGTGTATGATGAGGAAAAAGAAAGTAAAAGTATACGGCGAGAATGACTGTAATCATTCAATGCATTTTTCTCTTGTTTTGTTTCAGATGACCGCCGTTAGTGAAATATGGGTCTCGTGGTTCGGATGCTGCGTTCCACAACCACAAAAGAGGAGGCGAATTCGGATCGATAGGTACGTAGTCGCACAGTCTAGAATCATAAACAGATTACGCCGGACTAGTAACACAATGTTTACATTACTGTTATCACAGATTCATAACCTTAACGTGTTATTTCAATTTCCTGTCCGCTCATCGAATACACGGAAAATTTAATTACTGATACACGTAATCTAAAGCACTCGTGTGTAATAAATTGAGGACCGTGCTAGATACTCAATTTTATCTCGAATAACAATGGATCGAATTTTATTCTTCTCAGAAATGCTTCTAAAATAAATGCGCACTACCTTGACTTATTGGCCCACATTCATACCTCACATTTAGAGTCGCTTTTTACTAAATGATGAAAAACTGCGAGAATAACATGACAACGTATCATTTATTTGAGCGGGAAATTTAAATAATGTAAATAACTACAATAAAATTTTGCGAAAATAAGTACATAAAACATTCAAAACTTTGAATCAGCTGCTACATACATAGTTCTCATAATTCCTTCGATTTGCGTTTTATTTATTTCGAATGTTCACTTCCTGGGCGAATAAATGACACTTTGTCATATTATTCTCGCATTTGTCCGTCATTTAGTTAAAAGCGACTCTAAATGAGATGTGTGAATACGGGCCATTATCTTGGCAATTATTATATGCCTGAGACAGAGAGAACATACTTATTCAGTAACTATACATACATTGACGTTCTTAAAGTATGTTCATTAAAAAAAAACCTCAAGTGGGCCATGATTTTTTAATTTAAAAAATTTAAGTTGGTTACACATATTGAGGTTATGTTACTTCTCAAAATTAAACAAACTGTAGTCAATTTAAACGTGAAATTTTTCACTATAAAATTATATTAAATGTTGTATGTACCTTCCTTCTTCTTGAACACAAGCCTGAACTCTTCGTCGCACACCCTCCATTACGCTCCACAACAACACTGGATTATTGTTAATTTCTATAAATTGATCTCGAATTCGTTGCCGCATGTCTTCTAGATTGTGTACTGGTTGTGCATAAATACAATTTTTCAGGTATGGCCACAAGAAGAAATCGCATGAACGGGGCGGCCAAGGAATCCGTGCATTTCGACTTATTATTCGGTCCTCAAAAAATTCCTCCAAAATGGCCAAATTATCCACTGTGCAATGAGGAGTTGCTCCGTCTTGATGAAAACATCCACTTGCCAGTTTGTCATCATTAAATTCATTTATAAAAGGCAATAAAATTTCTGTACGATAACGGTTTGCAGTTATCGTACCTAAAATGAATGCATGTTTATTGAATTTTTATTATTAATAATAAAAATAGGATTTTACCTTCAAAGAATATCGGTTCAACTAATCTTCTCCAACTTTCTCTCGATATATACGAGGATTTTCATCCGACCAAATTCTTATAGTTTGGGAATTAATATACCCATCCTTGTAAAACCAAGCTTCATCGGTAAAAAAAGTAATTTGTAAAACATCATCGTTTACATTTTGTAAAAATCACTGACAAAATTTCAGTCGTCTGGGGTAATCAACAGGTAATAACTCTTGCACCGATGTTATGCGATAAGGGTATACTTGCAAATTTTCGTAGAAGCTTGTGGCATATTCCTACCGATAAATTCATTTGCCGTGACAAATGACGCAGAGAAGTCGTAGGTTCATCTTCCAAAATTCTTGGGCTGTGTTAATAGCATCTTGAGCTCGTTTAACTGGTCCACCACTTCCTGGTTTACGGAGAATACTACCCGTTTCACGAAATAATACAACAGATCGTGATAAGGTATTTTTAAATTCATCATAAATAATGGTCACGTTAGGAAATCCTTCCTGAAACTCTGCTAAAGGTGCGTCGAATGAATACACCCAATTTCCGTCCACTTTAATCCCATTTCGGAAATAACTTTCAATTAGAAACGTTTTTTGCTGGTTGCTGTAAAGCATTGTGAGCACGGAATAATTGTGACTTCTAGAAATATCTGACGTTTATATGTCAAGTGTGCCAACTGAAATTTTTAAAACGAAAGTCATGGCACACTTGAGGTTTTTTTTTTAATGAACATACGATATTATATTATTACTTTTTCGCATCATATTAAATAATTACCTAAAGATTTTTCTGTTTGTATTAAATTATAACGAATAATTTTTCTATTTGGAAATTGCGACAGTTCGCTGACAAAAATGAATCGTAACCATAGTAACAACTAAACTGTTGGGCAATGAAACCGCTATCATTTGATGTGACATCACCTGTGGAGAAAATGATTCGGCCGAATAATGGACAACTTTATCAATCAAAAACGATTTAACAATGTTTACATTATTTAATAAGATGCGAAAAATTATATTACGCCATGATAAAATAAAAAATGATTGCACCCAGCTGGAAGTTTTCAAGTTCCAGTCATCAGCAGCTCCTATAAATCTTCAGTTATGCAATCACCCGAGGAAAAAATCCGACCTCAAAAATACAAGTGGCAATGTGGCATCGGTGCATACTTAAATAATTACCAATTTGCACCGATAATCACACACACACAACATTCCAGAGTGCAGATTGCCACCGTTACATTAAATATTTGCACACATTTTATCATAACATTTACATTTGTGTGCTCCCATTGTTGCTCACTTCCCGAGACCATTACGGCCCACAATCTCTTGTGAAATCGTGCTATTCTATTCGAAGGCTTTGTTTCCAAATCATCGTAATTGATTGCAACTTATCCGTCTTAAATTCACGCCGGTCTTACTTTTATTTTTCCACGCGTATCGATGGGTAATGGCTTTATATATAAATGCTTTAATCTGGATTATGTAACACGCGTGTGTTATCATTAAACAAATCTTTGACGGTCATGTTTTAAAAATGGGAGCGGTAGTAATTGGAGCAGATGTTATCAGTTACGGTATCTGATTTTGCTATGTTAATTATGGGAAGTAATAAAGATGGTTTGATTGTTGTTTATTGCTTCATCTGCTATGTAATTTTGGCCGGTAGATGAATTTATAATTTGAAATTGTTTTCTTGCTTATAATTACAATGCTCTTGACCTTTACATACAGGGTGAGTTTTTTTCGTAGTTTAAAATTTTGTTAGAGAGTCGGCTGTGAGATAAATGAGGTATGTCGTATATTATTATGTCATGAGATTAGTTCAATTCTTTGACTGCTATTCTCCCTCCATTTCCTATATGATCACTGCTCCAAAAGTTGTCCACGAGCTGGAGCCCGATATAAGTCCCGCCCGGAGCCGAAAATGGAGTGTAATTTGAAAACCGGAAAGCAAAAAAAAATGTATTCATCAGCAACGTGGAGAATGCAAATGCGAGCATATTTCGGCAACTCGGGTCCACTTTCCTGCCTGTTCTTTACAAGCAAAGCATCAACCCATAATTTGCGAAGTTCCGGATTTGATGGAAATCTAATACAGAATTTTAGGTTATAAGTCAAAAGTCAACTGACGTGTACATCAGCTGACGAGTATTATAACCGCGTTGGCATATATACGTGGATGTACTGCAGCCTTTCGCATAGCAATATTTTGACATTGTGTGAATAGTCGACAATATAAATGTTTATATATTCAAAGGTGTGAATAAATTGCAGGGTATCACAATATGCAATGCGAGCTCATAGAGTCATATGTCATAGACACAAAATAGCTACCAATTTAGTAACATACCGCAACCATTTAGGGACCCGCCGCGCCACCGTTGCTTGGAGACACACATGAAGTTGGCGCTAGCAGTCCATAAATGTATAGTCAAAGGTTCAAATGAATTACATGTAAAAAAATGAATCAATCTCAGACATGACTGCTATGTTTCTCTCTCTCAAGCATGGCCAACTCTGAAACAAAATTCTGTGGCTCACACCTTATCTATCTAAATGGGGAAATAATTTCAGTTTTATGAGCCGATTATAATGACTCTTATAAAATCGGTAACTAAGTAGATATTTAAAAAAATGTAAAAATTGTCGATTTTTTTGTATCAATTTTTTTCAGTTGTTATGGGACGTACAAAAAAACTGGCAAATTCCCATATATTGTACCAATCGTCAAAATCCTGTGTGTGGGTAAAATTAAACTAGTTGCGAGTGGTACAATATCTGGGATCTAGCCAAAAACTGTAAAGGGCAAAGCTTTAGACAATTTAGGACTAAATAATAAAATTTTCTATAACAAAACACATTTACTTTGTTGGTATAACACAAATTTTATTTTATTGTTGACTATAGTTTCGGCAACTCAACTTGCCATTAACAAAACATAAAGTAATTCAAACTACAATTTTACGGGTAATCTTACAGATTACAGATTACTTACACAGCGCATTAAATATTGGTGTATGCGTCAGGTCCACCTGGTCGTTAATTAATGGAATTCCCGGATTAGCACGGGCTTTGTGAATTTCTAGAGATTCTAAGAGGTTCATTTTACTTCCCTGTATAACAAAGTAGAAACCTCCACCATAAACAATAATATAAAATTTTCTAATTGGGGTTGTCGGCACTTACTTCGTGATACATTTTTAATTAAATAAAACACACTTTTAACTAAGTAAAAGTGTGTTTTATTTAATAATATTTTATCAATGCTGTCTATTAACAGTGTCTAGTCACTTATCACTTATCTAATTATTATGATTACTGTAAATTGATTTATCGTTACAATTTTAATCTGATAATGCTTTATTTATCATGTAATCAATAAAAGGTCAATTGTAATGCATAAAGAAATGTATAATTATATAAATATCATCTGACCTTCAACACAATTCATTCCATTTATTCAATATCTGTTATTTCTTTGTCGGGATTGTGTGCAAGTGAAATAATTTAATTTCTGTTACTCAATGGAGGTGAAACCACTGGATAACTGTACCGCTGAGAAATAAATCTCGAAACTTGTTTACAGTTTACAGATGGCCAATGACTTGATTAGGTAGTTTTATTTTTAATCCGAAAAATTATTTGCAACACTATTGTTGCAATAGATAAATTACTTATAATCTCTAACCAAGGCTTTAGTCTTAACTAGAGTTAAATCGCAGATCTACGAATATATTTAATGTTAAATTATTTAGTCATCTGTGAAAATTAAATCTCATTCATATATCGGGTGTTTCAGACCACCCGTACACCCCAAATATCATGCGAAATACAAATCACGTTGACATTAAAAAAAATACACTAAACAAATGTTTTTGAGCTCTATCATGTGGTATGCAATGTATCCCCTATTTTGTATTGCAGATTTGGATTCTACGCTAACAAATATTAGGTTTTTATCCGAAAATAATTTTTCGATTGGCGACAGATGGCGCTATCATCGAAAAAAAACTGTAAAAATTACATTTATTGAATTAAATTTATTTATCCAAAATCGTGTGCAATAAGCGAATTATTGTGGTCATTTGACAGAAGTAATGTTGTTCATTACTCCCTAGTGAGAGAATAACTCGGACTCATGGAATACATAGTTCATTCGTAAGATTTTTGAAATAATTCAAACTGACAAATTTCTTGTCAAAATTTTATAAACATTTTTTCAATATTAAATTAAATCATTGACGATTTTGGATAAAATGTTATATTATACTCATGTGGAATTCTTCATTAGCCGCTTTAGAAAAATATAGAGTAAACTTTTTCTTGCGGGACTAATTACGTACATTCGACACTCGTATAATAAATAACTATTATTTTGCACCAAACCAGACAGTTAATGCACCGAAATCAGTAAATTTGTCAAAAACTTGTTTTTCAGTTAGATGGCGCTGTAATCACGAAAAAAGTCATTTTTACACTTTTTGCCGATTATAGCGCCATTTTTTCAGGTAGAAACCTAATATTTTTAGCGTACAATCCAAATCTGCAATAAAAAATCGGGGTTCCTATTTCTAAAGTTCTCCCACTCCTCACACCAGGGGGAGGGGAGGCGGTTCACATTTCGCCTCGGGACAAAAATGACTCCAAATAAGGCAAGAAGAAGCAAAATATTGCAAATATTATATTAAATATAAAGTACACCACGAAGCAGTGACGGTTCGCGGGGTTTTTTCTGGTACAGCCGAGGAACAAGAGGTGGTAATACAGATAGGTGCGGTCGGTCACGCAGCCAGCCGTCTCTGCAACTGACCCTACCTATCTGTATTACCACCTCTTGTTCCTCGGCCGTACCAGAAAAAACCCCGCGAACTGTCACTGCCATGAAGGTAACTATAGGTAAGAGTGGAAGATCATCAATGGAATGAACTTTGCCTTTTTCACATGTGATCAGAATTTTATTTTATGGTCATTTGACAGAAGTAATGTTGTTCATTACCTCCTAGTGAGAGAGCAACTCGGACTCACGGAATACATGGTTCCTTCGTAATTTTTGAAATAATTCAAACTGACACCGCGTAGGTCAAAATTTTATAAACATTATTTCAATATTTAATGCAATTATAGACGATTTTGGATAAAATGTTATATTATACTCATATGGAATTCCTCATTAGCCCCTTAAGAAAATTATCTGTTCGCTCACGAGTAAACTTTTTCTTGCGGGACTAATTACGTACATTCCACACTCGTATAATAAATAACTATTCTCGCACCAAATGAACCAGACAGTTAATGCACCAAAATCAGTGAATTTGTCAAAAACTTGGTTTTCAGTTAGATGGCGCTATAATCATGGAAAAAGTAATTTTTACACTTTTTGCCGATTATAGCGCCATCTTTTCGCCATTTTTTCGGCTAGAACCTAATATTTTTAGCGTAGAATCTAAATCTGCAATAAAAAAATCGGGGTTGCTATTTGTAAAGTTCCCCCACTCCTCGCCCCAGAGGGAGGGGAGGCGGTTCAGAGGTCTGCATGGGCCGGGCCGCGCCGTATTTTTCAAACTCCGGGCCGGGCCGGGCCGGGCTTTCCGATGGATAATTTAACCCGGGCCGGGCCGGGCCGGGCTTGGATAAATTTAATTTTATTATAGTTTGGAAAGTAACAACCAAGTGCAGTGAAAAATAAATTGGGTTATTTTTATTAACATGCATTAAATGTATTTAAGGATTGTATGGGAGTACATGGGTCCAGTAATTTAATTTATTTAATTTTTTTCGGGGACGGGCCGGGCCGGGCTTTGAATATTCAGCTTCGGGCCGGGCCGGGCCGGGCCCGCAACACATTTTCATTTCATCGGGCCGGGCCGGGCCGGGTTTTAAATTTTCACTATCGGGCCGGGCCGGGCCGGGCTTTCAAAAACCCGCTTCTGCAGGGCTCTGAGGCGGTTCACATTTCATACGAAATGATAGAGTTAAAAAAAGATATTTGGACGTATTTTTTTAATGTCAAACCGATTTGTATTTCGCGAGATATTTGGGGTGTATGGATGGTATACCATGTGTTCGATAAAAACGCCCAACGCCATAACTCTAATTTTTAAATGGCACCATATAATGTTTTAAATTTGTTACATTCGACATTATTTTTCTGAATCCAATAATGTCCAATATGTTGTGTTTCGTTCAATATTTTGGTCAAAATAAAATAAATCTTCCATTTAAAATTATATTTTTCAAAAATTATAATTAGCGTGCCTTGGAAAAAAAGTGACAAATGTCATTTGTTGTCAGGTTATGTCAAACATGAATAATAAGGACCCAATAAATAAGTACCTATGTCAAACATGAATAATAAGGACCCAATAAATAAGTACCTATGTTACAACTCAATATAGAATAGAATAAATAAGTAGTGCAAGTATTAATTCACTTGCGATTTAGATGTTCTGTGATTATTGTAAACACCAAGTAGAACGTAGAACTTTGTAAGTCCACGAAATTTTCAATCCACTGTCTTCGACTTTTTAAAGGCTCCATATCGTCTCAAATTTCCTTCTAACCTTCTAAATTTAGGTTCAGGTATTCGCCGCTCTAGAAACCGTAGATGATAAATTCGTGCCGCAGCTCTTCGATTTCTATTACATGGAAAATAAATTTGTAACATGTCTGTTAATTCGCTATTGTTCATAATTATGCCTGAAACACACACTAATAACAAATGGTTGACATTACTTATACAATAAATGACATTTGTCGATTCGAATTTTTTTCAAGGCACACTACATTTGTTACCAAAAAAATCATGTGAACAAGATTTATTATTATCTTTTTCTGGTATAAATTAACTTAAAACCAACATAACGGGCATAATTGGATTCAGAAAAATAATGTCTAATATTATAAAATTAGAAAAGTATATGCAGCCATTTAAAAATTTAAAGTTGACCATCATTTGGCAATGAAGTTGATTTTGAAAAAATATATAATTACTATCATTTTATAGTATTTAAACAGACATTGACTTTATTTTTTAGTTCATTCAAATCGGTTAATAAATAACAGAGTTATGGCATCGAACACACGGTATTTTAGAATAATCGTTTACGTTATTATGTTATTCGTATAAATTAAGTCTCATCTGAGTTTTATTCTAAATATTTGTCTTTTTTAGGGCTTTTCATTTATTTCGTGCGTTTGTGCTCTTCATACTTGTTTTGTATTTTTTCTATTGGCTCTTAATTTTGCAAAAGTCTGTGAATTACTTAGAATGTTATAGACCTTGATAAATTTCCTACAAATAACAATGCTTAAATTACTCGTAGTAATTAAAGTACAGCTACAAGGTTTTTAATTAAATGTGAATTTACGATCCGGTAGAAACTTTAAGTGTCTACTTCCTATTAGTACGTGAAGATAAATTGGGCAGACATTTCTGTGTGAGTTTTAAGCGCTTGTCGTGGTATGTAGAGTGAAAAAAAAAACCCTTAAATTCTTATGGCTGGCTAAAAATATACGTAACACACTATCTAAAAATAGGTAAATTCAGTTCCATCGTTTTATCTAAAAGAGAGTTACACTCAAGAGAGTAATTCCAAGCCACACAAATTCATACATCGGTTTTTATTTAATTAGTTCATGCAAGAAATATTTATATGCGTAGACCCAGATTCGGTAAACAGTTATAATTAATATTTCATGAAGTAGTGTACAATAGGTTATTGACACTTATTTTAAGCATTACAGTAATAATACAAAGTTGATTATTGAGACAATTATAAATTATTATTTTTTTTTATAGAATATATATAATCAGACTCCCTTCTACCCAATGGGTGTAGGTTTTTTTATAGAAGCAAATTGAAAAAAAGTGAGCCATTCAATTAGAAGGGCGTAAATTAATACCACAAAAATAATCAACCTTAAGTTTTAATCCTTGAATAGTATATTATTATACCATATGTACATAAATTATTTAGATAAAGGGTGGATTTGTATTTCGGAAGGTACGTTGCAGGTTTGATACGTCGCATCACGTCTTCGCCACCAGTTGTTCAAAGTAAAAAAAAAAAAAAAAAAAAAAAAAAAAAAAAAAAAAACCTTTATTGGCATAACCATATACAAAACAAAAAACAAATTAATTCCTTACATCCCTCACCCCCCCCTTCCACCCCTCCCCTCCCTCCCTCTCCCCTCTTTCTCCCATCCCACCTTCTCCAGCGTCTTCACTCCTGCCCCATCCTCTCTCATCCATTCCGTCACCCTTCTATTCCCTCTCACTCCTACCCATTCTTCTTTCACCCCCTCACATTCTTCCGCCAAGTGCTTCCATGTATCCTTCCCCCACTCGCACAGCCCACATCTCATATAATCCTCCCCCATCCACCTCTTCCTCCCTTTCTCTCCTGACCCACATCTCGCCCTCGCGAGTTGTTCAAAGTAATTAATTGACATAAAGTCAACAACGTGCTGAACTAATCTAAGACCGTGATTTTGTTTATCATGGCCATGCCTTATCTAAATAATGTTTATACATATGGTACAAGTTTAATAAGAGGGTATATTGTGGCACGAGTGCCCCACAATGCCTCTTATTAAACAAGTATAATATACTATTTTTTCTACTTTGGTTTTAGTTAAGGATTTATTTCTAAAATAAAATATATACTTAAACCTAGTGAGTTTTATCTTTTAACATTTGGCAGCACTAAAAACATTTGATCCTTTCGAACGAATTTAATATTTGACATACGTATTTCTACGGCGATTTCAATAGTTGATTTTAAAACATATTAAATCAAGAATATTACTTACACACCTCCAAAAATAAGGGAGGTTGTCAAGGGTGCGATAAACAAACTATTTCCACGTAAGTTGTAACCAATTTAAGCTTATAAAATAATGCATCGCCTAAATAATAATCGAAATTTAAGGTCATGTTTACATATGTTTCTCGTTCCTCGTGTCGGGCATCGATCGACGCTAATTATAAATCCACACCGACTCAAGCGGCTCTTTTTCGCCGCGAATGAAACATGCATTATACTCTCGCTGTTTCTTCCGTGATATTCGTTTTGCAAACAAAGTGATAATACATATAATCAATTACAAGCTTTCCTCTGTGTATGTTGTGTTGCCTAAACGTCGTCACCGAGAGCCAAGTGAATTCGTGCATCCGGCCATTGTCACCGAGTTCCTACATTTTTCACGCAGATAAAAAGTGAACAATATGACGCCTCCGTGTTCTTTAACATTAGTGGTACTGGTGGCGAACTCCCCAATATGCATTCGAACATATTCGGTGTGTAACGCATTGGACGGTTCCAATTATCCTATGAATTAACGGCAATTTTAAAATTTTGATGCCGACATATGTCACGTTTAAGTACTGCCAATCGCAACAACTAAAATGTTACCACAAATAGTTTAATAATGAGCAAAACTGTAAAATAAAAAATCTCATTATTAAACTATTTTTGATATAACAAAAGGTCGAATGTTAAACCAAAGTAGAAAAAAAAAGTTATTGATTTATTTATAATTAAAAACAAGATATTTTTAAATTTTAAACAGATTTATATAATATAATATTTATTTGGTGTTATAAGACATACGTCCTTACACAAGCCAATACAAAACTATGGTTACAACATCAAATGCTTAAGAGACGTATATATAACGATAATAACAAAGATACAAATTAAATATACAATATAATATGCAAAGCGAAATTTACAAAATCTAGGATAGAATAATGGATATAAATTAAATAGTATATTCATACATCTAACCTAAATTACGCAACAAAATTTAGACTTATTTTAAATAATAATAGTAAAAATTATTAATCAAGACTGTCTTGGATCGACGTTTTGCAATGCTTCTTGTGAGAATGGAATGGGTTTGGAATTTGGATGGGTTATGCAAGGCTGAAGCATTACTACAACAATGAAACACGTTTATACATCTGCTGCCACGCACTGTAAACAAATGATAAAAGCGCATGCTCACACATGACATTCCATTCTTTATCCCAATCCGACTGATAAATATTGACTTAACAGGAATGCCTTCCATTTCAGATCGATGATAGGCGAACCAACAAATTTCCAGCACACGGCACACATAGGCAGCAGGGACGTGGAGATGCCAAACGACCAACTCACCGCCCTCGAGTTACAAATGCGAAGTAAAGGCGGTTACGACTCCTCCTACAGAGTGAGTACACAAGTTTAAACGAAAACTTTATCACATTTATTTATCCTTTTGACCCATGATTTTTATTATTTAATGTTTCTGCAAGTGAGGGTTACTAATTTCAACCTTAACCACTTCGCGCCCATGTAGTTTGATTGGGCTATAGGATAATCCTAAAAAATCACTTTTTTCTTGTTGTTACCTTTTTCTACGACATATTATTCCACTGTCACAAATTTACTCATTTATGCAAAAAAATATTCCATAGATGGCGCTAAAGGTGTATTTTTTTTTGTAAAAT
This sequence comes from Ocypus olens, assembly GCA_910593695.2. Lineage (NCBI taxonomy): Eukaryota > Metazoa > Arthropoda > Insecta > Coleoptera > Staphylinidae > Ocypus > Ocypus olens. The sequence continues at coordinate 10,604,796 of OU343051.1, read as the reverse complement.
ATTTTTGTTTTAATTTTTTTGTTTGTCGCCACATGTGGCGACCTGGGCGTGAAGAGGTTAATTGAATGGCAAGCAAGTACAGTAAACAATCGTTAGGCCAATGCATCACCTATCGCTTTTATTAAATGATCTTCATAAGAAAGTAAGAAATTCCACAATTAATTGCCGCCCAGTAGCACTTCATCATTAATTGCAAATTTGAACATTGTTGTGTGTTTGTTTTAATTATTACACCAATCTAATTATTCAGTGTAGTAACTATGCTGCTTCTTATCCGATGATTGATGTTCCATGGACTGTTTACATTGAATTAGCGCACATGAGTGATTTTGATTGATGCTCTTTGTTGCGTAATGTTAATTCTTCTTGCATGAAGTAATTAATAACCAATTAGTTATTCAGAATGAGTAGTGTAATTAATAATCTGTATATTGACTAAAGGATTACGTTTACCTATTTGTGTAACGGATGCCATTGGTTTAGGGAAGGGGTCTGCGGAATTGTGATGGCATGTGACAGGATAGGACTCGTGTTCACGAATTTGGACACTAGGAAACCTAATTAACTGAATTTTTGAATAAAACAGTTACCCTAAGTAATTTAATTGTTGCCTTTGTAAATCCAAATAATTTTGGTTGTGTAATGTGACATACAGGGATAAGAGGGGATCTCGCTAGCAAATAATAATCATTCCATTATAATTATAACTTCGTAAAAAGGGGAAATCATCTCTTGTAAAAATATTTGTTTCATAGTTATTTTCATATTACAATTGTCTCAGACATGACTCCCGAGGCCTATAACTTTCTTATTTTTAAAGATAAATATAGAAAACCATATATGTTTTTTAATGGGAGCAAATTCTCTTTAAAATTATAAGAATAAAATTTTCAAAAATTTCTGCTCATATTTCGACAGTGATATTCAACTTTTTTTTTCAAATGGCACTGGACTTGTTTTTTTCTTATTATAATAGTATTTTTTAATCTCTTTACAATCATGTAAACCAATATGATTGTTACATTAGAAAAAAATTGAGAAAAATGAGATTAAAGGTTGATTTTTAAGTTCATTTTTTTCAGTTGGCCATGGAAATATTTGACTCATAGTTGTTCAAAATCATTATTTTATTGCACCTTATTTAAAATTTCAATAAGAAATCAATTGAATAGTAAATAATCAGTATTTATTAAATTATATTTTATAAGTCATTACTTTGCGATATATATTGAATTACGAATTAAAACACTGCTGCTGGTATCATGAATTTTTCACTTTATTGTGACTAGTTCGTCTTATTCGGACATTAAGCTTATAATTGTAGTCATAACCAGTGTATTATTTGATAATGTTCAAATAGGACGAAACTAATCACATTAATGCGAAGAATTTGTGATACCAGCAAAGTGTTTTAATTCAACCTCCTTCATTATTTATACAGTGCGCGCCTAAAGTATGGAATATATTCAGTAAAGCCGAAATAACAAATTTTTGGAAAAAATCCTCGAACAGGTCGATTTTCTTTTATAAAAACACACATTTTTGCATGAAAGTCGATTTTCAATCGTCATTTGTTTTTAAGTTATGACGTCCGCCATTTTGTTTTAAAATGGCAACCCCCTATTTTTGTTCTTGATTTTGAGAGATCTTTTCATTGTCGAACTGGCAGTATAAAAATATTGCCATCTTACATAAGAAATTTTTCGAGTAAATGACAATTGAAGGTGAAAACTTGGCATTTGCAAAATGTCCTTGTTCCAGCGCTTTTTTTCCAAACAAAAATGATCTTGACCTTCCATATAATACAATATGGTTTCAACAAGACGGCACACCCCCGCACTAAGCGCGTTTATTGACAATTGCTTTACGAATAAGTGGATTGGTAGGCGAGGACCGATAGAATAGCTCGCGAGAAAGATGAATGCGCAGAATTAGCCTGGAAAATATTCAAAATGTTCAAGAAGAATTTCTACTTGTTCGAGAAAAAAAACGCCTATTGCGGGGATGCGCCGTCTTGCTGAAACCATATTGTATTATATGGAAGGTCAAGATCATTGTTGTTTGGAAAAATTGCTACAAGCGCTGGAACAAGGCCATTTTGTAAAAACTCTAAATATCAAGTTCTCACCTTCAAATTGTCATTTATATTTTGCTTATTTTATATAACTTTCGCTGTAATTGGATGTTTGTGTCTGTTGGGAGAATAAACGTATTATTATTATTATTATTTACTCGAAAAATTACTTATGTAAGATGGCAATATTTTTATACTGCCAGTTCGACAATGAAAAGATCTCTCAAAATCAAAAACAAAATTAGGGGGTTGCCATTTAAAAACAAAATGGCGGACGTCGTAACTCGAAAACAAATGACGACTGTGAATCGACTTTCATGCAAAAATGTGTATTTTTATAAAAGAAAATCGACCTGTTCGAGGATTTTTTCCAAAAATATTTTATTTAGGTTTTACTGAATATATTCCATAAAAAAATTGATCAATTGACGTCCCCCTTAACGGATTCTTCGAGGGCAAAACTGTCAAAAAAAGTCAAGGGCGACGCCTAAAATCACATACTCCGACTCTGCTCGAAAGATTTTTAGCAAAATCCCTGTGACCCATTTGGCAAGAGAAGTATTTGGTGGGAATTTAAAAAAAAAATCCATCAAATTTTATTCAGTTTACCTTAAACTGCACTTTTTTGGCAGAGGGCTGAGAAAAATTGAGACAAAAATCATAAAAAGTGCTCTGGAAATACGTTGTAGTTTTTGACGCGTCTTTTATGCGCAAAAACAAAAAGTTATTGATCTTTTGCTTTCCGCCTCTCTAGAGAATTTCGACGAGATGTGCATTTGGTGAAGAAAAATATGGGCTTGTTCCAGAGTTTTTTTTTGCAACGGCCGCCACTGCCCTGGGGGGTTCCATGTCGATTTTTCAAACGCGCGACGTGACGTATTAACTTTTGTGCTCTTCAAATCTCATCCGGTATTTTTAATTTTTTCTCGGCAATTTTTTCAAAACATTTACTCGGTAAAGAATTTTTTTTATAAAAAAACTTTTCAACCACAAAGAGCTTGGGATTTTGTCTGGTTTCCTTGTGGGTAATCGCTTCATAAATAAAGTTTTTTCAGGCGTTTGGTACAGATTATTCCCTTCTACCATGGTGGTGTATAGGTTGGGTTAAATTACTGTCCTAGAAAATTGGTTAAATAGTCCCTCTCTCTTTGTTTAAAAAAAATATCATAAATGGGATTATAGTTGACGGTGATAAAATAATTCTTAAACATGTTGCTATCGACCTTGCGTTTATTTATTTTGAAGGGTAAAAGATCCTAACAAAAAAAAACAATTACAATTGAAGTGTGTATTGAGAAATGCTTATTTATAACTCATACCCAATAATTTCACACAACAATAACCTTTAGCACTCCCACATATTCCCGAAGCAGAAAATAACGACTTTCAAATATGGTCCAGCTAGACGAAAGGTTTTTAATTATAATCTATATTTGGTTTTAACTTCACCTGATGCTTGTTTACAGCAAAATATAGTAATTTTGTGAATACTTTTTTTATCCAATGAATCATTATTCAAAAGATGCAATTCTAGCATTTTTTTTTTTCAAGGAAAGGTGCAGTTGTGGGGAATTTAGGAAGGATAATTGCGGATTATATCAGTTTAGATAGTGTTTTTGAATACACAATCCCTTTGCAAGTTTAAAAATTCTGGCGACCCCCAGAGGACATAATAAAACTACGTCAGTGATAACAAATAAAGGGGGTGGCGGGATAAGATGGGTGTGGCGCCCTCGCGCGATTTGAGTTGCAAGTTTAGAAACCTTGTTTTAAATATTTAGAAAACGAGATTTGCATGCTCATTAACTGTTATATTCGACTTCTACCAAAAATGTGGTAAAAAATGCGTTTTTCTGAAATTATTCCACTGTAAAATTGTTTGTATTTTTTTCCGGTCAGTTGTGTAATAAAATTAAATCAATTAAATCCGATCACACAACTGACCGGAAAAAAATTCACACAATTTTACAGTGGAATAATTTAAGAAAAACGCATTTTTTACCACATTTTGGTAGAAGTCGAAAATTACACTTAATGAGCATGCAAATCTCATTTTTTTAATATTTAAAACAGGGTTTCTACACTTGCAACTCAAATCGCGCTAGGGCCGCCACAACCATCTTATCCCGCCACCCCCTTTGAGACAACCTCACTTGTTGCAGAAGCATTAAATAAATTCAATAAAGACGAAATTAGATTGAATATATGAACCTGTTCGCGACTGCAAAATTAAGTCTTATTAGGACTACAAAGTTGTTTGTAGTCCCAATAAGACTTAACTTTGCAGTCATAAACAGGTTGAATATTCATATATTCATGCTACTTTCGTCTTTATTGAATTTACGTTAGTGATTTTAAGACTATGTGTCTGTAATGCCCAAGCAGACAACTATATAATTATATCGTGTGAGGGACAAAATTTTGTTTCAGAGTTGGCTATGAGATAAATGAGGTACGTCGCATATTGTTACGTCAATTGAATTAGATTTAAAAACATGAATTTATCTCAGACATGACTGCTATGTTTCTCTCTCTCAGGCATGGCCAACTCAGAAACAAAATTCTGCGGCTCACACCGTATGGTTGGGGTGTAAGTATTGCACAACAGCTGTCAAGGTTAATTAGTTTTACTGTCGGCATCTACTACGCAATTTGCTATAGTATTTGAAGTGTATCAGTTGTGAGAACCGCGTTTCGACGAATTATTAAATAAATAATTAATTATATAAAAATAAACAAGCACAGCATTCTCACTAATTTATTTTTTTTTATTGTTGTGTAGGACCTATAAATTTGCCCTTTTTTACCTGCGAATTTTGTTTATACCTATATACCGTGTGTTCGATAAAAAACGCCCAACGCCATAACTTTTTTATTTATTTACCGATATGAATGAACTAAAAACCAAAGTCAATGGTGGTTTAAATATTAGCAAATAACATCAATATTGATTTTTTTCAATAATAACTTCATTGTCAAATGATAGCCAACTTAAAATTTTGGCATTTATGGCAGCATATAATGTTTTATTTTTTTTTACATTCTACATTATTTTTCTGAATCCAATAATGCCCAATATGTTTTTTTTTCGTTCAATATTTTGGTCGAAAAAAATTAAAATAAATCTTCCATTTAAAATTATATTTTTCAAAAATTATAATTAGTGTGACTTGGAAAAAAGTGACAAATGTCATTTGTTGTAAGGTTATGTCAAACATGAATAATAAGAACCCAATAAATAAGTACCTATGTTACAACTCAATGTAGAATAGAATAAATAAGTAGTGCGATTTAGATGTTCTGTGATTATTGTAAACACTAAGTAGAACGTCGAACTCTGCAAGTCCACGAAATTGTCGATCCACTCTCTTTGACATTTAAAGGCTCCTTATCGTCTCAAATTTCCTTCTAACCTTCTAAATTTAGGTTCTGGTATTCGCCGCTCTGAAAATCGTAGATGATATATTCGTGCCACAGCTCTTCGATTTCTATTACATAGAAAATAAATTTGCAACATGTCTGTTAATTCGCAATTATTCATAATTATGTTCGAAACACACACTAATAACAAATGGTTGACATTACTTATACAATAAATGACATTTGTCGATTCGAATTTTTTTCAAGGCACACTACATTTATTACCAAAAAAATCATGTGAACAAGATTTATTATTATCTTTTTCTGGCATAAATAATAACTTAAAACCAACATAACTGGCATAATTGGATTCAGAAAAACAATGTCTAATATTATAAAATTAGAAAAGTATATGCAGCCATTTAAAAATTTAAAGTTGACTACCATTTGGCAATGAAGTTGATTTTGAAAAAATATATAATTACCGTCATTTTATAGTATTTAAACAGCCATTGACTTTCTTTTTTAGTTCATTCAAATCGGTCAATAAATAACAGAGTTATGGCGTTGGGCGTTTTTTATCGAACACATGGTATAGTGTGTACGTTTTTATACAAATCAATTGTTTTTTTTTTTTAATAAGCCTCCAGATTGCAGACAATATCTGTGACTCACACCCTAACAAAACACGAATGGATTTGATGCATTATCTGATCGAAAACGGAAACATTGCGACTATATTTCATTGATAGATCTTGTTTGGTAATTTGGTAATTGGAAGGTTGCCTCAATCTCCCCCATTCAAAGTTAAGCCGGTGACCTTATTTCCGTATAAATTGTTTCAAAAGTGTGCGGCGTGTTGTGTTGAAAGCCTTTCGCAATTCAAATGACAATTAAAATCCATTTAAGTTACATTAATCACGGAGGGTGATTAATGGACGGCATTCATTATGATAATCGATGATTTATTAATAAATATTTCAGTGCCAATAATTGTGATTGTAATAAACAGAAATTGAAATATGTGGAATTATTCATTTTTTATCGGCATAGTTTAAAACAGCAGAAATAATAGATATACTTCATATGTCGCAGGATTTTAATTATTCATTTTGTGCGACATTGATTTTTAAATCTTTCATGTGGTAAAAATCTAATATAACAACTCCATAAGCCCAAAAACAATTTTATAATCCAATAACTCTTCACATGGGGATGACTACTGAAAAAGAAGTTCAAGACGTTCCACCGAATATGTGTATGTATATGTATATATGTAAATGGTGGCTTACGTGAAAATAAATATGATGATGATGATGATTTCAATCAACCCGCAAGGTTATCTTTATCTACTTGCAGTCCGTTTAGATAAAATATGAATTTTAATTAATTTAACTCCCAAATGTCCTAACATCTAGAAAAAATATAATATTTAAATACACTTAATTATCCATAACCAAAAAATTGACTAATCCGTTTTTTTTTTGTTTCAGGACCCAGATTGGTGCAACTAGATAAGGACGTGCTCATCACTGATTATATTCGTAATTAAGTATTAATAATACATCAACAAATGAGGTGATCAAATAATTTCTAATAAGCATTTGTTAAATATTTTAATTTATTTCATGTTATTACCACGGGACGCATTTCTATTTTATCGTTTGTTTGTTTATTTTTTATTATTCATACCTCTACATATATATCGACTGAATCAAACGCCGGTCTTTGTAGTTATTTGTAAATATTTTGTTTTGTGAATATTGTTCTTATCGCATTAATCATATTCGCTAGTTTCTGATTCGATCTGTAAATATTTATAGGTGCGCGCGAGAGAGTGAGAGAGAGAGAGAGAGTGTAATTTTCAATGGAATATTATTAGTTATGTATGTGTCATAATTCGTTTTCGGTTATACGGAGGTGGAAATGATTGTTTTTTTTTTATTCATTTTTTGGTTGTGCTCATATTTTCCGTGCCAAATATAATGCAACCGTCGTATGGTGTTATATTCCTATTTATTATACTTTTGCTATTACTCTGTATACATCAGCAATGCATTTTGTTACACTAGTGAATTTATTTAAGGCACTGCTTACCTTATGTATCTAATTGAAATGACAACGCATGACTTAATTTCGCAAGAAATTATATTAATGTTATAAATTTTGATACCGAATGGATATTTATCAATGAATTGCGAGTGGTATCGGGCGCTTCCCCGTGGAATTAGTTACCGAACGCGCCCGTTGTACATAAGGTATAGCAGAGTTTTAACTTGAAACCTTCTTACCAATTTATTTATTATTGTAAAATATATAGTTTTTGTATGTTGTATAGTTTTTCCTATAGGACATGTGATACCTATTGTACCAATCGAATGTACGTACATACATAAGCAATAGACCGCCTTAATCGTACGCATAATCCGCGTACATCGTTCAATTTGTAATGCCTTATATAGAAGAAGAAAAAAAAAACGGAAAACAAAGACTTGTTACAATAATTAGCTATTTTTGCACAATGTATATCTTAAGCACAAGTATTAAATTTACATTTATATATATCGTACTTAAACTGTAAACCTATTCGCATTTGTAGAAATGCTTGTATATTTGTATCTGTTTAAATTATATATTTGAGTAAGTTTTATTTTTGTCTATTGATGTCGTTAAAAACATAATTTAGACAGAAACGCCATTAGGGTGACATCTACTGTCTAAAATGTTAAAGATAACATCTACTGTCTAAAATGTTGCAGTAAATGCCGCCTTAAGGTGTTTCTATATCTGAACCGTTACTTGGTTTATAACTTCATAGTGAAATTCCCTTTTCCTGCCAACGAAATCCCGCCCCGGCAAGTATACATGTACAGTGAGATCAGAAAGTCAAAAATAGTTGGCAGCACATTTTCTGAAAATCCCTATAATAATTCAAGTAAAATTATATTGGCTGTCTGGAATTCTCCAATGCTGTGCATTTGTTAATTTTGACACCTTGTGATTTTTTTCAGGTTATTTATTTTGAAAAAAAAATTGTGTTTTTATCTACTGATTTTGCCCATGGCGGTTATTTCTAGAACTGATCATCACTGTTAATAATACATTTAGGATTCATAATCTATCTGTTTTATTTAAATTTCAGGGTTTTCCATGCCAAAATTCCCATTCTTAGTGACGCCACTGAACTTCTCTTAATTAGGTTATGTTTTAAGGACTGCCAACTATTTTCGACTTTTTGATCTCACAGTATTTACAGTCTGAGGAAAACGTATCGAAATATTGATTTTTTAGTGTAGAGTTTAGCTAAACCTTTGACTATATACTTATGGACTGCTAGCGCCACTTCATGTGTGTCTCCAAGCAACGGTGGCGCGGCGGGTCCCTAAATGGTTGCGGTATGTTACTAAATTGGTAGCTATTTTGTGTCTATGACATATGACTCTATGAGCTCGCATTGCATATTGTGATACCCTGCAATTTATTCACACCTTTGAATATATAAACATTTATATTGTCAAATATTCACACTATATCAAAATATTGTTATGCGAAAGGCTGCAATACGTCCACGTATATATGCCAACGCGGTTATAATACTCGTCAGCTGATGTACACGTCAGTTGACTTTTGACTTATAACCTAAAATTCTGTATTAGATTTCCATCAAATCGGGAACTTCGCAAATTATGGGTTGATGCTTTGCTTGAAAAGAACAGGCAGGAAAGTGGACCCGAGTTGCCGAAATATGCTCGCATTTGCATTCTCCACGTTGCTGATGAATACATCGAGAAATATTTTTTTTGCTTTCCGATTTTTAAATTACGCTCCATTTTCTGCTCCGGGGCGGGACTTATATCGGGCTCCACCTGGTGGACAACTTTTGAAGCAGTGATCATATGGGAAATGGAGGGGGAATAGCAGTCCGTTAGTATATAGTCAAAGAGCTAAACATTCAAATACAATTTGTTATACAACTATGACCTTGAACATTTCTTACACGACCAATGATTTATTTTCAAAGATTCCGTTTTTAAATGGCCCATATTGAATTCTTCAATTTTGAAATCGGCAGGTTCCATAAAATAATTAGCCAAGGCAGGTAAGGTCATTCAAATGCGCCAAAGATAACCAATATCGCACACGTAATACACACGATATTTTTCTACAACTGTTAAAATAAAAATAATATACCTAAGTATTGAAAATTTAGGTAAGAAATGTTACTTTAATTTTTTCACATGCTAAAATTTTAATTTCAGTAACATTTTTTCACACGTGAATAGCGTTGTTTTGACGTGTTAAAAAATGGCAAATTTCGCATTTTCTGACAGTTGTAAAAAGATTGAAATGTCTTCAGATATTTCACATAGGAACGTGAAGAGGAAGAATGTCCGATGCTATTCATTCGGATGATGAGGGCATCTTCGACACGGAAGAGCGTAATTACAAGTTACAGGACGGCAAATGTAAGTTGGCCAGACGCGCAGAGAGCAAGCGAAAGCTCTCTCTCTACAGCCGGCCGAGTACAGTCTCTGTAATAAGCAAGCACATATTCTTCGCGTGCGCTATTCATTTACAACTATATCGGGCGCTCTCCTCCACATAATTGACTGTACCAGGCGCGCGAACTCTTCACGAAATCTATCGAGAGCGCCCTTCGAAGGTTCCGCCCACAATTTTGCCACTGCGCAACGGCAAGTTACGTTTGCCGTCCTGTAAGTGCCTTAAAATCTCTCGGATTCTTCGTACTATTATTTAATTCTATCTTTTAGAAATTGTAATGTTTGCTTGTTTTGCACATTAACATAAAATCTTTATATTTTGAATGCATGTACATTTTTTTTTAATAAAAAATAATTTTAAATCTTATCTGATCGCTTTATTTACCCCTCCTATTTGTTGCAATTAAATTCAGGTAATTGTAAGTATTAAGAAAATAAAATTAAATGATCCGAAAAATCTCACAATACGTATCAGGATCACAGAAACGAAAAGAGGAATTTTGGTCTTAATTTTCTGTGCGAAATTCATTCAAAATTTTAACGAATTTTACGATTTGGTATCAGGATCGCAGAAACGAAAAGAGGAATTTTGGTCTTAATTTTGTGTGCGAAATTCTTTCAAAATTTTACGATTTGGTATCAGGATCGCAGAAACGAAAAGAGGAATTTTGGTCTGAATTTTCTGTGCGAAATTCATTCAAAATTTTTAACGAATTTTACGATTTGGTATCAGGATCGCAGAAACGAAAAGAGGAATTTTGGTCTTAATTTTGTGTGCGAAATTCTTTCAAAATTTTACGATTTGGTATCAGGATCGCAGAAACGAAAAGAGGATTTTTGGTCTTAATTTTCTGTGCGAAATTCATTCAAAATTTTAACGAATTTTACGATTTGGTATCAGGATCGCAGAAACGAAAAGAGGAATTTTGGTCTTAATTTTCTGTGCGAAATTCATTCAAAATTTTTAACGAATTTTACGATTTGGTATCAGGATCGCAGAAACGAAAAGAGGAATTTTGGTCTTAATTTTCTGTGCGAAATTCATTCAAAATTTTAACGAATTTTACGATTTGGTATCAGGATCGCAGAAACGAAAAGAGGAATTTTGGTCTTAATTTTCTGTGCGAAATTCATTCAAAATTTTTAACGAATTTTACGATTTGGTATCAGGATCGCAGAAACGAAAAGATGAATTTTGGTCTTAATTTTGTGTGCGAAATTCTTTCAAAATTTTACGATTTGGTATCAGGATCGCAGAAACGAAAAGAGGAATTTTGGTCTTAATTTTCTGTGCGAAATTCATTCAAAATTTTAACGAATTTTACGATTTGGTATCAGGATCGCAGAAACGAAAAGAGGAATTTTGGTCTTAATTTTCTGTGCGAAATTCATTCAAAATTTTTAACGAATTTTACGATTTGGTATCAGGATCGCAGAAACGAAAAGAGGAATTTTGGTCTTAATTTTGTGTGCGAAATTCTTTCAAAATTTTACGATTTGGTATCAGGATCGCAGAAACGAAAAGAGGATTTTTGGTCTTAATTTTCTGTGCGAAATTCATTCAAAATTTTAACGAATTTTACGATTTGGTATCAGGATCGCAGAAACGAAAAGAGGAATTTTGGTCTTAATTTTCTGTGCGAAATTCATTCAAAATTTTTAACGAATTTTACGATTTGGTATCAGGATCGCAGAAACGAAAAGAGGAATTTTGGTCTTAATTTTCTGTGCGAAATTCATTCAAAATTTTTAACGAATTTTACGATTTGGTATCAGGATCGCAGAAACGAAAAGAGGAATTTTGGTCTGAATTTTCTGTGCGAAATTCTTTCAAAATTTTACGATTTGGTATCAGGATCGCAGAAACGAAAAGAGGAATTTTGGTCTTAATTTTGTGTGCGAAATTCTTTCAAAATTTTACGATTTGGTATCAGGATCGCAGAAACGAAAAGAGGATTTTTGGTCTTAATTTTCTGTGCGAAATTCATTCAAAATTTTAACGAATTTTACGATTTGGTATCAGGATCGCAGAAACGAAAAGAGGAATTTTGGTCTGAATTTTCTGTGCGAAATTCATTCAAAATTTTTAACGAATTTTACGATTTGGTATCAGGATCGCAGAAACGAAAAGAGGAATTTTGGTCTTAATTTTCTGTGCGAAATTCTTTCAAAATTTTACGATTTGGTATCAGGATCGCAGAAACGAAAAGAGGATTTTTGGTCTTAATTTTCTGTGCGAAATTCATTCAAAATTTTAACGAATTTTACGATTTGGTATCAGGATCGCAGAAACGAAAAGAGGAATTTTGGTCTGAATTTTCTGTGCGAAATTCATTCAAAATTTTTAACGAATTTTACGATTTGGTATCAGGATCGCAGAAACGAAAAGAGGAATTTTGGTCTTAATTTTGTGTGCGAAATTCTTTCAAAATTTTACGATTTGGTATCAGGATCGCAGAAACGAAAAGAGGAATTTTGGTCTGAATTTTCTGTGCGAAATTCATTCAAAATTTTTAACGAATTTTACGATTTGGTATCAGGATCGCAGAAACGAAAAGAGGATTTTTGGTCTTAATTTTCTGTGCGAAATTCATTCAAAATTTTAACGAATTTTACGATTTGGTATCAGGATCGCAGAAACGAAAAGAGGAATTTTGGTCTTAATTTTGTGTGCGAAATTCTTTCAAAATTTTACGATTTGGTATCAGGATCGCAGAAACGAAAAGAGGAATTTTGGTCTGAATTTTCTGTGCGAAATTCATTCAAAATTTTTAACGAATTTTACGATTTGGTATCAGGATCGCAGAAACGAAAAGAGGAATTTTGGTCTGAATTTTCTGTGCGAAATTCTTTCAAAAATTTTAACGAATTTTACGATTTGGTATCAGGATCGCAGAAACGAAAAGAGGAATTTTGGTCTTAATTTTCTGTGCGAAATTCATTCAAAATTTTTAACGAATTTTACGATTTGGTATCAGGATCGCAGAAGCGAAAAGAGGAATTTTGGTCTGAATTTTCTGTGCGAAATTCTTTCAAAAATTTTAACGAATTTTACGATTTGGTATCAGGATCGCAGAAGCGAAAAGAGGAATTTTGGTCTGAATTTTCTGTGCGAAATTCTTTCAAAAATTTTAACGAATTTTACGATTTGGTATCAGGATCGCAGAAACGAAAAGAGGAATTTTGGTCTTAATTTTGTGTGCGAAATTCTTTCAAAAATTTTAACGAATTTTACGATTTGGTATCAGGATCGCAGAAGCGAAAAGAGGAATTTTGGTCTGAATTTTCTGTGCGAAATTCTTTCAAAAATTTTAACGAATTTTACGATTTGGTATCAGGATCGCAGAAACGAAAAGAGGAATTTTGGTCTTAATTTTGTGTGCGAAATTCTTTCAAAAATTTTAACGAATTTTACGATTTGGTATCAGGATCGCAGAAGCGAAAAGAGGAATTTTGGTCTGAATTTTCTGTGCGAAATTCTTTCAAAATTTTACGATTTGGTATCAGGATCGCAGAAACGAAAAGAGGAATTTTGGTCTTAATTTTGTGTGCGAAATTCTTTCAAAATTTTACGATTTGGTATCAGGATCGCAGAAACGAAAAGAGGAATTTTGGTCTGAATTTTCTGTGCGAAATTCTTTCAAAAATTTTAACGAATTTTACGATTTGGTATCAGGATCGCAGAAACGAAAAGAGGAATTTTGGTCTTAATTTTCTGTGCGAAATTCTTTCAAAAATTTTAACGAATTTTACGATTTGGTATCAGGATCGCAGAAGCGAAAAGAGGAATTTTGGTCTGAATTTTCTGTGCGAAATTCTTTCAAAATTTTACGATTTGGTATCAGGATCGCAGAAACGAAAAGAGGAATTTTGGTCTTAATTTTGTGTGCGAAATTCGTTCAAAAATTTTAACGAATTTTACGATTTGGTATCAGGATCGCAGAAGCGAAAAGAGGAATTTTGGTCTGAATTTTCTGTGCGAAATTCTTTCAAAAATTTTAACGAATTTTACGATTTGGTATCAGGATCGCAGAAACGAAAAGAGGAATTTTGGTCTTAATTTTGTGTGCGAAATTCTTTCAAAAATTTTAACGAATTTTACGATTTGGTATCAGGATCGCAGAAGCGAAAAGAGGAATTTTGGTCTGAATTTTCTGTGCGAAATTCTTTCAAAATTTTACGATTTGGTATCAGGATCGCAGAAACGAAAAGAGGAATTTTGGTCTTAATTTTGTGTGCGAAATTCTTTCAAAAATTTTAACGAATTTTACGATTTGGTATCAGGATCGCAGAAGCGAAAAGAGGAATTTTGGTCTGAATTTTCTGTGCGAAATTCTTTCAAAAATTTTAACGAATTTTACGATTTGGTATCAGGATCGCAGAAACGAAAAGAGGAATTTTGGTCTTAATTTTGTGTGCGAAATTCTTTCAAAATTTTACGATTTGGTATCAGGATCGCAGAAACGAAAAGAGGAATTTTGGTCTGAATTTTCTGTGCGAAATTCTTTCAAAAATTTTAACGAATTTTACGATTTGGTATCAGGATCGCAGAAACGAAAAGAGGAATTTTGGTCTTAATTTTGTGTGCGAAATTCTTTCAAAATTTTACGATTTGGTATCAGGATCGCAGAAACGAAAAGAGGAATTTTGGTCTGAATTTTCTGTGCGAAATTCATTCAAAATTTTTAACGAATTTTACGATTTGGTATCAGGATCGCAGAAACGAAAAGAGGAATTTTGGTCTGAATTTTCTGTGCGAAATTCTTTCAAAAATTTTAACGAATTTTACGATTTGGTATCAGGATCGCAGAAACGAAAAGAGGAATTTTGGTCTTAATTTTCTGTGCGAAATTCATTCAAAATTTTTAACGAATTTTACGATTTGGTATCAGGATCGCAGAAGCGAAAAGAGGAATTTTGGTCTGAATTTTCTGTGCGAAATTCTTTCAAAAATTTTAACGAATTTTACGATTTGGTATCAGGATCGCAGAAACGAAAAGAGGAATTTTGGTCTTAATTTTGTGTGCGAAATTCTTTCAAAAATTTTAACGAATTTTACGATTTGGTATCAGGATCGCAGAAGCGAAAAGAGGAATTTTGGTCTGAATTTTCTGTGCGAAATTCTTTCAAAATTTTACGATTTGGTATCAGGATCGCAGAAACGAAAAGAGGAATTTTGGTCTTAATTTTCTGTGCGAAATTCTTTCAAAAATTTTAACGAATTTTACGATTTGGTATCAGGATCGCAGAAGCGAAAAGAGGAATTTTGGTCTGAATTTTCTGTGCGAAATTCTTTCAAAAATTTTAACGAATTTTACGATTTGGTATCAGGATCGCAGAAACGAAAAGAGGAATTTTGGTCTTAATTTTCTGTGCGAAATTCATTCAAAATTTTTAACGAATTTTACGATTTGGTATCAGGATCGCAGAAGCGAAAAGAGGAATTTTGGTCTGAATTTTCTGTGCGAAATTCTTTCAAAATTTTACGATTTGGTATCAGGATCGCAGAAACGAAAAGAGGAATTTTGGTCTGAATTTTCTGTGCGAAATTCTTTCAAAAATTTTAACGAATTTTACGATTTGGTATCAGGATCGCAGAAACGAAAAGAGGAATTTTGGTCTTAATTTTGTGTGCGAAATTCTTTCAAAATTTTACGATTTGGTATCAGGATCGCAGAAACGAAAAGAGGAATTTTGGTCTTAATTTTGTGTGCGAAATTCTTTCAAAATTTTACGATTTGGTATCAGGATCGCAGAAACGAAAAGAGGAATTTTGGTCTGAATTTTCTGTGCGAAATTCTTTCAAAAATTTTAACGAATTTTACGATTTGGTATCAGGATCGCAGAAACGAAAAGAGGAATTTTGGTCTTAATTTTGTGTGCGAAATTCTTTCAAAATTTTACGATTTGGTATCAGGATCGCAGAAACGAAAAGAGGAATTTTGGTCTTAATTTTGTGTGCGAAATTCTTTCAAAATTTTACGATTTGGTATCAGGATCGCAGAAGCGAAAAGAGGAATTTTGGTCTGAATTTTCTGTGCGAAATTCTTTCAAAAATTTTAACGAATTTTACGATTTGGTATCAGGATCGCAGAAACGAAAAGAGGAATTTTGGTCTTAATTTTGTGTGCGAAATTCTTTCAAAATTTTACGATTTGGTATCAGGATCGCAGAAACGAAAAGAGGAATTTTGGTCTGAATTTTCTGTGCGAAATTCTTTCAAAATTTTTAACGAATTTTACGATTTGGTATCAGGATCGCAGAAACGAAAAGAGGAATTTTGGTCTTAATTTTGTGTGCGAAATTCTTTCAAAATTTTACGATTTGGTATCAGGATCGCAGAAGCGAAAAGAGGAATTTTGGTCTGAATTTTCTGTGCGAAATTCTTTCAAAAATTTTAACGAATTTTACGATTTGGTATCAGGATCGCAGAAACGAAAAGAGGAATTTTGGTCTTAATTTTCTGTGCGAAATTCTTTCAAAATTTTACGATTTGGTATCAGGATCGCAGAAGCGAAAAGAGGAATTTTGGTCTGAATTTTCTGTGCGAAATTCTTTCAAAAATTTTAACGAATTTTACGATTTGGTATCAGGATCGCAGAAACGAAAAGAGGAATTTTGGTCTTAATTTTGTGTGCGAAATTCTTTCAAAATTTTACGATTTGGTATCAGGATCGCAGAAACGAAAAGAGGAATTTTGGTCTGAATTTTCTGTGCGAAATTCTTTCAAAAATTTTAACGAATTTTACGATTTGGTATCAGGATCGCAGAAACGAAAAGAGGAATTTTGGTCTTAATTTTGTGTGCGAAATTCTTTCAAAATTTTACGATTTGGTATCAGGATCGCAGAAACGAAAAGAGGAATTTTGGTCTGAATTTTCTGTGCGAAATTCTTTCAAAAATTTTAACGAATTTTACGATTTGGTATCAGGATCGCAGAAACGAAAAGAGGAATTTTGGTCTTAATTTTCTGTGCGAAATTCATTCAAAATTTTTAACGAATTTTACGATTTGGTATCAGGATCGCAGAAGCGAAAAGAGGAATTTTGGTCTGAATTTTCTGTGCGAAATTCTTTCAAAAATTTTAACGAATTTTACGATTTGGTATCAGGATCGCAGAAACGAAAAGAGGAATTTTGGTCTTAATTTTGTGTGCGAAATTCTTTCAAAAATTTTAACGAATTTTACGATTTGGTATCAGGATCGCAGAAGCGAAAAGAGGAATTTTGGTCTGAATTTTCTGTGCGAAATTCTTTCAAAATTTTACGATTTGGTATCAGGATCGCAGAAACGAAAAGAGGAATTTTGGTCTTAATTTTGTGTGCGAAATTCATTCAAAATTTTTAACGAATTTTACGATTTGGTATCAGGATCGCAGAAACGAAAAGAGGAATTTTGGTCTGAATTTTCTGTGCGAAATTCTTTCAAAAATTTTAACGAATTTTACGATTTGGTATCAGGATCGCAGAAACGAAAAGAGGAATTTTGGTCTGAATTTTCTGTGCGAAATTCATTCAAAATTTTTAACGAATTTTACGATTTGGTATCAGGATCGCAGAAGCGAAAAGAGGAATTTTGGTCTGAATTTTCTGTGCGAAATTCTTTCAAAAATTTTAACGAATTTTACGATTTGGTATCAGGATCGCAGAAACGAAAAGAGGAATTTTGGTCTTAATTTTGTGTGCGAAATTCTTTCAAAAATTTTAACGAATTTTACGATTTGGTATCAGGATCGCAGAAACGAAAAGAGGAATTTTGGTCTTAATTTTCTGTGCGAAATTCTTTCAAAATTTTACGATTTGGTATCAGGATCGCAGAAACGAAAAGAGGAATTTTGGTCTTAATTTTCTGTGCGAAATTCTTTCAAAATTTTACGATTTGGTATCAGGATCGCAGAAACGAAAAGAGGAATTTTGGTCTTAATTTTGTGTGCGAAATTCATTCAAAATTTTACGATTTGGTATCAGGATCGCAGAAACGAAAAGAGGAATTTTGGTCTTAATTTTGTGTGCGAAATTCTTTCAAAATTTTACGATTTGGTATCAGGATCGCAGAAACGAAAAGAGGAATTTTGGTCTGAATTTTCTGTGCGAAATTCTTTCAAAAATTTTAACGAATTTTACGATTTGGTATCAGGATCGCAGAAACGAAAAGAGGAATTTTGGTCTTAATTTTCTGTGCGAAATTCTTTCAAAATTTTACGATTTGGTATCAGGATCGCAGAAACGAAAAGAGGAATTTTGGTCTGAATTTTCTGTGCGAAATTCTTTCAAAATTTTACGATTTGGTATCAGGATCGCAGAAACGAAAAGAGGAATTTTGGTCTTAATTTTGTGTGCGAAATTCATTCAAAATTTTTAACGAATTTTACGATTTGGTATCAGGATCGCAGAAACGAAAAGAGGAATTTTGGTCTGAATTTTCTGTGCGAAATTCTTTCAAAAATTTTAACGAATTTTACGATTTGGTATCAGGATCGCAGAAACGAAAAGAGGAATTTTGGTCTTAATTTTGTGTGCGAAATTCTTTCAAAATTTTACGATTTGGTATCAGGATCGCAGAAACGAAAAGAGGAATTTTGGTCTTAATTTTCTGTGCGAAATTCATTCAAAATTTTTAACGAATTTTACGATTTGGTATCAGGATCGCAGAAACGAAAAGAGGAATTTTGGTCTGAATTTTCTGTGCGAAATTCTTTCAAAAATTTTAACGAATTTTACGATTTGGTATCAGGATCGCAGAAACGAAAAGAGGAATTTTGGTCTTAATTTTCTGTGCGAAATTCTTTCAAAAATTTTAACGAATTTTACGATTTGGTATCAGGATCGCAGAAACGAAAAGAGGAATTTTGGTCTTAATTTTCTGTGCGAAATTCTTTCAAAAATTTTAACGAATTTTACGATTTGGTATCAGGATCGCAGAAACGAAAAGAGGAATTTTGGTCATAATTTTCTGTGCAAAATTCTTTCGAAATTTTAACGAATTTTACGATTTGGTATCAGGATCGCAGAAACGAAAAGAGGAATTTTGGTCTGAATTTTCTGTGCGAAATTCTTTCAAAATTTTAACGAATTTTACGATTTGGTATCAGGATCACAGAAACGAAAAGAGGAATTTTGGTCTGAATTTTCTGTGCGAAATTCTTTCAAAATTTTAACGAATTTTACGATTTGGTATCAGGATCGCAGAAACGAAAAGAGGAATTTTGGTCATATTTTTCTGTGCAAAATTCTTTCGAAATTTTAACGAATTTTACGATTTGGTATCAGGATCGCAGAAACGGAAAGAGGAATTTTGGTCTGAATTTTCTGTGCGAAATTCTTTCAAAATTTTACGATTTGGTATCAGGATCGCAGAAACGAAAAGAGGAATTTTGTTCTTAATTTTGTGTGCGAAATTCTTTCAAAATTTTACGATTTGGTATCAGGATCACAGAAACGAAAAGAGGTATTTTCACTCAAGAAAAATATTTAAATTAATCGGAAAATTTCAAAATACGTATTAGGATCACAATAACGAAAAGAGGTATGCATTTTTTCCTTTTTAATTTTAAATGCATCTATTTAAATACTTTCTTGTAAAGAAATATATACTTACCTCACTAGCGACGGACGGCTGGTAGCGGAGACTAGGATATGAGATAAGGTTGCATAAATAAATTTTAGACACTGATCTTGTAACCCTAAATTTTATTACGAGTATAAAAATACATTTTTTTGCATTCACAATATCGAGAAAATGATATAAAACTATAAAAAACTATTATACTATATATACTATTATATATATATATATATATATATACTATATATAAAACTATAAATCGTCATACGAATATGTAAACGATAAAATAACTACGAAAAAAAGTATTTAGTCGCGACGCGAACCGCCGCGAGTAGATTTCTCTTCGATGCCGGTGCTGGGGAAGTAAGTATTATCAAACATGGCGTGCAATTCTAAAAACATGCAAAGTGACCTTTTTAATTACTATGTGACGATGAACATAAACAATATATGCCGGATATGCTTGGAGAAGGGCAACAAACTGATGCCGATCTTCGATCCCGTCAAACCGCCACATTTTTCACTGCTTATCATGGCTTGTGCTTCAGTGCAGGTAATCCTTGTTTATTTACACTTTTTTCTAATTAACACTTTTCGTATCAAAATCGTATTTCAAAATTTTCATTCAAATTTGACAGGAATACTCAAAATGTAAACATTAGAAAAATATCCATCCCAATTGAATTAATTAGAGTATATGAATCTAATCTATGTTGGTACTTAAAAGATTAGTGCAGCTATTTTATTTTTAATACATATAGAATAGAGAGAGTAGTTTATTCGCCTGTTATAAATTCTAAATTTGATGTTGGGAATTGTATTGTTGTTTGAGGTTATATACATTGCTTTCTATACTTTGTAAATAAGAGAGAAGATTTAATAAAACATAAACAGTATTACTGTGTTTGTATAAATTGTCTGTCTTTGTTATCCTGTTTTACTATTAATTAGTCTAACTTGAATTTTTTTTTTTCTGTGACTAAAGTCTTGGGAATATTGTTAATAAACAAGTCTTTATATTATTCTAAAGTGAATAAACATCTATAGTATATGTTGTACATAAATCGGAGTTAACATTTTCAAAACCATATAAGAACTCTATGATAATAAATAGTTTCATTAATTTAGTGCAATGTATGTTTAATATGCTACAAGCTGAAACTCTAGTAACCGAATAATTATTCAAGTTAGATCATCAACGGAATGGGGAAACACGTCAATGGAAATCTTTTTTACTATTGATTATTGATCAAAGTAAAACCTTTTTAATTGATTTCCAACTTATTTTATTTGAAAGAGTTGAAATGATCCAAAGAAGGATCAGAGTGAAACCCTTTCAAGTAATTTCCAACTTATTTTACTTGAAATAATTGAAATTATATTACAAAAGGAATCAGAATGAAATATTCCAGCAGAATGACAATAATAATTGATTAGAATGATATATAGTCAATGATGAGAAATTTGATTAATAATGAAGAATAATTGTTTTGAAGTGTTCAAAATCATTCAACATCTACAGTACATTTTGGCCTTCTTTCAATTGGTTTTGGTTCCTTTTTTTATTTCTTTGGAATGAGTTCTATTTCTCTATGTTGATTCTTTTATCTACAGGTAATACAAGGAGACGGTCTTCCCGGGCACATATGCCAAAAATGCGTCTCGAAACTAAACGTAGCCGTTCAATTCAAATCCCAGTGCGAGAGCGCGGACGTACGTCTGCGGCAGTGTTTCGAAAACCTCAACCAAATGCCGCAACCTCCCGACGTGCCCATCGGCTACGAGGCGGCCGAACAACCCGACATGATAAACCAGGAAGACATCATACAGCTTCAACCCGAGGACATCAACGGCGTCCAGATGCAGGAAGCCGACATCATCCAGGCCAACAACAACCAAATAGAAGAACAACAGCAGCAGCAGCAGCTTTCGGAAAATTTGCAGAAATTCGATTTGGAGCCGAGCAGTTCTCTGGACAAGATCGAACTGACGGAATTCAAAATCGAGTTTCACGAGTTGAAAGGTGAGGAGATGTCGGAACTGAAGGTTGATGACATAGCCCTGGTGGTGAATCAAGCGAAGAACAACGCCAAGGTGAAGAAGCAGAGCAAGGACCATAAATGTGACACGTGCGGTAAGGTTTTCACCAAGAAGCCCAGTTTAGTGCATCACGTTCGAATACACACGGGGGAGCGTCCTTACGTGTGCCATTTATGCGATAAGAGGTTTATAAACGGTGGGCATTTGCACACGCACATGCGGACACACACGGGCGAAAAGAACCACGTTTGCTCGGCTTGTTCGAAGGCTTTCGCGACGGCCCAGCAACTGACCAAACACACCATAGCGATACACACGTCCGAACGGCCGTACGGGTGTACGTATTGCCTCAAGAGGTTTGCCAGCTCGAGTAATTTAAACACACACACGAAAATCCACACGGGGGAGAAGAACTTCCACTGCGATCAGTGCGGGAAGGCGTTTTCTACGAAAGGCCAGCTGTACCAGCACATGCTGGTGCACACGGGTGAGAAAGCGTTCTTGTGCGAACACTGCAATAAAAGGTTCTCGCAGAAGGCACACTTGATGCGTCACTTGAAGATGCATAAGAATTAAGTTAAAGTCTTAGTTGCTACTGTGATTTTTATAAAATCTGATTTTACATTTGTTTATATTAAACATTAAAATATCGTCTGCTCATTTTCAAGTCAAACTTTTTTTAAGGGAAGCGTGCAGATGGT
Organism: Ocypus olens; assembly: GCA_910593695.2. Classification (NCBI taxonomy): domain Eukaryota; kingdom Metazoa; phylum Arthropoda; class Insecta; order Coleoptera; family Staphylinidae; genus Ocypus; species Ocypus olens. The sequence goes on along the minus strand of OU343051.1, from coordinate 10,582,555 downwards.
CAATTGAAACGCTTATACTATTAAACGTGATTTATATACTTATTTTTATAACGGCATTTTAGAATGCAATGGCTTTAATCTATCGGCATCACTATTTTATTTAAACTCATTTGTTTGAGTAGGATGGGTAGTGTTGATGAAATGTATATATGTTTTTTATAATAAAATAAATAATTCATTAATTTGTTGGTTTGATTTAATAATCCTTTCTTTTATGGTTTTGCTTACCAATATTTTTGATACAGTGAAAGTAAGAAAAGTGAAAAGTAACTTCCAAAAAATTTGGTTTGGTTTAGATTTTTGTTCTGGCAAGTACAACTCTCTCTAGTACTTTTATTAGGGATGGTTTACTTTACAGATAGGGCTGACAAGGGTGGATCCAGTGAAAACATGGGCAGAATGATTCACCTCCGTAATCAACTCTCTGAAGTTAGAAGGAAAATAAACATAATCCGGCCATTTTCTGCAAACGTTGGTTGCCATAGCAACAAAACAAAAGAAGATGAGGTTAAAACATTGACAGATAAGTAGATGACAGTCTTTTTATTTAGTGTTATAAAATAAATAAGAATAAATAATTATTGTAGAGTATTTTTATGCAGTTTGGAATGTCTCCGTAAATGGGCGACCTGTGAAAACCGTTTGTTGCAGAAATCGCACTGGAATGCCTTCTCCCCTGTATGGACGACGAGGTGCTGTTTCAGTTCTTGTTTCGTGTAAAACGCCTTGCCGCAGTGTTCGCAGGTGAAGTTCTTTTCACCCGTGTGATGCTTCAGGTGGGAATAGAGGTTGCTGGAGCTGCCGAATCTCTTCCCGCACATCGTACACTGGAACGGACGATCTCCATTATGAACCTACAATCAATAAATAATTGACCCTCGAAATATTAATTGTTTATTTGTAGATTATAAAAACAATATTTTACAAAAATTCCTAACGTATTTAACAGGTTCAACGCCAACACATTTTTTAACTCTCACCACATAATCAAAACTATGTGGCTGAAAGACCTCTGGTCAATTGTTGAGGTCATATAAGTATCTGAAAACCCTGCTTATAGCACCAGAGAAACCAGTAAGTTAGAATGCAGGTGTAAATTTTGCTAGAGGTCACCGGTGTCTGCATTTACCCCAAACCTGTTAATCGTTTTAATATTAACAAATTGGTAATTCATTAAATTAAAATTCCTGACATCCAGTGATGGTTCGCGGAGTTTTTTCTGGTACGGCCGAGGAACAAGAGGTGGTAATACAGATAGGTGCGGTCACGCAGCCAGCCGTCTCTGCAACTTACCCTCCCTATCTGTATTACCACCTCTTGTTCCTCGGCCGTACCAGAAAAAACCCCGCGAACCGTCACTGCTGACATTCAAAATATGAATCACAATTACCATTGTGTGTTTTTGAAGTTCCTGCCGTGTGTAGAAAGCCTTCGGGCACAAAGTGCACGAATATGGTCTCTCGCCGGTATGTTTCCTCATGTGCGTGGTTAGGTGTCCGGAGTTCACAAACCTTTTCTCGCAGAGGTGACAGTGATAGGGTTTTTCACCTGCGAAATGCCAACAACCACCTGTAGCAAGCTGCCGATGTAAATAAACAGACAAGATTTATTACCGGTGTGTATCCTTATGTGCTGCGTTAAATATTCTTTTCTATTAAAAGTTTTCCCGCAGGTGTCGCACTGATGCGTTTTCGGCTCTTTAGGCTTGTAACTTTTTTGCCTCGGAGGTTTTTTTACAATCACCTTCTTGTCGTGCGTCGTTTCCTCATTATGCACCGGTGTAATCTTTGCGGACATAAAATATAATTTATTTAATATTTTAATAAAATTTTGCGTTTCATACACCAAAAATAAAACGATTGCGCAGATAATTTTGTATATTTACAATTTCATTCAGTGGCTGTAGTATTGCGTTCAACGTAAACCCCGAACTACTCTCCTCATTATCCTTCTTCTCCATCTCCCCCTTTATATTATTGCTGAACTCCTCTATCGTCGGAGCGCAGGGCTCCTGTGAATTGTAAAAGTGCCTCAGCTTGGCGTCGGACATCTCGCACTGCGTCTTGAATTGCCAAGCCACGTTCAGGTTCGCCACGCACTTCTGGCAGATTGCCGCGGACAATCCATCGCCCTGCAAGACCTGCAACCCGCTTCCGTGTAATTAATTGACAACAGAAATAATGCTGATTAGCATATAATAAATTGATAGTTGCCATGTATTGCATTTTTGCAGGTAATTAATTGACACCGGAAATAATGAAGCAGCATTTGCAATAAACTGACGGTTGCCGTGTATTTTAATTGTGTACATCCAAAACAATCAATACAAGGAGAATATGTAAATATTTACCTGAACAGAAGCACATGACATAATCATGGTACTCAGATCGACTTGCACTTTCCCTTCGAATATATTGTACATACCATTTTCCATCTGGTTTTTCTCCAGGCAGACCCTACAAATTGCGTTCGCGTTTAGGTCGCAGTAAATGTTTATTATGTTCCCTTCGATTTTTAAATCTCCTCCCATATTTGACAGCTCCATTGTTATTCAAGCACGCCGCTGTGGTGAGGACAATGCACCCTGGAAGTGCATTCACTTCTAGACCAATTTTACATGTCGTAAATAAAACAAGCATTTTACCATCTAATTACTATAGTGCAATAATTAATGGTTGTAATTCAGTGTTAATGACAAAATTAAATTTATTTAACTATTGGTATTGTTACAATAATACTTTCTATATACAACTACATGAATTCAAACACTATGCAATGATCTAATTATTGCAGTGTTTTATAATATAGACAACCTAGTTAACATGACGAATTACCTGTTTTCAATTTTATAGGTTTCTGTAATTTCATAGACTTCTATAATGTTATAGAATCCTATAACTATGTAGGATCTATAAATTTATAGGTTTCTATTATACAGAATTCTCTAATTTTTATGGAAATTATTGCAAATAGTTATTTTAATTTTATAGAAATAAACAATTACACTTATTATAATAAAACACTTTTAACTTTATTTTGTATAACTTATATATTTATTTTTGTGACTTAAGTTTCGGTAATACAATTACAATTACCATTTTCAAACAAGAAGTCAGTTAAGTTATACAAAACAAAGTTAAAAGTGTTTTATTATAATATTTAAAATGTATAACGAAGTAGAAGCCTCCAGCATAAACAATTACACTTATGTTTAATTGATAGATGTTTGAAATTATGTTTTTTTGTATTATCTTATCTGCGAAGTTCTTTCTGCATTCAGCACCGATTGCAATCAAGAACACGTGCGATTCGCGTCCTTTCAATCATAAATAAACTAAACTAAATAATAAACAAATTAGAAATTCAATATCCGGCGTGGCACTAGCCAGGGAAGTAGTTGTTTCAATAAGTTATTTGTTTATAGTCTTAGTAAGACTTAATTTTTTGCTTGCAGATTAACGAACAGGTTGAATATTCATATATTCAGGCTACATTTCGTTTTCTTGTATTTATTTAAACTAAATAAACTAAACTAAACTAATCATCACCCGACACAACACGTAAAGGTGGCTTTACACGGGATTATTTATCTTGACTTTTCAAATGATTTTGTGATAGCCGTAAATTTTGTGTTCACGTCATACAGAACTAGTTATAGGGAAAGTCATAAGCAAAATCATATCGAATCACAGCCTGTTTTTGGGAATAGAACAACATATACTGAGAAGAGAATTGGCTGGAATTGCAAATCCTAAACTTTAATATGCCCCGTCCACAATCTCGTCGCAGAAGCCATGTGCCGAAAGGCTTTTTGAATAAGAGCCATAGAAGAAGAAAAAAATGGTAATGTGGCCATCATGTTACTTTCTCCGACTTGATGGTATCATAGCCATTTATATTTACGTTTTCATGGTTTATTTTCAATTAAAATCATATTTTAAATGTACATCGAGCGTTGCGCAAACTCGGATGAAACTGACGTTTAAAACGTCAAAATTATGAAACGGAAAAATTATACTTCAAATTCAAAAACTCGGTTTACTCAAAAACCAACAAGATATCGAAAAAAACCTATTCTTTAGAAGTTATTCATTTTGGCATTCTCTACAATTATTATTAAGATAAATTTGCTGTAACTATTATCGTTTCATAATTATAAACCAAAAATTAAAAAAAAAAATTAAAATTTTTTTCTCAAAAAGCAATGATTTTATGAAAAATATGTTCAAGCAAAAGATGTTTATTTCTTTGTTGTATTCAATGTTTGTTTAAATGTTTTTGTGATATTTTTCATATTTAAGAAAATATTGGCAAAAAACAAAAAACAGTTAAGGTAAACACCCACTTCCGGTGTACCAAATTTTACCAAAAGCTTTTCAGTTCTTCGGATTATCAAATAAGACGTATGTTCAAAGTTTCATATCAATTGCTCTGTTAGTTTTTGAGATACAGCGCACACAGACAGACAGACACACATACACACACACACACATACAAATTTTTGTTTCCAGAAATTGTTGAAAAGGCATCACGATCACAATACTTTCTCGTACTTCGTAACGGAGAAAGTAAAAACATTGACTTACAGAACTGTATTGCAAATATATTATTTCATTAAATATTTTGTTAATACCTATTATTGGAAAATTAGGTTCAATAGTATTATTGAATACTTGTATGCGAAAAGTAGAGGAGCTCACACTCACAAAAGATTTTTTTTGAAGGACAATCAAGCCACCGCCGCCCCTAAATTTGGCCACTACGGGTGGCTGCCTGCCTTGCTTGCAAGTTCTGCTGGCACTGTTTCGGAGGTAAAATTCACCGGTTGAAATCCACTTAAATTATTCCAAGAAAATAAAGATGAACACGGGCTGAAAGACGTTAGTCAATTGCCCTTTAAAACACTGTATAAAACCAGGTTTTAATAAAGGTTTAGTAACTAACTAAAGATGAACATCTGCAAGGAAATCAACGTAGGAATCTGAAATGTAAGAAGCTTATTTGAAAGAGGAAAGATGGAATACCTCTCGGTAGTTTCTCTCATAAATTTGTGGTAGCAGTGGGTCGTGAAAAGGCAAATCTTCAGTAAAAAAACCAGTGATTTCCTTTACAAGAGTAATTTTTATTTATTTTTTAATTCTATTGGCTTCCCATGTTTGTGAACAATGTTGTAATTTGTAATAATCATGATAAAAGGTACAATATTGTTTATGCTGGAGGCTTCTACTTCGTTATACATTTTAAATATTATAATAAAACACTTTCAACTTTGTTTTGTATAACTTATATATTTATTTTTGTGACTCACTTCTTGTTTGAAAATGGTAATTGTATTACCGAAACTTGAGTCACAAAAATAAATATATAAGTTATACAAAACAAAGTTGAAAGTGTTTTATTATAATATAAAAGGTACATCACGTGCCTTTTATTATTATTACATAGAGTAAGCAGTGCGGTTGTTATGGAAACATCTCTCGCTGCGCTTCACCTAAGAACATTCACGAACCGCCGCTGATTAGCGGATAAAGAACAGTGATGACTGGTTTCATATGGGCCTCGACTCTCCATGGTACTCTTACACAATACGGTTCACGGAGTGAGTGAATCCAATAGTAAACAGCGTCTACAACTAACTTACCTTGCGGACCCAAGCAGTGGCGGCTCGTGGGACATGTTGATGGTAGAGCTAGTTATACAATATAAACATGTACCTTTGTTAAATCATCCAAGTGTGGGGCACAATTCTCATGATACACGTTTCGTGTGCCGCAATCTGTTTTCGCTGTTTTCGCGTTATCCGTTCTCAATGATTAAAAATTCTTGCTAAACTTGAAACTACGGGTAGTGCCATGACTCATTTGCTCTATAAAATGAGCCGCCTCTGGACCCAAGCAACAGCCACTAACAGAGATACATGCTTTATAATAAAGATAAATTGAACACTTACATAAATCGAGGATATTTCAGGGCAGAAAGACCTTGGGTCAATAGCCCATCTTATATTGTGTATTCACCCAACATGTATGCATTTTTATAGTGTAAATAAAGATGATGTCTCTCTAGAGGATATTGGTGTACATCAGGCTCTGCGTCGATGACGTTGATGCATTTACAAAAAAATCCTACTTAAATAAGACATATTTATTACAGATCATTTAGTTACATATTTTCATATAATTTCATATTTATCATTTATTTATATATTTATAGATAGGAGATTCATATCAGGCAGTTTTCAGAAACAGCACTTGCGATGAATCCCTTAGTATGTTCACATATACAATATTGGCAGAAACGATAAACAAGTAAAAACAAAAGAATACTGCTTTTAGATCAGCTCACAACGATTAGTCATTCATACTTCGCACTTTTCCATAGTCTGTTACCTACAGAGAATTGCTTTTGACCGCACTTGTGCATGCGCCCGTGTCCCACCGACATGCGGGCCGTGGCAGGTGTCTAAATTATCGGCATAGACCTGTTTTTTTCTTTTAAATTTTTTGTGCACACACCCTTATATCGATTAATTAATTACACACCACGAATGATTTTTTTACTTATATACGGTATAAAAGTGATACTGATCTACGAATATCCTATGAGAACGGGCAATTGAATGTCAACATGAAATGCACCTTGAACGGAATAAAGGCATGCATATGAACGTCTCGATGAAGTATAATGTCGGTTCACCACGAATATGCCGATAATCTGCGACCTGTGGGGGGCTTATGGATATAAATATGTATAATTTTTATTAACAAATATAACATTCAGTAAAGATTGAGGGACTTCAGGACGGGGTTGAGTGAGCGCGCGTTTTGGGTGCTCCGGTCAACCGCGTCCCACCATTATTAGACTAGCGGCACATATATATTTATTTTTATTAATAATTAGTTTCTACTGAACTAATAAAAGCATGAATTTACTCGGAGGCGGGGCTCCGGTTTTTTTTTGTTTTCGTGGCTGTGCCTTGAAAGCCAGTCACGTTACGCTATACACCCAATTTACACTTATTTTTCTGCATTAGATAGCTATCTGGAGTAATTAAGACTCTGCTGTTTATGGCGCCTAACGTGGGAAATAAAAATATTGTTCAATATATTTATTGCTGCTGCCATTGCTGTGAGCAGGATTTTAAATAAAATGCTCCGGAAGGGTTCTTTACATTACAGAGCCGTTATGTTTAAAAAAAAATTATTGCTCGCATAAATAATGCACTGGAATGGTACAAACATATGTTTCATGCATATGATTTCAATTTAAATTGGCACATAGTAAAATCCTTTTTCGGTTGAACGCATTTCTATAAGCACTCAACTTTTTAGGAACGCATTACGGTTCAGTTGCTACGTAAGCAATTATGTGGTGTTTAATTCTAAATCTAATCCTCAGGGATAGTATACATAACAGAGCCGTTGTAAGAAAAAAAACCAACAAGTTTTTTTGTACAACAAACTTGCCTTTCAATTCGAATTAATAGTGTCAGCCCATTTTTGGTACACCTACAAGCACCCAACTTTTTTTTTTAAATACATTGCACTTTCCCATTGTAGTTCAATCTCATAAATACCTATCTTACTCTTCGTAAGGATAATATACCTTACAGAGTTCTTATTTAAGAAAAGTCAATTGCTTGCAAAATGCATTTGAGTGGTACAAAAATATGTTTCATCATATGATGTCCCTTAAATCCATTATCGTATCCATTCAACTGTTTTTGGCTGACATTTGGGCCCAAACGATTGTAAAATATTACACTCAGGTAATAAGTGATTCATACTCAATTATCAGGGAAGTTTTAGAAATGAGTCAAGCCCTAAAAGCAGACAAAAACGTGGTCAACGACAATGAGGATCTTTGGAATTCCCCGAAATTAAATGCCCTTATTACCTGACCGACCGTCACCTTATTTATACAGGGTGCCCGTTTTTCGAGCGGCACCATGGGGATTTCAGTTATCTTAAGAGATACGAGGTTGGTTAAATTAGGGCAAAGTTGTGTATTATAACGTTGATTAATAATCTGTTGAGAAATTAGAGTTACCTTTTTTTGTTTTCAAAAAATCGCGAAAAAATAAAAAAAAATCAATTTTCATTTTTACTTATTTATTCGAAAACTATTACTATTGGGCATTTTACACTAAAACATTATTAGAGCACTTTTTAATGGATGATCTAAATATGTTATTAGATTTATTGTAGCTTTCAAGATGGCGGAGAAACAATAGACAACTTTTGATTTTCTTATGGCCGCCATATTGGATTTCTACATTTTGTAATGCAAGATTTTTTTCTGTTTACGATGATATATCACACATTATGTTTTAATTTTACATTTGAGACAAAATTTTAAATTTATTATTTTTGTAATGAGTGCCATGTAAACAAAATCAACACTTTTGTTCAAAACAAAATGTTCCATTTAAACATCATTTCTGAAATTTACTTCACTGTTAACTTTAATAACGTAAAAATGAAATTTTCAAGTGAAGAATAACGCGATATGTTACAAATTTATTACAATTCCTATAAAAATGTGCAACTCTATGGAGATCTTCAGAAATATCCGAGAAATGTATCCCCATTGGATTACTTTTTATGGAGAACTTTGAAAAATAAGATTTATCAAAGCGTTCCAGCCAATATTAATGAACTGCGTAGAAGTATCGTTGATTCTATAATAAATATTAGAAGAAGAGATATTAGTAGGGCAATTCATAATTTAAGAAAAAGAGCAGAATTGTGTTCAGAAGTGGAATGTGAACAATTTGAACACCTATTGTAGCATTATGTTTTCTAGTAGTTTTAAATGTTGTAATAAATTCCTGAGATTGTTATTCGTTACAAATTGTATTTTTTATGTAAACCCAACCTTACCCAAACAGAAGTGTTTATAAATGAATGCATATTCCCTTGCTTGATTGTAGATGAATTAAATAATAAAATAAAATGCTACAGTTTGTTGTAGAAAAGTGTGATGTTTGCATGGCACTCTTTACAAAAATAATACATTTCAAATTTTGGCTCAAATGTAAAATTAAAACATAATGTGTGATATATCATCGTAAACAGAAAAAAATCTTGCATTAAAAAATATAAAAATCCAATATGTCGCCCATAAGAAAAACAAAAGTTGTTTATTGTTTCTCCGCGATCTTGAAAGTTACAATAAATCCAATAACATATTTAGATCATCCATTAAAAAGTGTCTTAGTGCAAAATGCGCAATAGTAATAGTTTCCGAATAAAAAATTAAAAATGAAAATTGAAATTTTTTATTTTTTCGCGATTTTTTTAAAAACAAAAAAAGATAACTCAAATTTCTCAACAGATTATTAATCAACGTTATAATACACAACTTTGCCCTAATTTAACCAACCTCGTATCTCTTAAGATAACTGAAATCCCCATGGTGCCGCTCGAAAAACGGGCACCCTGTATAACCCACAAATTTCGTTCGTACATCATTCTTGAAAGTGGCACTAAAAAAAAATCAAATTAATCGTGAATAAACCAAGTGAATTTTAATTTTAAACCTATATATGGAATTGTAGGTAATTCACAAGATTGTATTTAACTCACATGGCTCACAGCTGTGAGGAATTTTAGCCTTTCTTGTCTCGATTCTGATAGATAAAGAGAGAAACACATGACTCGGTGTTGTTCATCTGTACGAAACAACTCTGCCTGTAAAAATGTTTGAGCCGACAGTTATTTTTTTATGCTTATGTCCCTCACCGCTTGCCATTCTCCTAATCATCTGGGAATATTTAAAATTACTTTTACACCTTGTATTTGATTTATTTTAAAAACTACAAAATAATTCAAATAAAACGAATAACTTTGTTGGTATCACTTTATTAACTTGGAGTAGTTACTATAGTTTCGACAATAGTATATAGTTTGAAAATGACAAGCTGAAATTGTCGAAACTATAATAACTACTCCGAGTTAATAAAGTGATACCAACAAAGTTATTCGTTTTATTTGAATTATTCAAAATGTATCACGAAGTGAAAGCCTCCACAATTACTTATTTACAAAATAATTATTGGTGACGTAAGCTATGGAATTATCCTCAACATTTGGAGAAATTCTGAATAGTCCGAACTCCACCCACTAACCTCCCTAAATTATGTCAGACGTTAGGAATTACAGCTTTGTCAGCAATAAATCAAATATCCGTGCTTCCTGTACATCCAGATGCATTTAATGCAACAACACTCCCCCTCCATATCAGATGGCGATGAATTTTTTGGTTAACCTTGAACGCATTTCTGCAAGCACCTAACCTCAATTAGGTTTCATTATTTTAAACTACTCCATTTTGCAATCAGGTTTTAATCCGTACATAACATTCGAAATTAGGTTTCATTATTTTTCCTACAACCACTCCCGAAAACAGATATATCATCGCAATACCTTTGCATTGAAAGTTGTCAATTACATAGTTGTCACTTCTGACAAGTAATGTCATGCTTGAAAATTGAATTTTCAGAACAAGTTTTGAAAGTGAAATCCTCAAACTTCAAAAAATCTGTCAAAATCATTAACCCTGCAGTGGTCGCGTATTTTTGTTTTTGTTTAATATTTATAAAATAGTAGATTGTGTGTCTAGTGGGAAAAATTAAGTATTCCTGGACGACTGTGACAATCACAGCAGTCCGGGAATGCATTTTTCCTACGTGACGCACATACTATTTTTTCATCAATCGCTACATCTACTGCCCGACAAAAATTTTCCCGGACTGTTATTTCATCGTAGCCTAGCAACCTCTCGGTGTACTGGAATTATCAATTTTCGATTAATGGTGTCAAGTCGGAAAGCCGTCACTTTCACGGCGGTTGATGAAAAAAGAGTTTATAACTAAGTTTTGTTGATTTTATATAGTTAAGCATACTGTACTAATTATAATTCCTTAAGTAAAATAAAGAAGTTATATAAAAAACAAAAGTTATTTCAATTTGAAAATGGACTACGTATGCTGTCCGCGCGACCACTGTTGTCTCGTTTAGATGCGCGACCACTGCAGGGTTAAAATAAAATGGGTAGTGATGAAGAACAATTAATTATTGATTAATCGATTTTAAAATGGTAATAAGCAAATTTAGATTAGAAGTTAACAATGTTTTGACACTAATAATACGAACGTATTTAACCCTGCAGAGAATACGTTGGGCCTGAGAGGCCCGCGAGACGTATTCACTGGTGTTATGCAATTTCACGTATTCCCTGTAGGGTTAATTGAGCTGTACACGGGAAAAATTATGATTGAAACATACTTAAGAAAATTTTTGGTCGTAGGAAAAGCAGAGCGTTCAACACGTTTTGAAAGCTACATTGCATGCTCGTACCTTGCATTTTGGTACTCGCATGCAAAACGAATTTTCAAAACTTTTCCAACAATCTATAGCGTTGAAGAGTTTATGTCTGATACTAAAAAATGTGATATCTTACTTGAAATTTGTTTGAAATTGTGATTTCTGTTTTAAATTTTAATTATTTATTCGTGTACGTTTTTTAAACCAGTATTTGTTCAATATTTTATATATGTAAATGATTTTATTTTGACTTTTGTAAATACTTTGTATGCCAATAATAAAATATCTATCTATCTATTATTCAGCTGCCATATTTTTCAATCCGCAGAGTCTTAAAAATGATTCCGGCCGTCGTGCAGAAAGAGACGTGTAAATCGGGCTTTCGGGCGTGACAACGCAGAAAGAAAGGTACTAACGCCAGAGTCAGTTCAAGTAATGCGACACTAAGATAGTACTAAAGGTAAATCACATTGACCTAATTTAGTGATGTGAGTGTATTTTTTTTCTGGGCGATTTATCCGGAACTATCATCGCATTGGTACCTCTGCCCGTCTGCCTATTGGTCTCACACCATTCTTTTTTTGTGCTCCTACTGCCACCTTTTAAAGGCAGCGAAGTACACCGGGATTCAGATCTATATTCAGGGGCGGCCATGAAACAACGAGCTCAGTTTTCAATTTTTTTTTAGATAAATTAAACCGTAATGCAGATTACTCTATTATGCTACAGTAAAAATGACGATTCTTCAGTAAATTAAACCGTAATTGCAGATTACTCTATTATGCTACAGTAAAAATGACGATTCTTCAGTAAATTAAACCGTAATTGCAGATTACTCTATTATGCTACAGTAAAAATGACGATTCTTGTAAATTAAATCGTAATTTACAACTAAAGGTTGCTACAATAAAAATGTTAAGAAATGTAGTTTCGGCTGTGTTGCCGAATTGTTACATTTTCCCCACCTCACTTCAAAGGCGTTACCAGCCGACTTGCCCGGGGTAGGCGATAAAGTAAAGGACAATCAACGGAATTCTTTAACAGTATCGTTTTTCATTTCTATATTTTTTCGCCTGCCTCTACCGAAACCATTCATTTCGGCCATTAAAATCGGGCCGAAACAAAGATTTAGCGAATCCAGGGCCGAAAAAATAATATGCATAATCTAGACAACCTTCCGCGGAATATGAGTGGGCTATGCAAAAATCTGACAGTGACAGTTCAATTTTCAAATCTTCTCAAACAACATTTAAATAAAATGATATAAAATATAAGTAATCATAAAATCATCAACATATAAAAGTTCAAAACTTTCACAGCGAAAAAAAAATAAAAACCGTATAAATATTTAAAAGTCTATATAGCGTATAGAAATTTAGTGTTCAAATCAAGGATTTTAACGTGAGGCTATGCAAAAATCTGACAGTGACAGTTCAATGGTGCGCGATATAAAATTTCCTGAAATACTGTTTTTACTTAAGGCAGGCGAAAAAATATTGAGTGTAACTCATGCCGAAATGCTTTAGCAACACGAGCGAGCGATTCTTCAGTAAATTAATCGCTCGCTCGTGTTGCTAAAAGCGGCGGGTTGCTAAAGCCTATTTTTGGCCCTTGATACACTATATACTATTGGGCAATGTTGATTAAGATTGTGGGGGGGATAATGTAATCAGTGTTTTGTTTGTGAACCAAAATTTTTTTTGTTAATCAGGGAGGGGTGTCTAGACAAATTTCATTTTGATGAGAGCAGGGGACGACAAGAAGGTGTAATTAGAAGAAATCTGCAATAATCAACAATAAACTTATAACTTTGATTTCCAAATTTATAACAGATACCTGATACACTCTTTGAAAGGGTAATTACCCCTGAAACGACCCTTGCTCGATCCAGCATTCATCCTATCTCATCCCAACACAGCACAATATGATGCTGTTCAACTATGAACAGCGCCACCTAGTGGTGAAAATATCATCAGAAGGCGCTGTGAGATATGGTGAGAAGAATGCGTGATAGATTAGGAAAGTACTTTGTAAAAGGGGGAACACTGGTTGTTTGGGAATAAAATTTGAGGCCTAGAAAATGATATTTATGAACGGTTTTGGTGAAAATTTCCCAATTTTCAGTCGGAAAAAAGTTATTGTAATTTGAACCAGTAAGAAAAGTTATAAATTTGCTATAAACGTGAAGATAGTCTGATGAGTCATTACCAAACTCCAGTACATACTTTGGTAACGACTCATCCAACTATCTTCACATTTATAGCAAACTTATAACTTTTCTAACTCGTTCAAATTTTTGAATTCCACACTATTTCACATGTAAAAACAAAATATACTATTATTTTTCTAAAGTGGCGTTCACGTCATCGAAATAATAATCATAATAATGACAACATAATTTATATTTAAAAATGGCTGCAATCAGCTGTTGTGCCAATTATACAAATAAATAAATAAGTAATCGTTTTCTGATATGTTTACATACAGGGTGTCAATTTGAAATCTTTCAATGCGAATATCTCTGAAAATAAACAACGAAAAAAAAAACAAGTTAAACGTCAAAAATGTTTGGTTATGCATAAATGTATGAGCATGGTTAGTGAAAAAGATTTGGCATCGTCGCGAATAAAAAATCACATGATTGGCAGGCGAAAATTGTGTGCCAGGTCAACACGCTGATTACTTATTTATAACCACTGGTGATCAATTTTATGCGACAAATGATTCTCAGATTTTTGATTCTTCTTCTAATTTTATGCATATTCTCGAAAACAATCACTTTGGTACGAAAAAATATTATATTATTAAACGAGTGAGAAAGTTGGACATTGCCACGAGAGTGACAACGGCTCGTGTTGCAATTCACCCTCGTGGCAATGGCCAACTTGTTCACGAGTTTAATACTATACTTTTTCGCATCATATTAAATAATTACCTAAAGATTTTTCTGTTTGTATTAAATTATAACGAATAATTTTTCTATTTGGAAATTGCGGCAGTTCGCTGACAAAAAACGAATCGTAACCATAGTAACAACTAAACTGTTGGGCAAAGAAACCGCAATCATTTAATTGGACATCACTTGTTGGGCAATGAAATTGCTATCATTGGATTGGACGTCACCTGTGGAGAAAATGATTCGGCCGAATAATGGACAACTTTCTTTCAACAAAAACGATTTAACAACGTTTATATTATTTAATAAGATGCGAAAAACGTCATTTCACACGTGCTTGATGACGTGAACGCCACTTTAGTAAAATAATAGTATAAAAACATTAAGACGGACGGTTTTTAACGCCATCTAGACCCTAGTAAAATAAACATCTTGCACGTGTCATGTTCTCACACCCCTTCAATCACTTCAATCCTGAGATTTACTTCCCCAAGTTTATACCTTTCTACTTTTTATTGTCAGGTTTTTATAGATGTGAAAAGACAATTTTCCAATTTGAACTTTATTCAACTAGAAAACAATTCCTAAAATATCGTGTAATCTTTCTGCAAACTGAAGCTTTCCATATTTCTAGTAATCTCCAAAAGATTTTTTTTTTACCAAATGAAATTTTCCATATTATCGTGATATGGATGTGTAAGTATTACAGTGAGATCAGAAAGTCGAAAATAGTTGGCAGCACATTTTCTGAAAATCCCTATAACAATTTAAGTAATCTGATATTGGTTGCCCGAATTATTTCGGTGCAGTGCATTTTACTAATTTCGACATCCTGTCATTTTTGACATTACTCGTTTTAAAAACAAGTAACCTCAAAAAACCACAAGACGTCAAAATAGACAACATTCTTATGTATAGTCAGGCCGCGGAGAGCTGCCTGTGACTCATCGCTTAAAATCGCATGAATCAAGACTTAAGTAAACGTATGTCCGTAAGAAAATTTGGTGCCGCACTGATTTTCATTGGCGGGATATTTAAAAATTCTCGCTCACCACCTTATTTTCAGACCGGTTTATCATTTGGTGATTTGCGTTCAAAATAATTAAACACGTTAATCAACTGACTTTTTAGCGATTTATTTCCGAGCATGACGCATTAATTAAGATATTGAATACCTGTTGTGCTACTTTCTTGATGGAACCATATTTTCAAGTTGGGTAAAGTAAAACGCTTGTTTTGTTCCATAATTTTATTTTCAGTTGCCTGACACGTGTTTCGATCGGTTAGGATCATTTTCAAAGTTTAACTTTGAACACGTGTCAGGCAACTGAAAATAAAATTATGGAACAAAACAAGGGTTTTACTTTACCCAACTTGAATTAATTAAGTATTAACTCGATCGAAACGAAATCTTAAGCTCAATATAAAAAAAACTTTTCGCGGTTATGTTATTTGACGTAGCGCTCGCAGGTTTTGTGTGTTTATATGAAGCGTGCCAATGCGATGCAAGAGTCATGCGTGAGCTTAGACCTACGTTTACGCTGCCCTATTCTTTAACACGCAGACACACGTTTCGACTTTTATTTCATAGTCGTACATGATAAAAAAGAGATATAAAATGCAGAGCAATTCTTAGTACGAAAATGCATGAGTCACCGTCAGCTCTCAACGGATGAACTATACTGCACTGATCCAGGCAGCTAACAAAATATTACGTGAATTATTATTCCTATTTTCAGAAAATGTGCTGCCAACTATTTTCGACATTCTGATCTCACTGTATATTCTCTCAACTTTTTGACTGTGTGACGGTATGGCTCAGGCCCATGTAAAAAAAAAAAAACTTTTTGACTTGTGCAACAATGTATTATCTAATACACCAATAAATTGATTGATATGTTGACTACTCTCCATACATTTTTCTCTCAGAAAAATGAAAATTTTCCACATTTCGAGTAATCTCTGCAACGTTACTTTCCGAAAACTGAAATTTTCCATATTAACCCCCGAAATGTTTCATTTCGTAAACTGAAATATTCCATAGGCGCCCCGCATAGATGTGAAAAGCAGTGTACATTAATGAAAAAAAAAATGATCTCATCGCAGCGCTTCTTCAATTGTTAGTGTTAATTTTTTTAAAATGTTTATTCATTTATTTTTTTTAATACACAATGAACGAAAAACGTAAAATATTACCATCCAAGAAATAATCATTTTGTGCTATAATTTATGCTTATAATAGTTTACTTTAATATACACTACATTTAACATAAAATAAATATAGAGATAAAATTTTCAAATCTTCTCAAACAACATTTAAATAAAATGATATAAAATATAAGTAATCATAAAATCCATAAAATCATCAACATATAAAAGTTCAGAACTTTCACAGCGAAAAAAAATAATAAAAACCGTATAAATATTTAAAAGTCTATATAGCGTATAGAAATTTAGTGTTCAAATCAAGGGTTTCAACGTGAACATTAAATGTTTTTTTTTTTTTTACGGAAAATCACAAATTTTTCAAGAGGTCATTGCACATTTACATTATCCTAACACAATATTACATTACTTTTACGCAATCGCACATGCATATTTATTTTTTTTATTCGCGATCACGTCGGCACTGTTCGCACGGGACAGGTCTATGTGGCTTACCGAAAAAAAAAAACAATGTTGATAGATACGACACCGAAAGATTTATACATCCCGTCGAGTGTACAGGGCGGTGCGTTGCGAAACGGACGAACGGTTTACTAATTTTATAATCGGACCTCATTTGTTGCAGATGCATTAAATAAATGTACGTTTGGTTAATTTTTTGTCATAACGGATAAAAACTCATAATCATCAACTAGACTGTATTCTAGTTAGGAAGACAGCATTACGAAACGTAGGTTAGACTTGAGTTGCGCACTGATTGTTCAATGCGGGTGGCAGTGTTATAATGGCATGTGAGTGCGATTATCACTTTTCACAAAATGCACACATGAAATCCTATCACTGGGTATTTCTTTGACCCCACTGTTCGGTTGAGTAGAATTCTGTTTACATTTCTAAAATACAATAAGCTTCTGTGTTCATTAAATATTTTTTTTAATTACAGCTACAAGCATTATTGATTTAGACTTCTTTCACGGCAGTGCCATCTAGTGTCTTCTTATCTGGAGTGAAGTATAGTTGATGAGGTTTAAATTAAAAGCTATGAAAACTCTCCATAGAATCAAATGTTTTCTATTAAAAATTAAAACTTAATTTAACACCTGGTTGTTTTGGAGTATTAAGTGTTTTAATTATTTAAATAAAAAATTCAATCAAACGTGTAGAATTATTGTTAATACTTCGAAATAAAACACTTGACTCTTTCAGCCCTGGATTTTTAAATTTGAAAAAAAATTTTTTTTTTGTTAATTATTATTGATGGGGAGCTTCTTAAGACCATAAATACCAAATTTGAACTGATTTGATTAATTAGTATAGGCTTTGTTGAAGTGACATCTAGTGATAAACAGCAAAAATATGGATTGTCATAGTAAGTAGAGACATGTAAATGTTGCGGTGGCAATTGCCACCATCAGGGCCGGAAGGGTTAAAACTTCATTTACCACTGTATATTTGATAAATGTGACTATGGTTTCGACTATACACTAGTTATTTTCAAACTGAGTGAAAATGACTAGTATATAGTCGAAACTAGTCACATTTATCAATTACACAGTGGTAAAATAAAGTTTTAAGTGTTTTATTTCAAAATAATATCAGGATGCACCACCAAGCAAATGCCACCAATATTCAAGAATTAATAATTAACTTGTTATTTTAATTTGGAAAATGAAGGGTGTAGAATTATTAATTGACAATTCACTTATTATTATTATTGTAACAAAACACTTTTACCTTAGTTGTACCACTAGATTTATAATTTATGACTATAGTTTTGGTTGAAAATGACTAACGAATAGTCGAAACTATTATAAATATGTTGGTCAAAACTGCAATCAAGATGTACCACAAATAAAGGCCTCCAACATTCAACACTTATTATTATTTAACTCGCACAACGAGTGAACCAAACGAGGAAGACCAAAAAAAACCAAAATCAGAAGTAGCCGTGTTGGTATCACACACTTAATTCGATAATACCGACTCTAGCTTCGACAAAGTGAATTTGGCATTCTCGAATAAAAAGTTTCACTCTTAGTTCGAGAATGACGAGCTACAGTTCAAACGAGGCGTGTATATTAACAAGTTACCTCTAATTTATTCAACAAATATACGACAGAGTAAAAGCCTCACCAATTGTTTATTTTTAGTGTTAACGATAAGACTCTTCCAGTAAGGAGTTTCGGAAGTACTCCAAGGGTTTGTGAAGTATATAATCTTTTGATCAAGAATAGTCGTTATAGCACAATATTGTGGTCAGTATAAACTTTTACACCAGAAATGGTTGAAGGGCAAAAGATTAAAATAAAGTCATAGAGTACAACTTAACATGAGAAAGTATTCGGAGAACGCGACAACAAATCACCGGAGGCAATTGAATTTAAGAATGTTACTGCGCAACACGCCTCGAGTGCTTGGTACAATTCTACAAAGGCCGGATTTTTTAAAATGCTCAATGGGCTGTTGTTTTCACAGCTGTTACCTCGTACTCTGAAGGCACAAAGAAGCACAACAATGGTCAGCCTTCACCTGATGATTTTATCAAAATGTTGCAAGCCTCGAAGTAGCCAGCAATTTTTTTTTAGTAAATAAAAAACTTTTAAAAATGAGAAACAATAAATTTGTTTTACCATCATATATTTGTTGTTTCAAATCAAGTTTGCACCCTAATTGGTACGATGCACGTGGAGTGCAGGGTCAGGGGCGCCCCCTATGAGTTGACTAGTCTTCAACTGTGAAAAAAATTGAACTTTCTCTACAGTTTACTGACCAACGAGACAACGAAATTTGACTTTTCTCTATAGGTAGTATTTATCATTACTATGTCAATTATACGATGGTTCATTGGGCGCGTTCGTCAGACTAAACAGTTGGGTGTTTACTGCCAACCGTTGGGGTATTTTCTTATGAACGCACTGTTGATCGTGAACAAGTTCGTCCAGCGGTCGCCATTTACCAATCGTACAAATTGGTGTTAGAAACAAGTGTTGAAGTTGCCACCGAAATTGAGGTTACAAAAGCATCGTTCATCAAATACCAATATTCAGCGTAAATCAAAATAAACATGTTGAAATTCTGACGAACGCGCCCAATGTTTTCTGAAAAATATTTGACATTGACATTTGTCATCGAATTCTCGTTTGTTCCACTTCTACAAAATGTCACAATTATTACCCGTTTCTTTTAACCCTTTCGCTGCGGTGTTAGGAAAATACACGCGCGCCTTGGGTGCGATTAGCTTGGCCTGGAACGTATATATACGTCAATAGTAATAGCATCTAGCAGAATGGGAAAACGTATATGTACGTTAACAGTATGTGTCTTGTTTGGGGAAAATTAAAGAACTAGAAAGTAACTTTCCACGAAAAATGAAGAAATATGTTGACTTCGTTATCCATAATTTTTTATATAAAATTACAAAGGTATACATGCACAAAATTCAAAAAACATATTTTAGTGTAAACACTAAAACAGTACAATTTTCTACTGACAGAGGTGACTATGGTGCGGCGCCACCTTCTGCCCCACCGCAATCATTTTTGTAAATAGAAAATTATACTTTTTTTTTTATTTGTTGAATCTAGAGGGAATTTTCCCCTCCCCCCTTCAGGAATAAGAAGTCGTTAATTTTGACAGGCAAAATGACAAAAGAGTGAAATTAGGGCAAGATTTCGATGTGATAATAGAAGTGCAAAAATCTTTCTTGGCCTATGCCTATAAAAATGACTGGTAACGGTGGGGCGGACAATGGCCTGTTCCAGAGGCATCTTCCCTCCTTCAAGAATATGGAATAGTTAACTTTGACATGGAAAAGAAATAAAAGAGTGAAAACAGGAGGGCGAAAATCTTTCTTAGCTTATCGTCACACAAAGAAAAACGTCTTTTTCGCCTTATGAAAGTGACTGGCAACGGTGGCGTGAAAAACAGTGACTTACGCAGATGGACCTTCTCCCCTCAAGGAATACGAAATTGTTAACTTCGACGTGCAAAATGACAAGAGTGAAAAATGTGTGCTAAACGATTAATAATTAAGAGTGGAACATAAACAATCCATTTCACATGAAGAAGAAAAAGAGCAGTCTTGTAAAGTTGTGAATATAAAATTTTCGGTCCAGCACAATTTTATACACGTTAACCTAGATGGCACCATTGTCCTTTTAAACGCCAACGTGTAAAACTTGTAAACTTTATAGTTCGATTATATGTTCTAAGATGTTACTGATTAACCTAACAGTAGGCAATCTAAATTAATAAGTGAAAAAATTCTTTGATTTGCAGAAAATCTTATAGACTAATTTTTGGCAAACATATTTTAAATACATATATACCAAAAATTATAGATTTGTGACTAAAAATACTTCGACTCTAAATGGGTTAATTTGAAGACATAAACTGCCAAGAAATGTCAATGATTTGACAGCAGATTATGGCTGTAGTTTAAATCATTGGTGAAATATAAACCACCAGTAACATTGCAAATTTTATTGTATAACCTTAAAATAAAAAATATTTCCATTGAAAAATTTGTTTAAAAAAATATATATATTGTCATGTGAATGCAAGAATTAGGGTAATTGAAAAAAAAAGATTCATATCAAACTACTCCTTAGCTGAATTATATTGAATGCAACAACTAAACAATTCACTTTGCTAACCTAGTGCCATCTGTTAACCGTTGTAATAACTAGACAAAAGAGCGTTAAAAATACCCGGCAGTGAATAAGTAAAACTGTAATTCCCGATTTCTGAAATATTTGAAAAGTTGAGTTGCCTAGTTCTCGCATTCAGATGAAGAAATCTGCAAGCGGGTTACCTTCCAGGTAAAATCGTTCATCCTATGTCCAAACTCTGAACTTTCAAAATCTATTAAAAAAATAACATTACTTCATCTCACCACACAAAATAACTGATGCATGTTAAAACTATACGCAAAATAGAACTTAAAAATCTTGACCGTTTGAAAAATTAGAAAACCGTTCGTCCGTTTCAAAACGCTCGTCCGTCCGTGCGCACGTCCCAAAAAAAACAACAAATAACACCCGTAGAGGGCGCGCGAAAACATCAAAACCACAATAAACACATAAACCCGTCCGGTGTGAATATTCAGTTTTTCGTTTTTAATTACAAATGGTTGCCTAATTGACGACCGCAACCATACAACCGCCGCGGTCGGATCGAGGGCCCCCCGAAAAACGGCGGTAAATAGCGTCTTAAAAATAAAAAAAAAATTCCGTTATCCGACGGCCCTCCGGGAATAAGGTGTTCCACCGTTTTTTTAAGCTCTTGGAATCGACATATGTTTCTAATTAATTAATTACTCGGCTGGAACATGATCAAGTTGTGAACACCCGTTTATACACATATGTATGCATATAAAGGTCTGTGTGTGCTTTCTTAATAATCGATCTCTTAAATATTTTTTCGGAATAGCTCTGATTTAAAAAAATATATACATCTTTATATACGATACGTTATTCCAAATATTTTTCTTTTAAATAAGTTAATATAAGCCTAAAATAAATCACTATGCGTTGTCTTTATTTGGTCCTATAGTTTTTTTTTTTTTTTTTATTAAGTAAACGAGTACCTGTTTATTTATTTCATTTCGTGAGTATCGTATCATATGATCTGATGTATATGCTTTTTTCATTATTTTATTATATATACGAATAGAATTGCTCGTTTAAAACAACATAGCTGTTTTTCCCTCGAAGGTGAGAAGTTTAAGAGTTAAAATTAAACGTTAAAACACTACCATTCATAACTTTTTTGTTTTTGTTTTTTTTTTTGTTTAGAAGAGATCATGATACGATAGTATATATTATGTATGGATGAATATACGGTTATACGCGGGTAGGTACACATGGTGTACGTACGCACGTACAAATTCATATAGTGAACTGAGAAAATACATTACGTTCAGTTGTTGCTTGGTAAGTTGGCTTTGAACGTGTAGTACTGTTAGTAATATATAGCGCTGGAGACAGAAGCAGGCTAGAGTTTCTGTAAAGGGCGGTTATAAGAGTTCGTACTGGCGCAGGTGCATGCGCTGGATGATGTCTCGACAGTCGTTGAACACACGTTTTATGTTCTCGGTGTCGACGGCGCACGTGAAGTGAGGGTAGCAGAAGTGTTTGCCTTCTCCCGTAGCTGTGCTTATGCGCTGTAAGATGAGAAAAAGAAATCGTTACCTTCTTAAATGAGCGACCCCGAGGGCGGTTTACGTACCAGGAACTCATCCCGAATGAAGTACTTCGCTCTTATCACTTCCGGAGGCTCGTTCGCATCGTTTGCTGCATCCTGAGGTGTTTGGTACCTTTTGAAGTCCGGGAAATAATCTTCTAACTTACTTTTACCTGAAATATTAATGTCGATAATTAATTATTCATGTGTGTAAAATTGTTTTGCAATTGTTTTTTTGGTGGAGTTTGAAATGAAAGTATGCCCTTTTGCAATTTTATTCATCTAAAAAAAAAGGAAGGGAACTTTCTTTAATTTACAATCAAGTCACTGAAATAAAGTGACCTCCACTACCTCGGCCGTACCATGAGTCACCCTGCGAGCCGTCACAGGTGAAATACCTAACAGATTATGTGTCAAAAAACTAATGACAAATGAAGTCCAATATAAAAACAAACGCTGGTTTCTTAGATGTCAAATTTATCAACTATTTATTCGTGGTGATTTACAATCGACTTTTATTGCAGTTCCGGTTTTATTCACCTCATTTAATTACATGTAATAGTTTTAAGTATGAATTTTAAAATAATTACAAATAATTGTGTCCATTCTAAAATTAAATTGCGCCTATTTAGTGAAGCGACAACGTGGAAAAAAAATTATAAATACTCGGGCAGCCTTGGGATATGAATTAGGGTGGGCGTTTGGCCGGACGTCAAAATTCTAACGCCGAGACACTTCGGATGACGAGCGCGCGAAAAAAAAGTAACACTTACCGACTAAGATTTTTTCGGCTAACAGGTCCTGCTTGTTTAGGAAGAGAATGACTGAGATAGTACGTAGCCATCTGTTGTTCCAGATGGACTTGAATAAGTCGAGGCTCTCCCGCAGCCTGTTCTGCGAGGGGTCCTCTCTAAGCACCATGTTGTACGAACTACACGCCGTCACAAAGATGATTGCCGTCACGTCGTTAAAACACTGTATCCACTTGCGTCTTTCGTCCCTCTGTCCGCCCACATCGAACATGCTGAAAGGTTACAAAAAAGGAAATTTCATTGAAATGTGTTCATTTCCACAATATGCGATGTGAATTAAAAAACAAACGACAAATCACATGTTTAGCTTTAAAAACCTTAAAGTAAAAATTCCGAGACTTCTTGTAGATAAATGAAATTAAAATGAGAAATACGATGCTTTTTGCCTTCTACAACTTATTGTAGTCATTTTAAGACTTAAAAAATTGTAGAAGAGGAAAATGCATTTTAATTTTAAAAACCTTATCCAAGAAAAATTATCTTCAATTATTTGTAATGCTGGAAAGGAGAGACTAATGCCCATTTGCACCGCACTCCCCTCGGTTAAAATCTATGATTACTAAATCAATGATTAAGTTAATCATGCCGCTCCGTTTGCACCGCCCATCGGTTAGTATCCGATGATTAAATGGTTGTGAGCAAAAATACGGTTGGCAATTTGTGGGGTTATTTTATTTTCTGAGGTGAGTGCCACTGAAATTGACGACTTTGCGCATGCTTCAGATGCCAAATGAACAGCTGTTTACAGTTTCCTATTATTTAGAAAATCTATCTTATGTTCAAATGTTCAATTACTTGCAACAAATTAAATGTGAATTGTTTGCTTAATCCATACCTTCTCCTAAAACATGCTTCATCTAATAAATCAAAAAATTTTATTCGCATATTCACTTGGATTTGCATACCGACATTTAAATCTAGCGCTTGAATAAATAAAATCAATTATATTTGATCTCCGTAATGATTTCATAACACCTAACGTCGTCCTCAATGTAATAAACCTTCATGTTCCGTTATTTTTAACACGAACGCAGGTGAATTTCCTTAACCGGCTTCCTAACCGCCCAAACTAGGCCGGTTAAAAATTGGGACTTTAACCCAACTTTAATCAATGATTAAATGGCGGTGCAAACGGATTAACTTATAATTAATGATTAAAGAGTTAACCGGGTGCGGTGCAAACGGGCATAAGAGTATCTTGTAAAATAAAACAAAATGGCAACTGACAGTACATTCCAAATAAAATTGTTGGTACAAGTCGGCAAACACAACTTGCCGTTGCGCAGCGGCAAAATTGTGGGCGGTACCTTCGAAGGGCGCTCTCGGTAGATTTTGTGAACAGTTCGCGCGCCTTGTACATTCATTTTCAATGTGGAGGAAAACGCCCGATTGAGTTTTAAATGAATAGCGCATGCGAAGAATATGTGACCGTTTATTACAGCGGCTGTACTCGGCCGGCAGTAGAGAGAGAGAGAGCACGTCTGGCCAACTTACATTTGCCATCCTGTATATATTTTTAGTTTGTTAGCATGTGTTGCATCCATTTAAAGCAAATCCTTTGTAAATGCTACAAGTAATACTGTAAATCCTGGTTACAATTAGTTTATTTAATCCTTTGTGACACAAAAAAAGGGAAACTTTTGAAAAACCCAACAAAGGACAAAAAAATAATAATACTTCCCATGGGTATTGCAGCAATTTCTTCTCGGATCCTCATTTTCAACTCGAGGATTATTGATGGGAGTGTGGTGTACACTTTGTTTTTGAGGTAAGGGTCCATCCGCAAATTACGTGTGATGGGGTTACAGAGCAACGTTTCGCAGCGTTACGGAGGGGCTGGTTAATACGCGCGTTACGTACGATAAAAAAGAGTAAAAACACTTTGGATTGTAAACAGTAATTGGATGGCCCACTAGAAAAAATTGCACACAGAGAAATCTGATGATTTTGGGGGCCATGAATGTCACCAAACTGTGAAATTACGTGGTTACCAAAGACGTTACTGTACGCGCCGAGGCCCCATCTTGCTGAAACCAAGGAGCATATCAACATATCGTTCAGACATTACTGTTGTTGCATTCCCTCTCTCATCCTCAAAGTAGTAAGGGCTCAAATTCCACACCAAATTGTACCCTTTCGGCTGTGTAATGGTCTTTCGTGCAATTGACGACGGTTTCGGGTGCCCAATGCCTGCAATTCTGCTTATTTACAGATCCACCGAGATGGAAATGAGCCTCATCCGACATGAAAAAATTTTCTACAAAATCGGGTTCGTCAATAATCTCTTCAATCATTCGCACCGCGTAGTCCAATATTTCAGTTCTTGTGCTTACGACTTGAATTTTGTAAGGGTGAAACTTCAAATCACTGTGAAGTTGTTCGGTTTAGGTTTAGATTCAATGCTGTTGATCGATGTGGGTTTTTTTAATATTGAGACCCGAACTGTTTCAATGTTTTCTGTGGTTTGTTGGGTACGTTGACCTCCTGGTGGTTTCTTCTTGGCTTTAGGACTGAACCCGTCGCCTCACAATTCTTAACCCAAGTATTGATGGCAAGTGGGAATGCGGGCGTGACATCCTAAATTGTAATGATTGTAATGACAGTTGAGCAGCAGTAAAATGACATCACGGCAAATGCACGTTGTGAACTGGCCCATAATATAACGCAAATCTTTAATCGCGTTCTTCTCGACACTTTTTTTTTTTAATTTATGGAACGGATAACCTACAAACTTGGCATTTAAACAATAAAAGCGACGGAAAAACCCTCAGATTTTTATCTTGTTTGGTTTTCCCAAACAAAAATTACAAACATCGATCATTTTTAACTTTAATAATCACTTACTTCGTATTAACCTTGAAAGTATCTTACGGTAAGAGCCAAATGGCTTATTAATTTGTATCACTTACAAGTAGCGCATTTCATTTAATTATTTTTTGCAGTGTTTGTAAATATAAGGTGTGAGCCACAGAATTTTGTTTCTGAGTTGGCCATGCCTGAGAGAGAGAAACATAGCAGTCATGTCTGAGATTAATTCATTTTTTTTATATCTAATTCAACTTTTTCAACTTTTCTGCAGCCTACCACAACTCTACCCACCGCTAGTGGAGGGTCTGACGGTCGGATACCTTATGAACCAAATAGGAACTACCAGTGGTATAAAATCGAGCGTGCATAAAATTACTTGATTAAAAATGACACTACCTCCCGGACTATAAGATCATCAGACATGCACACCTTGTCCAGTGTTGCCAACCTGTGTTTGGTAATTGTCGGTCGAACTTTCAACGAAATGTCGATAGATGTCGGTCAGGGTTCGGACGATATATATCATCGGATATATATCATGGATATTTATGAAACACACAATACCAAAAAATTCCCCCGTTTCTCAAATTTTTCCAGTTGCAGCAATATGAATAGTAAGCATGTGCTCTAATATAAACTAGAGATGGGCGAAATGACTCTTTTTTGTCGGAAAGAGTCGATTTTTTAAGTGAATATCAAGAAGTTGATATATATCGGATATATATCCGATATATTGATATTTATATAAATATCGGATATTTTCTGAACCCTGATGTCGGTAGTTTTTAAATGGACAGACAAGGGAAATTCTTTACTATTTAGACAAAATTATTTGATCAATTATCCTTGTTATTGAAAATTAAGGGCGATACCAAGAAAGTTAATTATTTTTATTCGAATTATATTCAAGGTCATATGGCCCCGCACCCCGGGCTGCATGTAAACCCCTCTCACCCTCGACCCCTCTGTTTTTTCGCCTACAGTGCTTAATGAATAATGCTGTAAATATTTTGTATATGGAGTGGGCTATCTATATTAGTTATCTAGAATGCCACTACGCGAGGCCGGTGAATTCGCGGATGGTACCTGCGCTTGCACAGAGAACGAGGGGATTCACCGACTTACGGATTTGCGATTTTGTTTCGATTAGTGATTAGTAAAGTATGTTCATTAAAAAAAAACATCGAGTGTGCCATGACTTTTTATTTAAAAAAAATTAAGTTGGTAACACATATTGAGGTTATGTTACTTGCGGCATGTTCCTACCGATAAATTAATTTGCTGTGATAAACGACGTAGAGAAGACGTAGGTTCACCTTCCAAAATTACTTGGGCTGTACGTTTGACTGGTCTACCACTTCCTGGTTTACGGAGAATACTACCCGTTTCATGAAATAATACAACAGATCGTGATAAGGTATTTTTAAATTCATTATAAATAATGAGAACGTTCCCGAAACTCTGCCATAGGTGCGTCAAATGAATACACCCAATTTCCGTCCACTTTGGTCCCATTTCGGAAATAACTTTCAACTAGAAACTTTTTTGCTGGTTGCTGTAAACCATTGTGGTCACGGAATAATTGTGACTTTTAGAACAATCTGACGTTTTGTATGTCAATTTCTAACATGTGTGCCGACTTAAATTTTTTAAATTAAAAAATCATGGCACACTTGAGGTTTTTTTTTTTAATGAACATACGATATGTGAAAGCAAATTCAAATTATACCAATCCGCATTTCCGGTTGATTTGTCAGTATATCTGAGTAAAAATCAGTAGATCGGTAGAATATCGTAGAAAAGTATAAATTGTCGGTAGATCTGCCGACATATCGGTAGGGTTGGCAACACTGACCTTGTATAGAAATTCATAGTCCAAGTCAATTTTTGGCAGAGTTTAAATCACAACTGTTCTCCAGTTCTTGCACGATCTGCAGCTTTGAAATTTTAAGTCTAAATGGATAATACGGCGAACACTCTCACAGGACAACCTGACGGCAGGTTATGAACTGAATGCCGTGGGCTCTGTACGACTGAAACGCGTACAGCCTTGATGTGACCACTTCTTGATCGCCCTGCCGTTTTCTGTTTCAGAGCCTGCTCAAATTTTTTAATCCACATTTTAATGTGAACCCGACATTAACGCCCTAAATTTTATGCCGTTAGAACTCCCTCTGCGCACCTAGCAAATTTTCTCAAACAATTTTCTGGGGAAAGAATTCAATGAAAACGGTTTAATTTTATGCAAGCATTTTTCTTAGATCTAAGTCCAATGCCCATTTGCACCGCATTCTGTTAAAATCTATGATTACTAAATCAATGATTAACTAACCGATGGGCGGTGCAAGCGGAGCGACATGATTAACTTACATGTCGCTCCGCTTGCACCGCCCATCGGTTAGTATCCGTTGATTTAATGGTTGTGAGCAAAAATACGATTGGCAATTTGTGGGGTTATTTTATTTTCTAGGGTAGGTGTCACTGAAATTGACGCCTTTGCGCATGCTTCGGATGCCAAATGAACAGCTGTTTACAGTTTCCTATTATTTAGAAAATCTATTTTATGTTCAAATGTTCAATTACTTGCAACAAATTGAATGTGAATTGTTTGCTTAATCCATACCTTCTTCTAAAACACGCTTCATCTAATAAATCAATTGGATTGGCATAAATCTAGCGCTTGAATAAATAAAATCAATTGTATTTGATCTCTGTAATGATTTTATATCACTTAACGTCGTCCTCAATGTAATAAACCTTCATGTTCCTTTATTTTTAACACGAACGCACGTGTATTTCCTTAACTGGCTTCCTAAACGCCCAAGCTCGGCCGGTTAAAAATTGGGACTTTAACCCGACTTTAATCAATGATTAAAGAGTTAACCGGGTGCGGTGCAAACAGGCATAAGACTTTCCGCCTTAATTAAATTTATTTAATGCATAGGAGTTTGTCAAGTTTAATTACTTTCTCTTAGAGTATTCTTTGTATTGTTTACAATTTACAAAACTGAAAGTAGTTTAATGAATCGTATTAAGGCCAGTTACACAGTCACGCGGATGCACTGCACTCCGTGCGTGGATAGGATGCCATTGCTGTAATGGGAGTATACACAGTGAAGCGGTCGGCGGTCCCATTACTGACTGTGCAACTGTGTAAGAATTTTATTTTAAATGTACTAACAATTGCCATATTGTTTTGCACGGAAAGTGTTAATTTAAAAAAATCTTGTAGCTAATTTATAGATACCACGCACATTTTTGTTTGTATAAAAAAAATACTTACTGGAAGTTAACTTTGTCGACCTGGAAGCGCGTCTCGAAGATGCCACTGGTGAGAACACGACATCTGAGTATGTCCTGCTCCGTTGGCGTGTAATCAGGCTGCTTAATAATGTTCACCTGATCCAAGAAATATTTAGCACAGTCTATGAGCTGGTATTCGTTACTCCTCTCGAAGGTGGACTGAATCCCTTTGTCCTTCCACAGCGATTCCGTGTGCTCGTAGAACTCGGTGGGGTAGTCGAAATCAGGGCCGGTCGCGCAGTCCTGGATCCAGTCCACCCTCGCCTGGTTCTCCGGGCGTTCCAACTGGACGGGAGGAGAGAGTGTTGACATCGCTCCCGATATTGTCTACGGAAGAAAACGATCGTTAATACAATTATTATTCGGTTTTCAAGTGTGGAAGGTACTTGTTTGCCGCATTTTGCGATGAAATGAAGTGCGCTTGAAATAAAATTTATCCTGCAGAAATTATAACCGCGAGTTGTATTTAATGAATTGAGCAAAACTATATATAATTTTAAATCGTTCAGATAATTGTCATGGTGGTAAAGGTGAATAACATTTATCCACTTGCAAAGCTTTATCTACCTTTTATCTACTTGCAAACCCGCATACCTGACTATTTTAAATGCACATTTTTATACAAGAGTATTTATTTATTTATTTATTTCAAAAAAACGGAATATCTCCAATTTGTAACATGGTATAAACTTAAATATAATCTAAAACTACCTTAAATTTAAAACGTGTACGTATGTACACACAAAATTAAAAATACTGCAAAAATTATACATGTGAGTAATAAATTATTTTGAGACATATGTTTATATGAACATTTAAGTTTGTTTTGTTCTGGAGAACTTTTCCTCAGATAGTTTCGAGCCGTTGTATATAAATTTAATAAAAACAAAATATAGCCTGAATATGTGAATATTCAACCTGTCCGTGATATATTCACATATTCAGGCTATATTTCGTTTTTATTAAATTTATTTAATGCTTCTGCAACAAGTGAGGTTGTCTCAAATTTATTTACCCTGTATAGTATACCGTGTGTTCGATAAAAAACGCCCAACGCCATAACTCTGTTATTTATTGTCCGATTTTAATGAACTAAAAAATAAAGTCAATGGCTGTTTAAATACTGTAAAGTGATGATAATTATATATTTTTTCAAAATCAACTTCATTGCCAAATGATAGTCAACTTTTAATTTTTAAATGGCTGCATATACTTTTCTAATTTTATATTATTAGACATTGTTTTTCTGAATCCAATCATGCCCGTTATGTTGGTTTTAAGTTAATATTTATGCCAGAAAAAGATAATAATAAATCTTGTTCACATGATTTTTTTGGTACTAAATGTAGTGTGCCTTGAAAAAAAATCGAATCGACAAATGCCATTTATTGTGTAAGCAATGTCGACCATTTGTTATTAGTGTGTGTTTCAGACATAATCATGAACAATACCGAATTAACAGACATGTTACAAATTTATTTCTATGTAATAGTAATCGAAGAGTTGCGGCACGAATTTATCATCTACGGTTTCCAGAGCGGCGAATACCAGAACCTAAATTTCGAAGGTAAGAAGGAAATTTGAGATGATATAGTTGAAGAGAGTGGATCGATAATTTCGTGGACTTGTAGAGTTAGACGTTCTACTTAGTGTTTACAATAATCACAGAACATCTAAATCGCAAGTGAATTAATACTTGCACTACTTATTTATTCTATTCTACATTGAACTGTAACATGGGTACTTATTTATCGGGTCCTTATTATTCATGTTTGACATAACCTTACAACAAATGACATTTGTCACTTTTTTCCAAGGCACGCTAATTATAATTTTTGAAAAATATAATTTTAAATGGAAGATTTATTTTAATTTTTTTCGACCAAAATATTGAACGAAAAACAACATATTGGTCATTATTGGATTCAGAAAAATAATGTCGAATGTAAAAAAATTAAAACATTATATGCTGCCATTTAAAAATTTTAAGTTGGCTATCATTTGACAATGAAGTTATTATTGAAAAAAATCAATATTGATGTCATTTGTTAGTATTTAAACCACCACTGACTTTGGTTTTTAGTTCATCCAAATCGGTCAATAGATAACAGACTTATGGCATTGGGCGTTTTTTATCGAACACACAGTATATTACATAAATTTATTTTTATTCAAGTCTAAATAAAGTTTCTCGACATGTTTTAATTCAATTCACTGTATCAAAAGGGTTGTAATTTTTTTTTTTCGATAAAAGCCGGTTGGTTTTATATCCCTATGAATAAAGTAAATGACTGTACACCACAATCTATTCTGGGCTAAGTAGCATTGAAGCTCATCTTAATTTGGCACTATTAATAAGCAATTAAGAGTACACTTGTTGGATACCCGAATTCCTACATCAATCACCATTAAATGCAGTGTAATTGCCACACCACCCATTCTATTTAAAAATAGCACAATGCAACAATATAGCTTCGATTGAATACTTTTATGCAATAGCTTCAACAATGTGTTTAATTAAGTTTGGAAATAAGTAAATTACGCCCAGTTTCACGTTAATAATAATGGTATACATAAATGAGTACGACAGGCCTAATGATATGTTCATGTTGTTGTTGTTTTTGCAAATGTGAATAAAGAAAGAATATCCGATGTCTTTATCATTTAATCCAGTTAAAATAAAACTCTGATAAAAGTTGCGTTGTATGTACAGATATGAATGACATATGTTTGATTTTAACAAGGAATATAAAAAGACCCTAATAAGTAGCTAAGTATACAGGGTGCCCCTCTGAAACTGCACATTAAAAGTGTATGGACTTCTAACTAATGTATTGTAATGAGATTTTCAGCATTTATGTCCTCTTTTCAATGAAAATATATTCAGTTATAATATAACAGGTGGGGAGTTAATACAATTGCAATTTATTTTAAAGGAAACCGGAGTTATAATCTCGGATGAAAATGCAACGACTGCATTATTTGTATTATTTCAAATCAGTTATATTCTCAAGATTATACCAAGGTTATACCGGAAGTTAACAACTTTCTTATTTTAAATGGAATACTATATTTTTTATTGCAAACTTGAATTCCACATTAAAAAAAATCATTAAATAACATAACCTCTAAATTTAACACTTTTTTTCAAAGTTTAATGCTTCTTCAGAATTCACTTTAAAAATACAATAGAAGAGAAGAGATGTATTTGCTATAAAAAGTTAATACCCAAAGGTACCAGTGGTGATTTATTTTTTAATTATAAAACACAGAGTACCTGTAAAATCGTATTTTAAATCACTTTATGTTTTGATAATGGCAAGTTGAGTTGCCGAAACTATAGCCAACAATAAAAAAATTGTGTTATACGAATAAAGTAAAAGTGTTTTTATTATAAAATACAGAGTATTTAAAATGTCATACCACATTTAGTCAACTTCATCCTTCACTTTATTTTAATGATTTAACGTCTCACATCCGCTCGAATGTTTACCCATTTGTGAATGTTTTTATGTAGTGGGTGTAGTGAATAAAGATTAGTTTACTTTACTTTACAAAATCGGTCTGTTCTTGTAATCTATTTACAGAGTTTTTCTATTGCTTTTCACTATTCGTCAAATGGATTTCCCTATTTGGCACATGACTTATATTTCACTATTTATCAAGCAGTTTCGCTTTACATCAAAACAATTTCCTTATATGTCAAATATATTTCCCTGTCAGTCAGAATGGAAGAAAATAATTTACGACGCAGGAAGTCGAAAATCAGTAATGAAGTAAGAGGCCTGATAATAAGACAAATGAATACTGGCTTAAGCAGTGTACAAGTCAGCGTGCACTTCGGCGTAAAAGATAATACGGTAAGAAAAATTTACTCTACCTATAAAAATTCTGGAGAAACACCCGCTTACGGCCCATTTCTAAATCCTATCGAAGAAATATTTTCTGTTTGGAAAAACTCAATTAGACGAGCTGGGTCTCAAAATGAAAATCAATTGTACGCCGCAGTTCAAGAATCACAGCAGAACATTGTAATAATTTTATACACGAAATGGAAACATATTTGAGTGATTGTTTGGAAAAAAATGAAATTTTATCCTAAAAGTATGAACTTGTTTATTGATAAAATATGTATTACCTTATTTTTATGTATAATAATTAATAATAAACTGATTTGTTGCCGTTTCTCGGCGTTATTACGAAAATATACAACAGAGGAAAAATTTGACATATCGTGAAAGTCATTTGATAAATAGGGAAAGCTTTTGATAAAAAATTGACAAGCGTGAAATTTATTTGACTAAATAGGAAAATTCATTTGATGAATAGTGAAAAGCAATAGAAAAATATTCTATATTCTTAAAAATCGTGTTCTTAGATGAGGAAACAGGAAGTAGTCCAAAGAAGTAATATTTGGTAATCTATGGCATAATCTGGTATAGTTCATCCGTTAAGAGCTGACGGTGACTCATGCATTTTCGTACTAAGAATTCCTTTGCATTTTATATCTATCTTTTTCTATCATGTACGAAACAGTTTGAAATAAAAGACGAAATGTGTGTCTGCGTGTTAAAGAATAGGGCAGCGTAAACGTAGGTCTAAGCTCACGCATGGCTCTTACATCACATTGGCACGCTTCATATAAATACACAAAACACGCGAGCGCTACGTCAAATCACATAACTGTAAAAAGTTTGTTTATATTGCGCTTCAGATTTAATTTCTATCGAGTTAATTAAATTAAAAAAATCAACAATGAAACCAACTGTTACAATAATTCCTCTATTGCGTAAACCGGTCTGAAAATATATAAGGTGGTGCGCGAGAATTTTTAAATATCCCGCCAATGAAAATCAGCACGGCACGGACATACGTTTACTTAAATCTTGATTCATGCGATTTTAAGCGATGAGTCACAGGCAGCTCTCAGCGGCCCGACTATAGGGAATTAAGGGTAAAGATTCTGTTGTCAAAATATTGGCGTAGAGTTCCATTTTGCAGTTCATCATCGTGTAATTCCCCAATGAAAAGGCTTAATATGTTGTTCCTGCATCTTTCAGCTGTCACAATGCCAACAAAAAAAATGGTCCAATAATTTTGCAACCCACACACTAATTTTCTGAGGATGTAGTGGCGATTTACAAAATACGTGAGAATTTCGGGAGCTCCAAATTCTCATATTCTGTGAATTTACGTACCTCGATAGGCCAAACCATGCCTCGACTGAGAATGATGTTAAAATGTAAAAAATTTTGGTTGTTTGATGATTATTAGCTGGAGTTATTGATAGATACGAAAAATCAAACACTGACACATTCATAGCCACCCCATGGTATTATTGTATTCCCTCGCTGGAATGTTGTATTAAATAAATATTCCAATCTTAAAAATAATGTTCTTAAAGTGTTGCATCAATCATAATTGTTGATTAAAATCCTAAAGACATAAGATCTTACATTATAAGAAGTCAAAAAAAGGATTCTAACCTAAAAGTCAAAGTAATTTGTAATCTGGCAAAATATTACAATTTTTACGAGTAATTTATGAAGTACATTCAACATTAAAAGTGTTTTCAGTGATAACTACAAAACACACTTAAAATGATGTCTATATTCACCATAATAATAATAATAAGTTTTTACTTCAACCACTGAAAAGGGTATGATAAAAAATCAAAAAATGTGTAATTGCTTCGTTGCAAATTTGAACATGCATTCTTGGGTTGTGTGTAGGATTGCCATCCGTCCCGATATATCGGGACTGTCACCGTTGTGGACCTACTTGTTCCGAAAAGACCCAATTTTGTCCCGATTTTGCAAAATACAGTTACAGGCCTGGCTCAAGTACTGAAGTAACGCCATCTGTTAGCGCAAGATGTAAACGCAGCCTTAGTTTTATTTGTGTCGAGAAGTTTACGTTGAGTTGCTGAAAAAGGCAAAAAAATATGATTTTGCCACAAGTTCCATGTAATTGCGTTCTTAATAAAAAGTAATTATATTAAACAAATGTGTTTCTTCATTTCTACAGTGTCCAGACAGGTTTCAGCTCCTGTGTGAATCTACTATTCGGTTATGTAAGCCTTTGTAACGCACACATTTGTATAGAGAAAATTCTACAATGCGGTCCTGATCAGCCCGAGAATATTTATGGATTCGGTTTTACGATATGACGGCCATAAACTTTTTAAGGCGGTCAAACGGTAAAAGGCCATAAACGCCTTATATCTATTGGACAACTATACCAAGGTGATATTAGAATTGAATTTGTTGACAGTCGTGTTGACTCATTTGAAAAGGGAAAAGTTGCTATCTAGATCTAAGATCACGTCTAGTATGTTGTGAGCAGACTCATCGTGAAGTGTCAACTGAAAAGAGTCGAAGATTGTTCTCGGATGTGACAAGAAATGTACAGTATTTCCGAGCACACTCGACATGTGGGGGTAAAGTTTACGCAGAGTGGAGAACGCGACAACAAATCTCCGGAGCCAATTGAATTTAAGGTCACTGCGCAACACATCTCAAGTGCTTGGTACTCCTCAATTATTGAGGAGTTAATTTCATAAGCAGCATTTGTCGAAATACGATGTTTTGAGAAAATCGAAAAACTGTTTATCATGGCAACCGTTACAACTCCTATTTTCACAATTATTTTTATTACTTATCATAAGTGATAGTATTACATAAGGTGAGTATAGACTGGAGCATTTACTAGTAACAGTACAACGAGCCGCTCTATGTATCACCCTCACGAACCAGACGTCGAGCCATTTTGTTACAAACTAAATTGTACAAACCAACGAGTGTATTGGTGTAAAATTTCGTCGAGCCTTAGCGCGAGCGATTTTAACTCCAACATCAATTGCAGACCTCCTACAGTTTGTCTTTTATTGTAAATGTTCATTTGCCACCAGCTTCTATTTTTATTTTTCTTTTTACTTTTAATATAATTCATCAAGATAAACGCAGCACACGCAACTTGTAGGTCCGACATTTCAAGACAGAGTAAACGCAAGGTACAACGAAATGTAACGGGTAACTTGCACACTCGCTGTGAGCATTACGCCGAGCATTCCCAGGAACGTACATGCTTTTAAGTGAGCATTTTCCTGTATTGTACCATTCGTTAGAACGTTACAATACATAGAAATGCTCGAGAAAATGCTCTAGTGTATATCCACCTTTAAGTGACTAATCATTTAGTATTAAGAAAAAAACAAAGACAAGCAATTGGACATGAACAATAAAATAAATAGAATTTAAAGCTTTGTAACTTTCTACATATGTGGATTGTCAATGACAAGCTTGCAAAATACTCTGCAAAAATATCGATTTCTACAATTTTAGACATAATCTGTTTATGAAATTAACGCGACAATTCTTAAAGTTATTATGAAAGATATATCATCATCCCCTTTTAAATTGGTATTTAAGCAATCCACAGTGAAGTAACGGCTTCTTATCAGATTTTACGGCAAATTAAAAACCCATTAAGAGAAAATGTGATATTTGTATGATTGCAATAATAAAGAAAGTTGTAACGGATTGCCCAACGAGTTATGTGATAGTTCGTTAGGCAAGATTACACTGTTGCGACGGTTAATGAGTGTGTTTACTTACACTGACGGCATCGCGAATGTTTTTCTTAATGTCCTCTTTTGCCTGCTGCCTCTCCCTAGGGCTAAATGATTGAATTGTGTTGTTAACCTATAATTTCAATAAAACCATCGCAATATTTTTACACGTGAATTAGGGATATTATGCAACATTGCACTACACATAACCAACAAAATGTAATGACATGACCAAATTGTTAGTAACGTTTTTACTACCGACAAAAATTTCACCCCAACAAAGACCACTGCGGCGAGAATAAAATGTG
The DNA here is from genome assembly GCA_910593695.2 of Ocypus olens. NCBI lineage: Eukaryota > Metazoa > Arthropoda > Insecta > Coleoptera > Staphylinidae > Ocypus > Ocypus olens. Next base: position 10,545,182 of record OU343051.1, on the reverse strand, counting down.
AACAGAGTATATACAGAGGGTCCTGCTTTTCACCTCAGTTACTAATTAAGTTAGGATTTTGCAGACTTTACCTAGGAAGTATTTCAAGAAAAGATTTTTTTTATTTACAGGGCGTCTAGAAAAAGTGTGACGTCATGATGATATATCTTTTTAGATTACATGCTGTATATTTTATTGCTTGTTTTGGTGCCTTTTATGGTTGCCTATATACCCCTAAAATTTTATTGAACTTCGTTTTGCTTATTTTTAATTGGAGCCCCTGTATATTTTTATATCACTATATGCGGAACTAAAAAACAAACATTTTTCTTAGTTACAACCCTATCGCAATTCCTAACACATTAGAAATTATTTGCAAAAGACTCTTTTTATCAATTCTTCCAATTCATGAAAATGAATAAATATTGAAGGCGACAACAATTTTTGCATAACAAATTTACAAAAAATATTGGCGCTGTAAATTGTAACTGTCTAACTCTATTTTGCTATTTTATTTTACTTACATCGCAAATTTATTTTACCGAAATTATTAACGATTGGAGAATTTGGTCAAAACAAGTGACGATTAAAGAGAGAGAGACAATACATTTATTGAGACACTCTTACAAATGACCTCAACAACCCTCGAAGTTTGAAGATTGGAGAATTTGGTTAAAACAAGTGAAGATTGAAGAGAGAAAGAGAGACAATACATTTATTGAGACACTTTTACAAATGACCTCAACGACCCTCGAAGTTTGAAGATTTTCATTGAAACAAGTAAATATTCGAGATTCAGTTCGTAACTAGTGAAGTATGAAGATTGCGGTAAAAATTCGTCAGTACTGGAGATTCCGACCAAAACGAGTGCAGATTGAAAATTTTAATTGGAACAAGTAATGATTTGATTGGAGAAACAAGTAGAGATTTTAATCGAAACAAATGAAAATCACGGATTTCAATCAAAGCGAAAGTAGATTGAAAATATTGTAGATTTGTGAAGTGAATATTGAAGATTTTGGTACAAACAAGTGAAGATTCTGATTGAAACAAGTGAAAATTTTTGAAAAGATTCGAGTTGGAACAAGAATACTGGGAATTTCGGAAGACTTTTCGTTGAATCGAGTGAAGATTGAAAATTTTGGTTGAAACAAGTGAAGATTGTAGATTTTGATAACAATTGCAGATTTAAGATTTTGGTCGAAACAAGTAAAGATTAAAATTTCTGGTCGAAACAACGAAACAAGTGAAGATTAGAGATTTAAATCGAAGCAAGTAACGATTGGAGATTTTGGTTGAATCAAGTGAATATTGGAAGTAGAGATTGAGAATTTTGGAAGACACGAGCAAAGATTGAATATTCTGAACAAAACAAGTGAAAATCACTAACTAGCAAAAGACAATGTATGAAGGGTAAAGCTACGCGCACACTTGTCGGAACGGCACGCATTGGCAATTGGCAAAAATTGCTTAACACAGTTGTAAACGAGTCACCGCACATTTATCCGTTCCATGCCGTTCCGATAAATGTGCGTTCACTCGTTTACAACTGTGTTAAGCAATTTTTGCCAATTGCCAATGCGTGCCATTCCGACAAGTGTGCGCGTAGCTTTAAAAGGACTTATGTAAAAAAAAACTTAACCAAGGTCAAAATAGGCCCACTTTGTTCAATTTTAATGTCAATTAATGTTTTTTGAAGCCACCTTCGATTTTTATTCATTAAAATAACTATTGGAATAGTTGATAAAACGAGTTTTCTGCAAATAACTTTTATCTGAGATTTTAAACAACATGACGGACAAAATTCGTGAAAAAACCTACTTTTTTTTGCCACGTTTTTCAGGTTTCGAGATACTTGGGGTGGCAATTTAAAATGGGACACCCTGTACATACATATATATAATTTCAAATAGTTCGGATCGTTCTCATGGTGAAGGAAAATAGAGTTTATCCACTTGCAAAGTTTTAACTACCATTTTATCCGCTTGCAAAACTGCATACTCGGCACATTTTTATGCTCGAGATGAATTATTGGTTATAAATTAATTTGAGACATGTTTCTATGAATATTATACTCATTCAAAAATGGTGACGAGCCATTATTCAACTCATGTATAAAAATGTGCCGAGTATGCAGTTTTACAAGCGGATAAAATGGTAGTTAAAACTTTGGAAGTGGATAAACTCTATTTGCCTTCACCATGACAAAAATCTGAACTATTTGAAATTATATATACAGGGTGTTTCAGAGCTCTGGGAACGGTCAATCACATGCTTATTTTTGAAAATTTCGAAAAATGTTTTATACAAAAGTTGTGTATAATAGTGAGCTGCACGCCCTAAAAATATTTAAATTTATACAGGGTGTCTCATAACAAAGTTCCAGACCAAACTTATGTTTTTTTAAATTTTTTGTCATTTTTGAATTATATGGAGCAAATAAAGGTGAGTTACTTCAATACTCCCTATACCTATTGTTTACCGTTTTCGAAATATTTGAAGATTTGTTGAAATGCAAGGTCTGGGTGAAATTTTATTTTTGCCCCAGTGATTGACGTTGAACGATTAAAATCATTTTAATTATTTGCTTGAAGGTTCGAACTATAGAGCCAACAATGATTTCATACAAAAAATTATACAGGGTGATAAAAAAAATGCGGTAGAAAAACCCAACTTATAAAGTTGAATAACTTCGTTTTTTCAAATGGCACACCCTGTATTTAGTAACGTATTCTCAAGTAGAATCCAATTATCTTTCAGATTATAATAATTATTCCTGATATGATAATCGCCGAATACAAGAAAACTATTGAGATTAGGAACAGGGAACCCTTATACAATCTGAAAGATAATTGGATTCTACTTAAGAATACGTTACTAAATACAGGGTGTGCCATTTGAAAAAACGAAGTTATTTAACTTTATAAGTTCGGTTTTTCCACCGCATTTTTTTTATCACCCTGTATAATTTTTTGCATGAAATCATGGTTGGCTCTATAGTTCGAACCTTCAACCAAATAATAGAAATGATATGCCAATAAAGGTCCTTTTTTTTTAGTAATAAATGGAGAAATTTTTAATGGGAGATATGCTTCCTTTTCTGCTCGTTAAACTAGAAACACATAACATTTTTTAGAAATCCACAAAAGCTTCGACTCTAGTGTTAACCTCTTCACGCCCAGGTCACCAATGTGGCGACAAGCAAACAAAAGGAAACAAAAATATTTAATAAAAAAATACTCCTTCAGCGCCATCTATGAATATTTTTTTCATATATTTTTTTTGCATAAATGAGTGATTGATAGAAAAAGGTAACAACAACAAAAAAGTAATTTTTCAGTAAACCTGGGATTATGGTACACATAGCATGGGCGCGAAGTGGTTAATATAAAGGGAAGGGTATATTCCAGTGACGGTTCGCAGGGTTTTTTCTGGTACGGCCGAGGAACAAGAAGTGGTAATACAAATAGGTGCGGTCACGCAGCCAGCCGTCTCAGCAACTGACCCTACCTATCTGTATTACCACCTCTTGTTCCTCGGCCGTACCACAAAAAACCCCGCGAACCGTCACTGCTACATTCTATTGCCACCTATTTTTAACAAATCCTTGAAAGAAGAATTAGTGGAAATAGTTATTAATGGAGAAATTGTACCTTCCTTTTAACGAGCATCCCCAGAGGCTTAAATTATCGATGTAACAAATACAGATGGAAATTAATTTTTAATAAAATCAAGCTAATGTTAATTACAACATCCCCACAGAATCAAAATCAGATGTGCCTATACACCGTCACAAAAAATATGCAGACAAATAGAAGACCTTGGAAACTGGAACAATCGGGTGACCAAACAAGAGAAATAGAAACGAGAATCGAAGTGGCCAGATCAATATTTATGAAAATGAGTAGTAATCTAAGACTTAAGATTAGGATGCTGCATTGTATTTTATCACATCATATTGGATTGATGAGGCTGTTACTTGGTGAAATTCCATAATATATGTGGTAAGTGTTTTACTTACCACATTTATCACATCATTATGTATTTTATGTTAAACATTTATTGAAAATTATTAGAATCATAATTAGTTACTCATGTGTTAGTTACAAATCAACCGTATCATTAATGGTACCTTAGTTACTCATAATACATCAGTTAGAAAATGTGATATGTGTATGATTGCAATAATAAAGAAAGTTGCAAAGAGTTACGTGATAGTTCGTTAAACAACGACGGTCAACGAGCGTTTACTTACAATGATGGCATCGCGAATGTTCTTCTTAATGTCCTCGATTTTCTGCTGCTTCTCCCTATCACTAAACCCGTTAACGTGGAGGATCCGCATCTGCTTGACGATTGTCGACTTGCCGGACTCGCCGGCGCCCAAGAGGAGCAGGCGGTGCGTCGCCCGGTACACTTGCTTGTCCTTCTGCAGCTGTCTGTTAATTTGATCACTAATACGTTTCTGCGAGCGGCTGTCGTCAGCGCCACCGGCGGCCTGCTGCGAGTCTCTGTTACCGAAGCAGCCCATGGCCGCCAGGGAGGACCACCAACAGCCGGCGCCCTTCTCGGCGGCCCCAGGGCCGCACTCTGGGCCCGTCGCCACCGTGGCTGTCGTCTTGCACGCACTACTCACACCCGGAATACACTCATAGTTCCACCAGCACTCGGGTCAGTTTCGGAGGGCGGGGGTGGGGGGAGGAGGGAGAGACGGCGGTCCACGCTCGGGTTAGGTTATGTCGTCTGAGCGAAAGTGGGTTGTGTCGGGTCAGGTTAGTCTGGATCTCAGCTGGAGCGGACGCTAACCGAGCACCGAAATCGACTGCTGGAAACAATCGAAACGCGTCGCATCGGGAATTTAAAATGCACGGTAAAAATGCAAAAATGGCTTCACGGTTTACTATGTTTAGATATTACTGACACACTCACAGGTTATTTATACGCGAAGATCATTAAAAATAGCTTAGACTAGCGAGGCAGATATGCATTACTCGTACACAACACAAAAGTCTACTTAAAAATAGAACCTGGCCGATTTTCTTCTTTTTTTTCGTGGTGTTTTATCGCTGTTCCTCTGTCGGTGCACAGAAAAACTACTTGATACACCCTGACGGTTAATCGACTTTTCCTAAATTCCTTCACTTTCCACCTCACTTGTCTGCGAACGGGTCGGTGCGCGGGTACATCGGGGGCCGAACTGTGCCCGAAACTAAAGAAAAACACTTGTCACGGGTACATAAAATGGATCATTACCGACCTCTGATGACAGCGGACAGGTGAATTGAACATGTCCGACCCGACAGTGTTCCATTCGTGACGTATCGGTTGTTTACGTACATGACGATGCACCGTCTTCCGGCGTTGCCACGTCCGTTCGTTTCTCCCCGTGTTCATGTTAAAACTAACGCAAACCATATTTTTTGTGCTCATTGTGTTGTGTTGCGTTGTAACTTAATTGTTGCTATGGTAATAATAATTATATCGCTGGGCAAATACATAATATTAAATTTAAATTAAAACACGTTCTTTGTTAATACCATTAATACTGACAATAGTTTAATGCCCACTTGCACCGCAGCTACTTAATCATGATTAAAAAGTTAATCAATGGTTAGTGGAGAATTGGCTTGCACCGCAACTTAATCATGATTAAAGTCCCCAAGAAACGTCAAATATTTAATCAGCCGATTTTGGCCGATTAACTCAAAAACGAATAACTTCACGACGAATATAGTCGTGAAGTTAGTTACATTTGGCAGATGATTTTGAAAATAATAACCTTTGTTTTGTCTTTGTTATTAAAAACGATGGATTTGGGAATAGTTGAGCAGATTAATGAAATCGATGGCTTGGAGGTTAATGATTTTATTAATTTTGGTTTGTTTACCTCGAAATAATAATAATAGTATGTTAGTTAGCATTTATTATTCATATTTACCGCGCATTTGTTTCCTCTGTTCTGAATAGAACGACGTAAAATAACCAAAAAAGAACTGAAAATCCCTAGAAAAACGTGTGCTCTCTATAATAATACTCCGTGGTCGATAGATGCTTAATCAGCCGACGGTGCAACAGAAATACTCTGATTAAAGTTAATCATGATTAAAATTTAATCATGATTAAGTTCTGCGGTGCAAGTGGGCATTAATCAATTGCTGATTATTTTCAAACTAAAAGAAATCATTTTAATGAAAAAGTGTGATCAACACTAGTTAGGATATTTGTGTAAATGTACAAATAGAAATAGCGAAACATATAAAAAGGTGACTTTAATTACTAATTTACTTTATCGTTAAAAGTATTGATACATACTTTTTAATAACCTTGGCGGTAGAATTTTGTATTTTTTTTTTCACACTTACAAATTGTATTTTCTTTGTAAAAAGGGGTTTCCCGTATATATTTTAAATAAATAAAAAAATAAAAATTAGGTAAAAGTAGTAGTGGCTTTTTGTCTAATTAACCATCGATCACGAGGTTTGTGTGTGTGTGTGTGTGTGTGTGTGTAACTGAGCTTGTTACTTCAGAGGATTGCCCTCGTCACTCAGAAGCGCCGATAATTATATCCCAATGGCGAATGGTGCTAGTTACCCATCCAACTTCATACCCAGACATTTCTTTTGTGCTTTTAAACTATTTGTTTTTCAGGTGATTGCTTAAGTAAAAGAGAGAGAGACAATACATTTATTCAAGCACTTTTACAAATGACCTCAAGAGGCAATTGACTAGAGGTCTTTCAGTCTTGCTTAAGTAATTTTTTATTACTTAATAAATAAAACGCGAAGTAATAGTGTTTTATTTAAAATAAATTTAGTTCAAGTATCAAAAATTTTCAGAAGTATTTCAGTCACTTAAAATGCCTCGAAATTATTTAGTAGTTTTGATTGTTGATTAAAATAAATAGGGGAGCCAATATTTGAACACAAAATTAACATGCGATTTCCTATGTTGCGTCCGCCAAGTCAACACCCTGTATAGCAAAGTTCTAAATAAAGTTATTATTTAAGTATTTCAGTCACTTAAAATCCCTCGAAATTATTTAGTAGTTTTGATTGTTGATTAAATTAAACTGGTTTGAAAATACAATAACATTAAAAACCACATTTACAATAAGCAAAAATTCACAACAACCGGAAACTAGATTTATTAAAATGTAAATTATATTGATTCCCCAACTGTGCATCAATAAAACACAACTTCGTTATACCACTATATCTATAATTTGAGACCCTAATTTATACTTTACGTTTAAGAATTACTAGCGAATAGTCAAAATGACAGTTATAAATTGTAAATATAGTTACAAGTCTTTTATTCCAAATTAGAAGTTAGTTCATTCATCATGTAAATAAAACCACACAAAGTTATGAAAAAAGAACCCTCGAGAACTAAATCAAGAGTTGATGAGACGATTTAGGTATAATGAATAAAGAAAGAAAATATCTAGATGTTGTTGTAGCTGTTTTATTTACTTGGTAAAACTCCATTATAAACTTTACAATAAAACACGAATGTTAGAATTTCACATGTACGTGTTAAGGCACTGCTATAATTGTTTCACCTCATATTATAAGGATAATAATATTCAAAATCTTTATTTGTGTTTAAAACCCCAATACGCATGTTTGGTGGCGGACAAATCGCGCTGTTGCCGTGTCTAAGAAAATTTCAAGCGGTCCATTACGTCTTCGAGAAAATCGGACATTTCTTAATTCCACGGCTAATAATTTATCAACCTATTCAAATGTAATTAATTAATTCGTACTAAATCCGGCTTATACTTTAAAATCCTTTCTACAGGTTTTCACTTCCCCCTATTATTGACCAACCGTGTTTTAGTCATGTGTTAAATATTTGGAGGGATGAGTGAAGTTGCGGTTTTACCTTTATAATACGACATTCCCCCTTGTATTATATGGACGAGTAAACTCATCCCTTTATCATAATCCGTTATTGTGAAAATTATTTTATTATATTTTTTTTGCGGACGTGTTCACGGTTTAAACGAAAACTGCCTTTAATACTTATTCGTTGCGCTGTAGTAGAATAAAACGAATTAAACTATATACATAGATATGTGAATTTTGGCGAAGAGAATTTAAAGGAATTTTTGTTTATATAATTACTCACTTTTAATAATTTTTTTTTTTTTTGTGACGTGTTCCTATGTTTGTGCTGTATATATCTATTATGCTACTTGTGTAATTAAGTTTTACTGTACATACACTGGAAATAAATAATATTATTATTATTATTAATAATAATCCACTCTCATTAGCGATTACTCTGTTTTTGATTAGGATCAGGAAATGTCGAACTAATTTCTTTGAAGCCAATTTTACTGCGGCGAAGTCTCCTTCTACAAGCCTACTAGCCTAATAAGAAAATATAGTAGTATAACAGTTTATTGTACTCGAGATACATCGATATACAACAGGCCATCGACCGAGGTCTTTCAGCCATAAGAAAATATATTTAAGTGGTTTTGAGAGAATTGTAATAGATTTAAATAAAAATGCAGCTGTGAGAAAAAAAATAGGCCAAAGCCAACTTATCTCGTTGTTTAATGAACTTAAAAATTCTGTGAACCACCTTAAAACTGTGCGTGAAGACGATACAACTCTTATCTTAATAAAACGATAACCAACCGAGTTATTGATTCAAATCGAAAATAATGTGTTTTTAGCTATAACTCTAAAACAAATATAATTAAATAAATAATAAACGAAGTTGCTCCGTATATAGCTGAATCAAAAGTGGCACAACATATCGCTGTCATTTGCGTAAACTAAACATTGTCGAAATGATTTACACTACACAAGAAAAAAATCCGTTTTTGTTTAATTTCATGGCAACCATTATTTTCGTGAAAATGATCATTTTTATTTTATCATTTTTTAGAGTTTCTATGAATGCTAAAAAATAAATAATAGCATGACTGCATGCAGGAATTTTTACTCTACAAAACATTTATTTACATGTTTCCTCTATAATAATCAGGGAAGATAATATTCCAGTATAAAGAAATTAACATTGAAAATCCTATGTTCCGGTTTGTTCCACTACACCCTGTATAGCAAAGTTCTAAATAAAGTTATTATTTTATGAACGCAGTGATATTATCCTCGCCATAAGCCACTCTTAAACCTTTGTTCGAATCTTCTCCCATACAAACTACTTAAAAATAAATAAGAATGTTATGTATAATTTTATAGATTTGCAAATTTTCCAATTTCACTCCGAAAAGGCCATAATATCAAAACATCTCTATTCATGTTTGAGTAGTTTATTTACCTCTTTTTCGAATGCTTCCAGCATTTTGTGGTCCAATTTGCTCGATGTCCACACTCCAAGCAAAAGTAACTCGCACTTGAAGTTAGTTTACTTTTAATGATCCTATACACAATCGAATGCATCTTGTACGTACGTATGAATATGACACAATATAAGTCGCATGGTGATATGCATAATTGTTCTACCCGATCGAGTCACCACATATGTCTTGAATATACGTGTTTAACTAAATCCAGAATTTCAGTTAATTATTATGGTCCTAAGATCTTCAACCTTTTGCCAGAACCAATTAAGAAGCTGCCAATGGCGAAACTCAGGCAAGTCTTAAAAAAGTACTTCGTTACAAGGGCATTCTATAGTTTAGAAGACTGTATTTCTAATGACTACGCCGATTTGATTATAAGTGCTTAAATAATTTAAATGATTATTTTTTATTTATTAATGTTCAAATCAAATTTGTAAACTGTTTATTTGCTTACATGCATTTTATTGATTTTATTGACAATACACTTGTTTTTAATATGTTGTCCTAGCGCCTGTTAATTTTATTTTTATATTTAATGTAAAATATTGTACCCTTATCTCTGACCTGTGTAAACATGTTCCATGTATTAACACCCAATAAATTATTATTATTATTTAACGCAAAGGAATAACGGTTTCCTGCTAACAGCAATCTCTTCCTTTGTTTTCTTTTTCTAAAAAATCTGGAAACTCCTCATCCTCAGAGTTTAATGTTAACAGTCTTTTATAAGCATTTATTGATTTACATACACATTACATTTCACCATAATCATTAACCAGTCAGCTGTGTGACGAGTAGACACGTCATGAAGAATCGGCAATATTTTGGGTACTTGTCATATTGCCATTTTTTCATGATGAATATACAGCCAAAATGAAGAAATGGCAACATCTTGACAGCGATATGTTGTGCCATTTTGATATCCTAATTGTTGTTTCAATTCCATGGCATGTCATTATTTTTTATAAAATCACATTACTTTTTCTTAATTATTTTAACTTAGAGAAACGTAAAGTGTTAAGTGTGAACATTAATAAAATCAGAATTTTTCTTACATACATTTTGTCTCTAAAATAAATAGGGGAGCCGATATTTGAACACTTCAAGTCAATACTCGTTTTTAACACAAAATATTGCCATTTTTCATGACGAGTATACTCCTCAAACACGGCTAATAGGTTAAATATAACACCACTAAGATTGTTTAAAGTCGAGCGCTAAAGATGAAAATTAAACAATATCTGGGAAATAATTGGATGCCGAAGCATTTCTCATTAACCAAATTTGTGAAGTTGGTGATGCGCGATCCGATATCAACAATTTGGCCGTCTTTGGTGACATTTTTGGTAGTAAACCTTAGCCGTTATTCAGTTCGGGTTGATTCGATACGCGGGCGTCATCTGTGGGGGAGGCTACGCTCCATTAACGTTTAAACTAATATGACCATTCAGTTCATTCTAAAAAGTAGGATTTTACTCCCACACTAAACATAGTGTTGTCTTGCGAGGATGGTAATCTATTTAGACAAGAGGCTTTGCTTGCTCTCTTTAATCTTTTCTTTTTATTGTTTCATGTTCACATCATCGATTATTATAATTAAAGAAATAATCGAAGCTGAGCAAATGAAACACCTTATTGGCTGTGCGTATGACCGAACTTCTGGGCTTGTCATTCGAATTGAAGATGATCATGCACTGCCTCTGCTGAACAGATGACTTGGTCCAGGAATTCTTAAATTTGAATTTTATAAATATTTGTATTTTACAATTTTACTTATTTGCAATATTTTAACTAAATTTTTATATGTATATTTTATTTAGGTTTAGAGTTACTTTTACCTTAGCTCCTTGATTTCGCCTACTTTTTAAGCCTTGTTAATACAAATGATTTAATTTTATAGCCTTAATTAATTTTAGTATCCACTTATTCTTTAATTTTGTCTCCACAACATATATTCTTTGACTTTTGTAAAACGAAAGTTATTGGCACCAATAAAGTATTATTATTATTATTATTCAATGGATATTCTTGCTTCTCAATGCATTCTGCTTTGATTTTCAAAAGTTCGTACCTTGAAATCGGCTTCTTTAAAGTGACTTAACTAATTCTGACTGTTCGCTCTCCAGCCAAACCTTGTCTGACGATAGCAATGGTGTTACGAGCGGCTCAAATTAATATACGTCGGAGATTTTTATGCAAGAATTTTTCCCCGCTCTATACATAACGAACCATGGTATTAATCTGAAACACAAAACATTAAAATATTTGATTGACAAGATTATTTACACATTGGAAAAATAAAAAATAAAACATTAAATAAATGTATTTACCTTTTGAATAATACAAAAAATCTGTAGTGATATTAAATTTACGATACAATGTAAACCACATAAAAAATATATAAAGTTCGGAAGAAATGATCGTGAGACATATGTAGAATAATATATTTTTAGAATCGATGAATAAACATAGCTATGCACTCTATAGAAACAATGAGAATTAAGTACAGACTAGATAGTGACGCATTGCATCATAAACTAACAGCAAAGTCCATTACATGGGATATATCTAAAAGCTAGAAAACATATTTACATCTCCTACCATTTTCTTATTTTCGTACCAATATTATGTGTATACGATTACTAAAAATAACACCCCTCCCGCGTCAACGGAAGTTTTCCCTAAACGGTAGTGTTTACAGTATTCATTCGTCACAACGTTACATCCATCGGGCGCACAGGGACGCCCGCACGCAATCATCAAATGGAGGCTACGGTACACTTACACTTCCTTAGGTTATTGCCAAACACAATCTTATATAGTTCGTCGCATTTACTCAGGAGTTACTACTAATCGTCCGAGGTGTGTATAAAACAAAACGCGTTTATTATATGTAACAAACCTCACGATATGCCAGTTTTTCACATATTGGTTCGAAATTCTAGTCTAGAACGTACACGTAGAAATAAAGTCTCTAGCTTTTTTCTTCCATTAAAAATCTTCGTAGTAACAAAACGTACGACAGTAATTTAGAATGTGTTTCTATGATTTTTAACCGGTTTATACATTTATGGTTGTGTAATTGTTGAATTCGCGGGGGTATGTATAGTGTGTGAAATTGCAAAATTGTTTGGATGTTTCTGATGGAACTTTTCATAATCATTGAATAAAACACTTCCTATGTTTTTTACCACAAATTGTGGTAAAAGTGTTTTATTCAATGATTATATAATGAATTACCAAGTAGTAACGGTCGCAACCATCACCATGATTAAAATATTTTTCTTCTAAATAATTGTACATTTTCAGTCATTTGAAAACATTAAATCTGACAGATTGGGGTGGAAGATCAACCTCTTGTGATCAGAGCTTATTTCCGTGATTTGACACGCGGGCGCCATCTTTGGAGGAGACTATGATCCATAATGTTACATATAAATTACAATGATTCGAAGATCAAGTCAATCAAAACCTCTGTGGAGTGCTATGAACAATATCACCGAGCACTCGAGATGTGTGGGGATAAAGTTTGCACAGAGTGAGAAAGTATTCGGAGAACGTGATAACAAATCTCCGGAGCTAATTGAAGGGTACAGGGAATAAACCGGCTTAGTCGCATTTTCAAAATTTATGGATAATGCGTTTTTAAAGTTTGACTTAGCTGTTTCTTTCCCTCTACGGTGAATTATTAAGTTGTTATTATAGCGAACTTAGACGGTTTTGTCATTTGGCACCTACACCACCTGGTAGAGTATATTTTGCACTACAAGATCGCAAAATCGCGAAAACTGGATATTTTGGACTAAGCCGGTTTATTCCCTGTACCCTTCAATTGAATTTAAGATGGTCACTGCACAACATGTCTCCAGTGCTTGATACAACTCTAGCCACAACGACAACTCTCTTGTGCCCAATTTATTTCCGTTATTAAAATTTTGTGATTTTAAGTGTGAATCAAGTTTGCAACTTATAGTCCAAATCAATTGATAGGCCGATGTGTCGAAAATAAAGGCCGGATGTCACAGTGACATTTCATATGTTCAAAAGCAAGGCCGCCTGTGCAAAACAAAGGCCACTGTGCACAATTGAAAAGCCGATCATTATTTGACGTATAAGTAACGTTTGCTTCTGTGTTAATTAAAAAATGGTTAATCATAAAATTAGTGACGAGAAGCTTTGATTATAGTTCATCCGTTGAGAGCTGACGGTGACTCATGCATTTTGCTTTGCATTTTATATCTATCTTTTTATATAATGTACGAAATAGTATGAAATAAAAGACGAAACGTGTGTCTGCGTGTTAAAGAATAGGGCAGCGTAAACGTAGGTCTACGCTCACGCATGACTCTTGCATCGCATTGGCACGCTTCATATAAACACAGAAAACACGCGCGCAATACGTCAAATAACATAACCGTATAAAGTTTTTAAATATCCCGCCAATGAAAATCAAGGCGGCACCAAATTTTCTTACGGACATACGTTTACTTAAATCTTGATTCATGCGATTTTAAGCGATGAGTCACAGGCAGCTCTCAGCGGCCCGATTATATACCAATTTACAAATTTTACACAATCACACATTTACCCCCGCGAATTGAAACAAATTTATAATATCGACCTCTTACACAAATAAGGAATACATTTCCCCGACCTACGCTTACATTAAAAAAAAAACCTCATCTCTCCGATTGTGCCGAGGACAAAAGTATCAACACCGCCTTCCTTTATTATTTCTTCCCTCTCTATAATAGACTATATTCACTGGTTCATGGTAAAAATTTAACGAATTTAGATTTTTTTTCTTTTAAATAATCATCAACGTGGATCATAAAGATTAAATATATAGATTCAATAGGCCGGCGCACCCTCCCCCAGGATAAAACCGAGCGCGCGCAATTTTGATTTCAGTTCGGGTTGATTCGACACGCGGGCGTCATCTCCAGGGGAGGCTACGCTCCATTAACGTTACATATAAATTACAACGATTCGAGATCACGAAACTAATATGACCATTCGCACAAACTGACCCTCAACGGAAAGCATTTATAGATGAATGATATTTAATTATAACATAAATTAATAAAGCAGTTATTTATCTTAAAAAAAATTAAAGAAGGCGATTTACAAAATTAGGCTTTTAATACAACTTTATAATTACTGTAAAAACACCGTGTTTCACATCTATAGTAATAAACTGATACAATAAAGCAGTGGTTCCCAAACTTCTTTGCCCTACCGCCCCCTTTCCAGAAAAAAAATTACTTAGCGCCCCCTGGAAATTATATTTTTTTTAAATTTTGATAGCAAATAATAGGAAATATATATGTATTATTGTTTCTACCTTTTTCGCAAAATATAGTAAACAATTGTGTAAAATAGAAACATTGAACTTTGAAATTATGAAACTATTTATTGAATCATTTGCAGTTACTTTCATCAGTTCTTGTAACTGCGGAAACTCTTCTGTGTTTACACGCCATCAGCGCCCCCCTGAATTGTTGCAGCACCCACCAGGGGGCGGTGGCGCCCACTGCATTAAAGGAACAACTTCATTGCGTACATCCGACAACACTGTATTAGACTTTGACTATATACTAATGGACTGCTATTCCCCCTCCATTTCCCATATGATCACTGCTCCAAAAGTTGTCCACGAGCTGGGGCCCGATATAAGTCCCGCCCCAGAGCCGAAAATGGAGCGTAATTTAAAAACTGGAAAGCAAAAAAAAATATTTCTCGATGTATTCATCAGCAACGTGGAGAATCGAGGGAGGGGAGGGGTGGAAGGGGGGGGGGGGCGAGGAAAAGTATAATATAGATAAATATGTAAGGTACATGCCAATAAAGGTGTTTTTTTTTTTTACTTTTGTAAATGTAGGCCAAATAAATGCACTTATCGCAGATGTGAGATTAAAGAGATTCTGCACAATAGGCCAAAATGTAAATCACTTTTCTGATAATAGGAGCTGATGAAAAATGAGTAATAAATGGAAAATCAGTCACGTTTAGCATGGGATGCTTGTATTTTTTGTAATTGGAGAAGGTGCAATTAATCAGGTGACAAAATTTGTTGAAGAATAATCGGAACTGATGAAAAATTACTAATAAATAGAAAATCAGTCGGGTTTGGCATATTCCCATTGTATTTTTTGTATGTGGAGAAGGTGCAATTACTCAGGTGACAATATTTGTTGAAGAATAATCGGAGCTGATGAAAAATGAGTAATAAATAGAAAATCAGTCGCGTTTGGCATATTCCGCTTGTATTTTTTGTATGTGGAGAAGGTGCAATTACTCAGGTGACAAAATTTGTTGAAGAATAATCGGAACTGATGAAAAATTACTAATAAATAGAAAATCAGTCGCGTTTGGCATATTCTGCTTGTATTTTTTGTACGTGGAGAAGGTGCAATTACTCAGGTGACAAAATTTGAAAAATCTGTTGCTAATATCTAGTGGTTGAAAAAGTATCTCGCTAGATGGCTTTAGTGTCACATCTTGGGTAATCTAAAAATTGAAAAATTCAATCCGAAAGCCGAAGAGATGTAAAAACTATTGCAATTCTGTATTCACACTTAATTGTTGAATATTTGCTATAATAAACTCATTTGTTGAATTTGGTTCTGAAACACTTTTAATATTCACGATTGTTAAAATGAGGACCAAGTACGTCGTTTTAACAATCCTAAATAATAAAGTCATTGTAAAGTATAAAAAACTATCCTCAATTTTGACTTAATACTTTCTCAAATACCCCTTAGGATTGGACCAATATTTAGTAACCATATCAACCATTTGTAAGTAGGTATGGGGACACTTGGGCCGACCTTGAGTGACCTCTACGGGCTTCCCAAGATGACCTCCATGAGGGAGCGATCGTAGTACAGACCTGATTCCAGTTAAACAGACCCGTTAAAAAGCTGTTTTTCAGTTACATAGACCTGTTTTTCTATCTTGTTCCTTCATGTTTGAATACACTTAAATTAAAAGGTTCAACAGCTCTTGAAAAGGTCTATTTAACTGAAAACAGGTTTTAATCAGGCTTATTCAGGGGGGTGGGGGGTTATTTGAATAGGGAGAATTGGAAACGTGACATCCACGCCATCTCACAGTCATCTGGCCCAACTAACGCAATGCAACGCTGCCAAGTCTATGTACAAATCTTTGAATCAAGCAAGATGGTCATATTTTTGTTGGTTAAATTTATTTTAGGTATTTAAGAACATCCAAATATCTGGTAATATTCAAAGTCCACTAGTGTTAATTGTATGTTTAAGTCTATTTGATAAATTTTAAAGCAAAATAGACTTTTGAATAATTTCACAAATGAGACATGACAACATCTATTTCCCATCAAATTGCCGGCCCATTTTAGACATACATAACCTCATTAACGTCACGTGTTGAATTATTATTCGGCCAGGTATTTATAATTAAAATTTAAATTAATATTCTTAATAAACCTAAAAGAGTGTGCAATGGGTAAATTAAGTACTCTTAAGGCACCTTATTGCAGTAACGTTTATACCCGCGATTCATATATTAAAAATTAAGCTTTCTTTACATTTTCGAAGTGTCCTAATCGCAGAGATGAATGGATGAATTCCATTGAATGTATTACTCTAAAAAAATTCCATTTTCAAAAGTTATGCACATTTGTGAGGACCACTTTTTAAGTATTTATTAATTCCTGTAGAAAATATTTAAATTGGAATGCAATTCCGACAATTTTTAATATACCTTCTTGTAGTACTTCTTCCAGTACAATTCCCGCAAAATCTATTTTTTTAAACGGCCCCTTCAAGAATGTAGCTCACTTCATGATTTAACATCTGCCCCAAACAGAATTCGTTTGGAAAAAATTTTAAGCGAATCCCCTTCAACATCATTTAGAGCTTTACTTTTTGCGTTTGATTAAGTCTAAGCTTTTCATAAAGCAAGTGTCTGCGATTTCCGCTTTTATTTGGATGCATTGCACTGATGAGAACCAAAAAGTTCGAAACACTTGCAAAAATGAATTGTAAAGTCACAATTTGAAATTTCCCGCTGGCTCGATGTGTTTGGCCAGATGACTCGCAGACGGTGCTGATGGCGTTTCCAAAAGTTAACATTGAACTGTCCCTCTTAATGCTCTGTGGGTCTATTTAACTGAAAAACAGCTTTTTAACAAGTCTGTACTACGATCGCCCCGGGGTCAATGCTCCCTCATGGAGGTCACCTTGGGAAGGCCGTAGAGGTCACTCAAGGTCGGCCCAAGTGTCCCCGCACCTACTTTTGTAGGAGTAATACAGCAGCGGCGGATTGTGAAAATTCTGATGAGAGGGCCCCTGGAACAAAAACATTGGTACGATATTGTGTGTCTTTATAAAAGTAAGTAATGCAGCATGAGTCGTAGTCATGGAGACTCGTCTTATCATTATCGTCACGCCTCATCCCAGAATTTTCACAAGAGGGGTGCTGTAATAGTATTTTAGTTACACCATTCTAACAAAAAATGAAGTATAACACGAAATAGTTGACTTATTTGAACTTGAACGCCTTGTGATGTGAAACACTGTGCGGAATTTTCACAAGAGGGCGCTGTAATAGTCTTCTAGTTACACCATTCTAACAAAAAATGAAGAATAGTACGAAACAGTAGACTTGTGATGTGAAATACTGTGCAGAATTTTCACCAGAGGGCGCTGTAATAGTCTTCTAGTTACACCATTCTAACAAAAAATGAAGAATAGTACGAAACAGTTGACTTATGACGTGAAATACTGTGCAGAATTTTCACCAGAGGGCGCTGTAATAGTCTTCTAGTTGCACCATTCTAACAAAAAATGAAGTACAACACGAAACAGTTGACTTATTTGAACTGAAACGCTTCGTGAGGCGATGTGAAACACAGTGCAACTATCCTGCTTTATTAATTCCACCGAATTATCCCGTTAATAAATAATGAATAACCGCATTTACCGTGACGTACTGATTGCGCTTCATCGATAAATCAGGAATGAACGAGTTTCGGGCCGCGATTCACAACATTTGAGATTTCCGACAGTTGCACAGCCATTTTATGATGCGGGCGTTGCGCTCGACGATCGAGGGCGGCTCGCTGGGCCGGTACGCCGCCGTCGGGCAGTAGTCGACGTTGTCGATCGGCCGACTGGAGTCGATCGTCGACACGTCCGAGAAGAAGACGGGGCTGTCCGACGATCGGCTGTTGCTCAGCATGTCCTCGTAGCTGTCGCTGGTCAGGCCCAGGTGCTCGAAGAACTGCTCCAGGTGGCTGATGGGCGGCTCCGGCGGGCGCCAGTATCTGTCGCTTATATCCGACTTTGACCGCAGTATCGGCCTGTCCCGCTTGTACCGCAGGCACTTCTGCCGCTTGAACGTGGATGGGGGCGGGGGGTAGCCCTGGCGGGTCCTGCAGTCCGGCTCCTGGCAGCAGTAGTACGAGCTGCCGCCGCTGTGTTGGGTACTCGACCCTGAATCACGTCTGGTCTCCTGGAATAAAAATTATCCATAAAGGATAAAATACTTACATTTTTCGGATGATTAACTGATTATTACGCCCAAACTTCTAGAATATGTGCCGATGGTGTCTACTGCAAAACATTGCCAGGGTTGAGTTGTTTAATTGGGGTATAGTTCATCAGTTGAGAGCTGACGGTGACTCATGCATTTTCGTACTAAGAATTGCTTTGCATTTTATATCTATCTTTTTCTATCATGTATGAAACAGTATGAAATAAAAGACGAAACGTGTGTCTGCGTGTTAAAGAATAGGGCAGCGTAAACGTAGGTCTAAGCTCACGCATGACTCCTGCATCGCATTGGCACGCTTCATATAAACACACAAAACACGCGAGCGCTACGTCAAATAACATAACCGTCAAAAGTTTGCGCGAGAATTTTTAAATATCCCGCCAATGAAAATCAACGCGGCACCAAATTTTATTACGGACATACGTTTACTTAAATCTTGATTCATGCGATTTTAAGCGATGAGTCACAGGCAGCTCTCAGCGGCCCGACTTATACAGTATGTTTTTTTTATCGTGGGCCATAGGATTTTACATGCTAAAAATTATACCTTGTGTTAATGTATATTTTAACACATAATTTTAAAGTAATAGTTAGTAATAAAATTTTAGTTAGTAATAAATCAATTACTTTTCCACATGATACGCTTAATTAGATTAATTTAAACATGTTTTATTCCATTAAAAAATGAAATTAATTTACTAATCAATCTGACATTTCAGAAATTCAAGGTACTTTGATTATGTTTGCTCGGTTATTTATTTTAAATAATTTCATTTTGTAATGGAATAAAACATGTTTAAATTATTCTGACTACACGCATCATGTAGAAAAATTATTGATTTATTACTAACTTAAATTTCCTTCAAAATTTTATGATAAAATTCACATTAAAACAAGGTATAATTTTTAGCATGTAAAATCCTATGGCCCACGATAAAAAAAATACCCTGTATATCTCTCATGTAAATAGATCCTTGTGGTACCCCAGCATTGATATCTCTTGCGTTGACATGAATTTGGAAGGAGCGGTGTTTTAGGATTGAGGAAAGAATTGCTATCAAATAGTTTGGTAGGTTGATTCAGCACGAATTTTTTTAATAGCAAATTCGCTATAACAACCTATACAATTTCCTGATATCGGTGTTTTTGGATTTAAAAGGAGTAGGGCAATTACCATCCTTAAGCGATTATCGGACTGCGCACAAACCTTCAGGAAGTTGAAACAGTGAATAGTATTTGGTACGTATGATCGAGTTCCGGGGTTATACACAGATATGATTTTGATGTGCTTCAAATTAGTTATACCGACTTATCAAAACTAAACAAATAATTTTACAAGGTTGGTATGAGCGGGCACCGGCCAATTAACATAGGGGAAGATCTTAGAGAGAGAACGTGACCGTCTAGGCACACTATGTAATCTTTGAACCATGGTTCAATTGAAGTCCCATAATCTGCCATCTGTGAAGCTTAGAAAAATGTTGGGCTTGTAAAAACTAGCACGAACTTATTCGACTTGTATTATAACTCGTGATGACGTTTTAGAACAAAAGTTATCTTGTTTGAGGCATGCAAAATAGTAGGTAAAACTAGCGATGGGTGGGGATAAATTGCACAAGAAATTTGAGGCAGGGTTGGGTTGCGCAAACAAGGTGTGCAAAGAGGAATACAAGGTCAAAGTGATGTATTTGTGGTCACATCCGCAGATTATGATATTCATCAACCACCAAGATTCTTGTCTCCTCCGACATGGGTACAAGTGCTGGGCAAAGGTGCAGATGGGTCATGTCTTCTGTAATGATCACCAGACAAAACAAAGACAAACAGAAGCCATAAAGTAGGGACACACCTGTAATTCAAATAACGAAGAACATATATGACGTCACTTGTGTTGACACCCAGCAGTGTCCTCTTCTGTAATGACCACAAGACAAAAGGGGGGAACAGAACCCTAACTTAAATATCGATGAACATACAGGTCAACGACACTTGCGTTGACAGTTAACCCTTTGGCCTACTTTCCTTACGTCCAAATGCAGTAGCAGAAACCAGTCCTTCTGAGGCACGCCTGGTGTGCCCAATTGTATGCGCACAAATTTATGCTTTTAAAATATGGACTCCAAAAAATTCTGTTTCGCAAGAAAATGCATTCATTGTGCAGCACTACTAACGCAAGCGCTGCTGCAAGCTCGTACTCGATTTGATTGGCCCAAGTGGCTCGCCACGAGTTGACCTCGTGCTCGATGTGATTGGCTCAAGCAGCGCGCCACGAGATATGCTCGTGGTCGTTGTGTTTAGCCCAAACATTTAAACACGAGGAGTACTCGTGGTTGTAGGTCAAAGGTTTATCCACGGAAACAGCTACTCTCTGGTCGGATTGTAAAACTTACTGACCAGGCGGACGTATCCCAATCCCCAATCTCAGTGCCACTCTTCATGGAGTTGTTTCAAGAGATAATAGAGGGCGCCAACTTACCTTTATCACACAGGCATCGAACACTACTGGCACGCCACCAAGTTATTACACTTTTGTATATTTACCTGTCTAGGGGGTGGGGGTGGTTCGCTGCGCTGCGTGTAGTGCCCGCTGGATCCACCGCTGTCCCGATTGGAAAGGCTCTTATTACTACTTTTATTTGAGCTGGGCTCGGCACGGCAATGCAGGTCCGGCAGGCTCTTGTGACAACGTTGAGCATATTCGGCGGGCGGGCTGAGCGGGCCCAGCTGCTCCACGCTCAGCTCCTCGGCGCTATCACACACCAATAATTGTCGCAGTTTGTTCTGCAGGAGGTCACTGCTGCCCGAGTGCACGGACCTGCGATGCGACAGGGGCGGCAGAGATCTCGAAGGCGAAACGGCCATATCTAAACAACCAACACACAATCACATTTCGTACGCAGATAGTTCAACGAAAGTTTTTTTATTTTCTTTTAATCCGAATCAATTTATTAAACGGGTTAATTAAAGTGTATGTTTAATTGGTGAAATTATAGACTTTCTCATGAACAATACTAATTAATGGGATATTTTCTTCTATTTTCAATATTAGTAACTTTTGTGTTTTGATTTCGAACTCTAAAGACAATAATAACTTACACTGAGGAAGTGTGGTGGGTCTGTAATTCGTGCTGTGTCCGGTGACGTTAACCGATTTACTTCTCGTGTACGTCCCATATCCGACTGCAAAGTTGGGCGCGGGCCGTACGGGCAAGACCTGCGTGTTATCGCGCACAATTTCCGACTTGACGTAGAAGGGCTTGCTCTCGGCCAGCAGTTCCACGGCCGACTTGCGCTTGGACCTCATGCTCTGAGATTTCGTCAGCGTCGGGTACATCATCGTGGCCATTTTTTACGTGTTTCTTTTGATATCGGGCAGTGAATGTATTAGGAATGTATCTTTGTATTGTGCATGAAATTCGCTTTTGTTTGTGTTCGTGTCCTACGGTAGGACCTATTGCCTGGAAATTATAAATTACGGTTACAGTTCGGTTATTTGGATGTGCGGTGAGACACTGCTTTGCAACGACTGCATTTACTGAACCAAGTTTCGATCGGTGATGAGTGGAGCCACACGGATCCCATCTGTGCACAATTTGTAGAAAGGAAATAATGAGTCGTCTATTTAAAAGATTAAAAAGGACGGGTTTGATAAATTCGACCGTAATAGTGTGAGGGGAGTTTTTTTATTGTATGTAATCTATCTAGCTATGAAAATAACAATTTACCGTGACATTTGTCAATTCACTTACCACGTTTCGTATAAATCATTGCAATTTCTGCAAGGGTTTGAGGTTAAGATACGCTGTCATACTTTACAGTAACATTTTGGTGTACCCAAGCAATTTTGATGGGGTAATCCGAGATGATCTGCAGGGATTTAAATGTAAGAAATTGAGTGATGTCAAACTTGGCCATGGAAGCGTTATTAAAACAAAAGACCAAAAGTTATTCACGAAAGATTGGGGAAGATTACAGTAAAAATTTGGTGTGGACACTTTAAGAAAAGTTTAAATTGAATACGACATACGCCGAAATCAGGACAATAATTTTCGTTACCTAAAGTGTTGGGAATGTTATTGTTCAGTTTAATTAATAAACAATTTAATATACAACTTTTAAGATAAATTATTGCAGGCAATTTAGTTAATGGGTTTGGAAGTGTCGGCATTGAATGTGAGGCATGATGAATTTTAAACAAACAAAGAGGATGTGCGCAATAAGCATAAGCATGGAGAGTGAAATTAAAAAGGTCATCTTTTTGTGATGTTTTCCTTCGGAGGTGCGCAAGTAAAGGAAATGAGTTTTAATCTTACCTAGAATACTGTTTTGTCTGATGAAAATTAATTTCATCATTTGAAATCAAATTTCTTTATTTGTTATTTAGTGCCATTTTCAAGAATGATGGTCATCATGATCACTCATGGATTCTACACTAAACGTACTAACTAATACATGAACAAAATTCGTATAACCGCCCCCCGAACACTATCAAAATAATTAATGTCCACCCTCGAGCAACGAATACGTGCAAAGTCATAATAATTCGCAAATTGCCATAAAAAATGTAACCGCATTAATAGATTATAAATTAACCGTACAAACTAACAAATAAATAAAATTAGTATCACCCCATTCCAAACACTATAAAAATAATTAATTTCCACCCTCGCGCAACGAATGCGCTAATGATTGCATTTTGGTAAAATAAAACCAGATGATGTACAAAATATTTACAATTAATGCAAAAGAATTATTTTTGACAATGTCGGATGTTTAATATTTGGGTGTTGAATATAAATCATTAAATTTAATTACTTTAATTGTAATTGGTATTGAAGGTTACATGCAAATTAACAGAGTAATTAAACAACACGAATAATGAGCATTAAGCTGTGTTAAATGCACGACTAGACCTCAGACTGCTGATAGTATGAGCGAATTTGCAAATGGGCTTTTCTCATGTAAATTATGCCATGCAGCATAATAATAATATAATGTATTTTTAATTAGTAGTGCAATTATGTAGATCAGCTGCATTTTCACTTTTATTGCTGAGCAAGTCAGCTGTGAAGTAATTTCGTGTTTGGTATTATTGAGTCAATTGTATGTTAGAACTTTTTTACATTTGAACCACAAGGATTATGCTTGCACCAAAAAAAAATATATATATACTTTTTTCATGAACATTGTTTGAACTAGAAGCGATTTGTAATATTAGTTTCATTTTTAATGAATAGAATACCGGTACACCAGATTTTCGTTAATAAAATCTACTGTCAGGCGTGGGACTCGAACCCACACCGCTGGCATTGAAAGCAGGTGCCCAGAAAATATTGATCAGTTTCATGATTCACCAGAAATTTTATTGTCAATCGTTCATTATTTTTTTACTACATATTCTGGCGATTATCAGTTATAAAACATGCTTTCAATTAATCACACGTAATTAATACCAGCACTGTATACCCGGAATGTTAGTCACTGATAACATTTTTACCTGAACTAACTGTTGAATATTTTCTTATCACATCTTTTTTTAGTACGCCCACATTATGTATTTTTATCAGAAGCCGGTAACAGGTTTTTTCACTCTAAACTCAAGGTTTTGCTACGTGACATTAACCATTGAACACACATTTTATAGTGTATACATTTAAAAAAAGAAACGCTTTTGTGTTTCAGTATATTTAGCAGTTAAAATGAAGTGAAATAAAAAAAAATCATTAAGGAGTTCAACGTTTGTTCCCAATTTTTAGTATATGTATAAGCGGTAATTGTAAAATGTAAAACCATAACTTTTCATCTACCGTGTGGTGAAACAATTGCTGTAGAACAATAAAATTAATTTGAAACCATACACTGTGTTAGTGTTTTATTAAATGATTAATAAGTTTACCAATGTAAAACATTTCCTGCGGTCTTTTTTGCATTCTGGATACCAAAGTAATTGCTGGATGCAGGAATGATTGAGGTGGGTGAACTCGAGTAGGCTCTAATGGTTTGCATGTAGGAGTTGGACATTTCCATTATTGGATCCATTTATTTAATATGAAAACCACTTGGTAATTTGAATTTTAATTGTTTTAACAACACCACACGTTACAATGGGCATGATAATAATAAACCAATCTATTGTAATGATTATTTACAGCACCTTCGAAGGATTTATTTAGATTGGAGTTAACCCTATACAAGGTGCTGTAAAAATGGCGGATTAACTCACGTTGCCGAGGATTACTTTGAGAGTATGGAAAAAATAATTAACAAATCGGTATTGTATTTCTTCGAAGATGTGAAGACTTTAGTATAAATTATTTCATTGCTTAAAATCTGCATAACATTAATTATTTACACTCCAGCTTATCAAATAAATTTTTCAGAGTTACATACTTTCATGCTCGTCAGTATTATATACAATTGGTATTTTCAAATGCGATAATTTGATTTTTAAATAATTGATTTTTGCATTCAAATAAATCTATAATGCCAGGTTTTTTCAATGGCAAAATCAATTATTTAACATTGAAATTATTGCATTTGAAAATACCTGAAGTAAATAAACAAATTATAACAATATTACGATAGAAATGTACAGATGAATGTTAAATAAAATAACTGAACAGGACAATAAAAATGTACATAATTAATAAATATATAGATAAAATGAATTAATAGTAAAAATTAAAACTGCATGTAATAAAATAGAAGTACAAATTAATAAAATCAATAAATAGGTGAAAAATGCATAAATAAAATCATAAAAGACAAGTAATAGTAATTTACGATACAAGTAACGTTATGAAAGTTTTTACATTACGAGAGAAAAGTTTGAAAACACGAGCGACGTAGGAGCGAGTGCTTTTAAATTCTCGAGTAATGTAAAAGCAAATAACGTTACGTGTGTCGTAACACGGTTTATTTTATCCTATTTTTATTTTTTTAAATTTGAAAAATGTTTAATGAAAACCGTCAAAAAGCGAAGTCATGTTTGTTTACCAATACCTCCATAGCAATGAGTTGCGTTAAGATAATATAACAACACTAGTGTTGTTAAGAATTTCTAAACAACATTAGTGTTGTTAAAGGTACCTTAACGTTACTCGTTGCTAAGGAGTTATTAACATGATAACAGTATAGAATAAAATACACAAATAATTGGATAATAAGGAAAAATAAATTATATTGTATAATAAATATAGATAAAATTCATAAAATTCCAGCGTATGTATTTATTTCGGCACATTTGACACCAAATAATTAAATTTCAAATTTATTTAATTTCCAAGAAGAATGATTACAGCATTCATGGGTTAGTCAGATAATTAATGATGGTATTAGTTAGATACTTATGATATTCAATAATTATGCTAGATTTATAAAATGTTTACATGTTTACGTGTACAACTTAAAAAAAAAATATTCTTGAATGGAATAAAATGCGTTTCTTATTAGAAATGCCTAAATCTTGACTACATTTATATAGTGGCAGATTTTGTACACAAGTTGGAAACGCATTAAAAAATTTCATATTTTCGATAACTTTTTAAATATGAAAAATATTTTTCATAAAACACTTGATTTTCTAAAGAAAATTGAAAATTTGATTTAATTTGAAAATAAACCATGAAAGTGTAAATATAAATAACTATACCATCAAATCGGAGAAAGTAACATGGTGGCCACAACACCATTTTTTTTCTAAATCTCATGCATGTATATTGTGGCATAGTGAATAAAGCTTTTATTATTTATTATTATTATTATTAGTTTATGAGTAAACTGACGGTAAAGATGATTAGAATCCACAGTATAATATTTCATAATTACGCAGAAAGATCTTTGGTTGATAGCTATTTAACAAACTAACAGCAGCATTAATTTAGTTACACACTATTGTAAAAATTAAACTGTTAATAGGGATATAATTTTGATGTGAGAAAATGATCGAATTTTAATTTACTAAAATCTTGACTACATTTATATAGTGGCAGATTTTGTACACAAGTTGGAAACGCATTAAAACATTTCATATTTTCGATAACTTTTTAAATATGAAAAATATTTTTCATAAATAAAACACTTGATTTTCTAAAGAAAAACTAACTGACATTTTTCGTCTATAATTATGAAATACTATTAGTTACATCAAATTTATATTAATAATAAATGTAGAGAGTGCCTAAATAAACAACGTACAGACAATACTTTTTACTTTCTCCGTTACGAAGTACGAGAAAGTATTGTGACCGTGAAAATTTTTTCAATTTTTTTTACGGAAACATCCGTTTTGGTGTCCCTAGTTGCCGATTCAACAATTTCTGGAAAAAAAATGGTGATGTGGCCATCATGTTACTTTCTCCGATTTGATGGTATCATAGTTAATATTTACATTTTATGGTTTATTTTTAATTTATTTCATATTTTAAATGCACATCGAGCGTTTTGCAGAATCGGATGAAACTGACGTTTAAAATGTCAAAATTACGAAAGATGAAAATGACAAATTTTACTTCTGATATTAATGGTCAGTTTACTCACAAACTGAAGAGATTTCAAAAAAACTTATTGTTTATGAGTTATTCATTTTGGCAGTCTCTACAATTATTATTCATTTAAAGATGTAATTATTATCATTTCATAATTATAACCTAAAAATGAAAAATAAATTAATAATTTTTTTTCTCGAAAACCATTTTTATTTTATCAAAAATATTTTCAAACAAAAAATGTTTATTTCTTTGTTGTCTTCAATTTTTATGTCAATGTTTTTGTGATATTTTAAATATTTGAAACAATATTGGAAAACAAGAAGTGTTTGTTTGAAAATGGTAATTGTATTACCGAAACTTGAGTCACAAAAATAAATATATAAGTTATACAAAACAAAGTTAAAAGTGTTTCATTATAAAATTTATTGTAAGTAGACGTACAATGCAAAGAATTTAAAAAATGTGGAGGAATGAAAGGCGATTGGAACGGATTAAAGGTTCGGGCCGCCCAAAATTTTCATATAATGAAGAAGATAATGCTGTTAGAAACCGTTTAAAAAAGCTACAAATGCCGCATTCATAACAAATTTTCCTGGAAGTTCCCGAACAGCTCGCAGACGTATAAAGTTAAGTGCGTTATCTTGTCATGTCCCAGCCAGAAAACCTCTATTGACTCAAATTAATAAGGACAGCAGAATTGGTTTTGCACTGGAATATCTTCCGAGGCAAGAAGACTTTTGGAGTAAAGTGATATTTTCAGATGAAAAAACTTTTCAATCATCCTCTAATGGAAGAATGAAAGTATACCGCGTTCAGATTTACTGTATTGCCAATTATTACTGTCACTGTCAAATATTAAGGTTACATAAGTCAAATTCACAACACTAAAAAATAAGAAATAATAGACACATGACAAATTAGAGGTGTCATTTTTTTTTGTCCACGGTGGTATGTGTTGACCACATACTAAGCCTAAGAAACAAAAGTGGTTTATTTTGTTTTTTTCTAGAAGTCTACGGTATGAAAGAAAAAATATTAGAGCGGTCTTGGCCACCAAGATTCAAGATTAACTTTTATAAATAAATACATATACATATGTATTTTTTTTAAGCAAACAATCAATTTGTATGTAAAATTACGTCTGGTTGATTTTTACTTTAAGGTAAATCGATAGCCCGGACAGACTAACCCCTATACCTTCATATTGTATAAATGCTTAAATTTAAAGATATGTTAGTGTCTGAATAAAGATGTTTTCTTTCTCTGGAGGAGGGGGATGATTTTTTTTTTCATAGACATGGTTTTCTGAGTTGAGTCAAAAAATGTATGTCTTAACTATAAGAAAAGGTAAGAAGTTATGTCCCCTTAAAGTATAAAGTTAAAGTAAAAAATATTCTTCAATTTAAGATTTTAAAATTGATGTCACTCAAAAAAGGCAGCGTGTAAGAAAATCTAAACTTACGGGAAAATCATACAGACGAGGCGTCTTGGCGGTTAAGATCTTGTGCAATCATGCTTCCCTTGGATTGATAATGTAAAGGAAAAACACAAATCACTTTCGGTGAAAAGGCAGCGCGTAAGAAAATCTAAACTTACAGGAAAATCACTCCGACGAGGCGTTTTGGCGGTTAAGATCTTATGCAATCGTGCTTCTTTGCTTCCCTCTGATTGATAATGGAGAGGAAACACACAAACACCAACACTCGAAATAATTCCGAAATGTATTTTGATATTAAATACTGAAAATGTATCACGGCCCGACGCGCACTAAAACGGGCACACATCTTTAGCGACGGCGACCTCAAAACTGACTTGATATCAACAGGTACGCCGTCGATTAGTGATAGGAATTTAATCGCGTTGCGAAATGGGAGAAAAAAAAACGAATCTTTTATCTTCGGCCACCTTGTAAAGCATCGGTGCAGATTAAAAACTGCTCGAACACGGCGGTCGACCGTCAAGGTAAGATGTAGGAAGTTATAAACACTGCTTATTATTTGCAATACGTGACGGTGTTGATGAACCGCGTGGTCAATAACTAGTTGGAATATATAATTACTGTATCCATTAAGTTTAAAGGTTGAGTTCCTACTCAATGTTACCTTAAAATATGTGTTTTAAAAAAAATTGAGTATTTTTTTGATTTTCGAGATGATAAAATCGAAAAATACATTCATGTATTATTTTGATTGATTTGTTTTGTTTCACTGTTTTTAAAAACAGTTTTAATTTAATTTTTTTGATTTTCGAGATGATTAAATCGGAAAATACATTCATGTATTATTTTGATTGATTTGTTTTGTTTCACTGTCTTTAAAAACAGTTTTAATCAACCAAAATAATCACAATACTTGGAATTTAGTCAATTATTAAAATTATTTGTTTCTAATATTTTTTTGAAAATTAATTCAATATTTTACTGTCTTACTTAACCCTCTATTGCATGATTTATTTATCTTCTATTTGGTTTAGTACTGATGTAATTTTATGAGTATTTTTGGCAGCAACACAATTATCAAAGAAAGCGTTTAGAGTTCTTCAAACTTGTTTAGAGGCATAACATCCGTAATTTGAACCATTCTGGTTTTAGCAGTCCAATACCTAAGTGAGGAAAGTTGTCTGATGAGAGACATCCAATTTAATATTCCTATGGATTGCTCCATTTCCCTAGAGTTACTTGTAATTGATTTCCTTAGTTTTTTCAGTGCGCTGTACGAACATGTTTGCTCTACCAGTTGAGAAATAAAGAAAAAAATTAAAGTCTTCTGAAAGATTTCCTCTAAAATAAATTTTGCTGAGGATCTCTTACAGTTTTCAAATCTATTTGTATATATCTATAAGTATTTATTTCGTAAGATAGCAGCACTTTTCCCGACAAAAAATATGTTCCCATTTGGGAACAGTATGCAATAGAGGGTTAAAATAAATGCTATCAACTACAACTATAACATAAGTTGTATTCTAATCTGTAAGTTTTCTGTTCCTAATGCATATTTCTAATCACACAAAATGTGCATCCATTATGTAAACTACCATTTTATTACAACACGCTTCCTATCGGTTAACCAATCTATTTTTTTAAGACTTGATAAGACGTGCCTTTATCAGAAACGAATCCATATTTTATGGTAATTAGTATTGGGGTCACGAATCATTAACATATTTTACGATTTACTCTACTATTAACTGATAACAGTATCTAGTTTCTTACATAACTGTTGCTCCTACAATATAAAAACAAACAAACATAAAATCAAGAAAAGGCAGACAAAAACAATTGTATAAACTTAATTTGCACGACTTTTCAATCGCTGAATATTCACATATTCATATGTGAATTGATTCCCGTAATTTACGAAGTTTTAATTAATGTAAATGAGTAATTATTTGTAAACAAATAATTTAAGAACTAAATCGTATACAACCAGACCAAAAATATGAACATGCCTCCGGCAGGGATCGAACCTGCGACCTCCATATGTTATTATTGTTAAATTTATAAGAATAATACATTTCTAAGTTTTCAGCTGTCGAAATCGTGAGAGAAATAACAATTTCTAGCTCAAGGGAAAGAAATAACATTTCTCTTCTTAGGGAGAGAAGTAACTATTTATCTCCCTAGGGAGAAGTAATAATTTATCTCCCTAGGAGGTTCCATTATTTATTTTAACTGTCACGACTGGTGAAATCGTGAGAGAAATAACAATTTCTCGCCCAATTCTTAGCAAACAACACATTCAAGAAAACCGCAGAAATAATTCATCAAATTGTAAAAACACAAACAAGAACTAAAACAAAATGTATCCAGTGGAATAGAATTTTTGCTATTTTAATTTACTAGTCCATAACATTAACTTTTTAGGATATTTTGGTTGATACACTTGAAATTCATAATTTCAACCAATGAGGAGAAATGATCTCTCCTTATTTCCATTATTTATTTTAACTGTCACGGCTGACAAAGCTTTTTTCTAGGTTAGGTTTTAACAACTTTTCAAATATCCTGTTTGTGAAAAAAATTAATAACAAAATTAAAATTTCCGTCAATCCAATCACCCATTAGTCAATCAGTCATTATCGCGCAATTTGTTGATTAAATTCAGGAGAAACATTTTTTGAATCAAATCCATTAGTGCCAATTGTTTCAATTTAAAA
Organism: Ocypus olens; assembly: GCA_910593695.2. Taxonomy (NCBI): domain Eukaryota; kingdom Metazoa; phylum Arthropoda; class Insecta; order Coleoptera; family Staphylinidae; genus Ocypus; species Ocypus olens. Next base: position 10,513,703 of record OU343051.1, on the reverse strand, counting down.
CACATTACGATGAAATTACATGTGGACATTAAATAAATGTGTGTATGATTTACGGTGCATCCATTGTGAAATGCTGTTGATACATTAAATGATTGTACCAAATTGTAATTTGTTTGTCGCTCTGTGAAAAATGGTTTTTTCATGCGATCAATTTTGTAATAAGTACGTCTGGAGATAATCATCATTATTTAAAGAGATGATGTGGTTGTTGGAATCAAATTTACTAATTATTTTTAAAATGTTTATGCTTTTAATGTTCATTGATTATAGCGAGCTTAGCGTTTAATGATTTAAAGAAAGATTGATTACGTATTAAGAATTTTTGCGTATTAGCAGTGACAAATCTTTTATCACAAATTTCCGAAAAATACTGTTTTAGAAGCAATTCCTATAAATAAAAGCCATTTTACACTACACAGTTTATTGAACAAGAAATTAGCTAATTTAAATTGTCTAAGAAATGGTTTCCATTTCTTCGCCTGAAGAAGCCACAGTGTGGCGAAACAATTGTTGCGAGTTCAAAGCAATAAAAGTTTTCGAAAATTGAAAAGTATTTTACTTAACCCTTTAAAAAGTGAATATGAATTTTCAACAAATAATAATTAATTTATTAAATTGAACATTAGATATTGTTTTCCCATCAGAACACCTACAGACCAGTTTCAACCTTTCAGGTCTCATCAGTGTAGTTAGTTGCTGATGGGGAAACGGAGACTTCTATTGGAATATGAGTATTCCAAACACTGTTAAACGGGGAAACAATATCTAATGTTCACATTAACATTGTTATATAACAATGGTTATATTTGCCGCCGCTGGCAATGTCCATATCTTGTCGGTGTTAAAGCCACCCGGATTTGGTTCAGTACAGCATTCAGGCAATAGATTTCACAACTTTGGCGTTTCTACCTTTAATTTATTAAATTGTCTAATTTCATACAGTAAATTGAGTCAATTTTACATTCTGACTCAGTTCTAGTTCGTGTGCATGTGTCATATTATAATTTATAATATTTGCCCGCCATTATAAATCAAGGGTATTGAGCCGTTAAATTATAATATGAATTAATTTCTTCAATTATGTCACAAGGTTATTGCTTACATGATGCATGGCTTAATGCATGTTATTTTTATGATAGGTTAATATAAGACATTTAATTATGTTTGCTTCTCATAGAAATATAATAAAAAAAAGGCAAATGCACAATATAGCTAATCAATAGTTTTTTCTGATTGAAAGAATATTGTTCTGTAAATGGGAAAATATTGCATTGTAAATTTTTGAATTTATCGGATTGGTAACGTTGCTAAGGGCCTTGTTTGTAAATATCATAGTTGACTGGTTTGATTTTTGCGTTGTTTCATAAATTGGTGAAATGTCAAACAATGTGATAACGCAAGCGACGAAAGACCGTGATTGTTTGGTTCCCGTAAAATCCAAAGATGTAAAATCCATAAAGGATACCTTCCTAAGAAATCGAAGTTGTTGTCCCGAGAGCAATTAAAAATATTCTTTTATAACCTGTTTGCTGGTATAAAAGTTTATCACAAATCATCAATACACAAGACAAGAGTAAAACAAATGATTTAGAAAAAAGTTAAATCCCACAGACCGTTCAATTTTTTAATTAATGTATGCTGAATCCATAATTGTTCTAAAAATTTTTTGGGAGATGACAGACATTGATATATTTTGAGATTTATCCGAGTATTGGAATTAATTTGGAATTATTATTATTTTTCTTTTAGATGGAAAGAAGGAGTTCCGAACTAAATTTATATAAATAGTAGTTTAATGCATGCTGAATCCATATTTGTCGCTAACTTATTTTTATGGAAGTTGGCACATATTGATATAAATATTTGTAGATTTTTCCGACCGCGATCTGAGATTTGGAGTTTTGGATTATTTTTCTATGATCAAATAAAAGTTTATTTAAATATGTATTCTGTCGCATTATTGTAAATAGGGGGCTCCCGTTAACAAACAAACAAACAAACAAACAAACAAAAAGGTATTAAGGGTTGAAAATTGTGACGCTTTCATGGAAATTTGTTAATTCAATGTTGTATTTAATGTTGTATTGAATATATGTATTCAGAAATAATGAGATTTTTTAAATCCATGGCTAACTTCACATCCATCAAAGTATGATAAAACTTTTACACCATCAAATCAGAGAATGTTACATAATGATCAGATCAACACACATTGCAATGACCAATCTGATTAGAGAGTATAAGGTAACAAGAGGTTGTGTAGAGTCAGAAGTCAATCTGCAGCAGAAATCAGTTTTTTTACTTCGAAATGAATGTTAGACAAGAAGACCCAAATCTAGTTGATTAAAAACAGCTTATTAAAGGAATAACACTCTTTTGTCGCCTGTAAAAAATTCTAACCACAAAGCAGCAATTATAATTCTCAGCGAAAATAGCTAATGCCTATTATTCAACAGTGATAATAACATGATTAATTGGGACTTTCTCTCTCATAAAAAGGTACACAACACTAGCGACCTTGTGCCTAGCCAATATAATAATACAACAAAACAAAAAAAAAAAACGTGAAATTATTGTTATGCGCAGCTGTTAAATATTGCATTAAAAATACCATCAATTTCTTAAAAAACAACACATTCAAGAAAACCGCAGAAATCATTCATTAAATTGTTGTAAAAACACAAACAAGAACTAAAACAAAATGTATCCAGTGGAATAGAATTTTTGCTATTTTAATTTACTAGTCCATAACATTAACTTTTTAGGATATTTTGGTTGATACACTGGTGGGAAAAAAAAACACTTGAAATTCGTAAAATTTCGGCCATTTTCAAACCGCCATAACTCGGCGTATTTTCAATCGATTTTGATGTGGATTTAGAGTGGCTGGTTTTGAAACGAGTAATGCAATTGTAATTCTAGCCTATATTATGTGAACGAATACATTATTATAGTTAATTACAGCGATTTAAATAAAATAATACAAAAAAAAACACAAGAAAACGTCGTGTAGGAAGTTTACAGTTAACCCACCTCATTATCCATTCAATCAAGCATTACTATTTTTGGGAAATCACACTCTTCATCACTAATTTATTCGAGCCTCGGATTTTATTTATTTATAACTGGTCATAAATCTAAATTAGACCAAGGCCCCAATTTTATTGTACGAATATTAAATTTAGAACTGACTGCAGACAATTGTGTGTGCGAGTGTTTGTGAAATTTTGCCACCAACATGTGAGCGCCACATGTTTCGGTGCACATTTGGCCTTCATTAAAATTATTTCTAACTTAATATATGTCATGGGATATTGGATGTCTTTTCAAAAGCTGTCACCCTCGTACAATAAATCATATTGGAGTAAAAACAAGTTAGCGTAAATGGTAGTGAAATTGTATTTGATGGTCATGGCTGGAGAGGTGAATAAACTTGGGTTTGTTATGTAAAGCAATTGTCCTTCTCCACTTAAAATGGATTGTACAATGCTGAGAACGTTAACTTCTGTGTATTTTTTTGCAAACTTCGTTGAAATGACGACAAAACATATTTAAATAAATTGAAGATAAATTTAAAATTTGATTAGCCCGCTATTGGTGACGCCGGTCTCGCGCACCGAGGTTTTTAACTGAAGATTTTTCGAAACGTTAAAATTCATCAAATGTAATAAGACGAAATATAGCCTGAGGCTATTTGCAGAGAACAACGAAAAGTTGAATATTTATATATTTAGGCTATATTTCGTCTTTATTACATTTATTTAATGCATCTGCAACAAGTGACGTTTTCTCAAGTTAAATTAAAATTAATTCATAGTTTAAAATTCGAAATTTTGCATAATCACAAAGGCACTAAACTGACTAAACCAAATCTTAGGCAGGCATCATAGGTTATGTAAATTAAATCCGAAGGCCGGTGGGTGTGCACCATGCTAACCTCCAGTTTATCTAACAAAATCGGGAGTTTTACTGTTAAAAATCGAGACATAAATTGCAGAAAACACAAAGGACTGCGTTACATTCGTAAACTAATTTATTCGTATAAATTCTGGCGTGTGTCGAGTTGGTTGGATTGTAGGATAGAGCCCACCCAACAATTAGGATACGGCCCACTCACCACCCCCAAAATCTGCTTTAATTTAACCCATAAAAACTCTGGTTGATCGAAGAAATGTCTTTATGAATTCACTGGAGAAGTTAACGGTTTTTCAATCGCGCAAAGTGATTTAGACATTTAATTTAAAATTGGAGGGTGGGCAATATACTCCCTTTCAATTTATCTAGCAAATGCAAGGGTTTTACTATTAAAATTCAATACACAAGAGGAAGAAAAACGTAAGACTTCGTGTTGCTTTGGTAAACGAATTTGTTCGTAAAAATCCTAGTATGTGTTAAGCTGGTTGAATTGTAGAGCCCACCCACCACCCTGTGTTAAGCTGGTTAAATTGTAGGGCCCACCCACCACCCTTAAATTCTACTTTAATTTAACCTACATTACTGCTTGATCAAAAAAAAAATCTTTATTAATCCACTGGTGGAAGTTAAAAGCTTTGAAATTGCTTGAAAATTTAAAGTAAGGATGGTGGGTGGGATACATCCTACCCTAAAATGTATCTAATAAAAGCAACAGTTTTAATTGTAAAAGTTTATACATAAGAGAAAGAAAAACGTAAAATACTTAATGTTACGAATCCTGGCATCTGTTGGATTATAGGATATGGCCCACCCACCAATCTGATTATTACAATGGTTTACTAAATGGTTTTCTTTAATAGGTAAGAATTCATTCATGTTAAATTTAATTAATGGAAAATGCACGATTAGTACTCACTATTATTTTTGGACTTGCAAATGTAAGCATTAACCTCTTCACGCCCAGGTTCGCCACATGTGGCAACAAGCAAAAAATGAAAACAAAAACATTGTACAAAAAAAATTACTTTTTTAGCGCTATCTATGGAATATTTTTTCATAATTTTTTGCATAAATGGGAAAGTTTGTGACAGTGAAATCATATTTCGTAGAAAAAGTTAACAACAACAAAGAAGTAATTTTTCATCAAACCTGGGATTAAATCAAAGCAGCATGGACGCGAAGTGGTTAACAAATTACAGACTATTTAACGGTCGACAAGTGAAACGTTGGAGCTCTGTCATAACATTTTATGTTTATGGTGAGAGATTTATGTCTGTATATTAATCAAAGTCAAAATTACTTCTTCTAGAATTTTTAATCTATAAATATCTAGAAATTATTCCTGTTTATTAGTTTAATTTTGTTCAAGATGACATCTATCGTACAAAGTTTTGTACATATTTTCTTTAGACAATAGATGTTTTATTAAACCCACCACCCTCAAATTCTACTTTAATTTAACCTACAAAACTCTGCTCGATTGAAGAAATTTCTTTATCAATGAAAGTGAAGTTGAAAATTTTTAAATCGCTCAAAAAATGATTTTGTAGGTTACCAAATTTAAAACCGGAGGGCAGTGGGTGGTCATTATCTTGCTCTCTAATTTATGTAACAAAAGCAACAGTTTTAATTGTAAAGGTCAATACATAAAGGAAAGAAAAACGTAAAAGACTTAGTGTAGTAGTAAACTAATTTATTCATATGAATCCTGGTGTCTGTTGCGCCTGTTGGATTGTAGAATAGGGCCCACCCATCACCCCTATTGGATTGTAGGATAGGGCCCACTCATCACCCCTAAAATCTACTTTAATTTAATCACAAAACTCTGCTTGAATGAATTTATTGGAGGAATTAATAAAAGTTTTTACATCGCTTGAAAAATGATTTTGGAGGTTAAGTAATTTAAAATCTAAGGGCGGTGGGTGGTCACTATCCTACCCTCCAATTCATGTAACAAAAGCAAAGGCTTTACTTGTAAAAATTAATACATAAGAGGAAGAAAATACAAAAGACTTTGTGTCCCATTGGTAAACTTATTTATTCGTATGAATCCTGGTGTTTGTTGTGCCTGTTGGATTGTAGGATAAGGCACACCCACCGCCTTTAAAGTCTACTTGATTTAACCTACAAAACTCTGCTTGAATAAATTTCTTTGGCAATCCACTGGAGAAATAAAAAGTTTTTGCATCGCTCGAAAAGTGATTTTGTTGGTTAGGTAGTAATTTAAAACCGGAGGGCGGTGGGTGGGCACTATCCTACCCTCCAATTCATGTAACAAAAGCAAAAATTAATACATAAGAGCAAGAAAACACAAAAGAAAGGATAGAGGGTGGGCACCATTCTACCCTCCAATTTATGAACCACAAGCAAGTATTTTACTTGTAAAAATCAATGTACAACAGGAGAAAAACACAAAAGATTTTGCATTCCATTGATAAACCAATTTGTACATACAAGTCCTGGCGTGGTTTGAGCTGGTTGGATGGTAGGATAGGGCCCAAACACCACCCTCGAATTCTACTTTAATGCAACGTACAAACTCTGCTCGATTAAAGAAATTTCTACAACAATCCACCGGAAAAGTTAAATGTTTTCAAATCGCTCGAAAAGTGATTTTGTAGGTTATGTAATTAAAAATCGAAGGGCGGTGGGTGTGTGGGCACTATCTTATTACATCGTAGATGTAATAAATAAAACCAGAATTTTACCAGCCTAATATCCTTTCGGAGACAGTGGCCTGGAAGGATGTTAAACAGATAAAATTCTGGTTTTATTTATTACGTTTAAAATATCAAAGTTAACAAAACCGTTTATAGCCACAGTGATATAATTCTAGAAAAACTATATGTAACAATATATCTGGGGAGTACAGATTTGGACAAAATTTGAATGGGACATGAAATGATGATAAATGTCGTGATCTGACTTTGTTTATGTAAAAATCTCTTATAATAATGAAGTTATTGAATTTTTTGTTAATATTGAATCTTCAATTTGGGATGTGGAATGGATAAGAATATATATTTGTTGAATTTGGTTCTCGTTTATCATGTGGTGAAACATTTTTAATATTAAGGGTTGTTGAAATGAAGCACTTAATGATGTAAAAATCGAAATTAGTCGGAATAAATAGTATAAAATCGTGCCTCATTTCAACAACCCTTAATAGGAATATATGTATTTTGTAGGTGAGAAATGATAACACAATGGATACATTCATTTACAGGGTTATTGGTTTTAGCGGGTTTGCTTTTTCTGTATGAATGAACTGCTGCCATTGAGCCCCCTCGTGTTTTGTGGTTATGAATGGGTGTAGGAATTTCAATGGATGACCAGTTTTGGAAAGTAATGGTTGTTGGGCAGTGATGGCCTTGCGGGGTGACTCATGGTACGGCCGAGGTAGCGACCCTACCTTTGCTACCTCGGCCGTACCATGAGGCACGCCGAGAGCCGTCACTTGTTGAGACATGGTTCCTTCTAACAAATTAACATGCATTTAATTATTGTACAACTAGTGGGATAATGGATGGATTTTTTGGAAGGGGAGTTTTGTTTGTAACGAGTCTCCAATGATTATTGTACTTCCGGATAGTTGTGGAACCAAAGAAGAATGTTAATTCTTACCTCACACACGGGGGGAAAAGAGTGAACGAATGGATGAGAGAGGACGGAACCGGGGTGAAGACACTGGCGAGGTTGGGGTGGGAAAAGGAGAGGAGAAGGAAAGGAAGTTAATGTAATCTGTATTGTATTTTTATGCCAATAAAGGTCCTTTTTTTTTTTTTTTTTTTTTTTTCTTACCTCACACTAACAAGAGACCTACCTGCACCATTTCTGTGTTGTGGGGATCAAGAATCATAATAAAATAGCATAATCGCTTTCCCATCACACAAAATGATATTGTTATTAACAATAACATCCGCAATTATATTATTATAATTTATTTATTGTTTTACAGCCAATATTAGAAATGTAAATTCAATCATCGATGTGGAGTGAAGGTAAGAACAGACCGGCCAACAAAAGGTTGGCAATGTGTTGATATTGTTATAGTCAATATACATCTCGTCAACAAGCAACTAGTTGATGGGGTAGGCGGCATGACATGCATTTAGATGGAAAAATTCCCTTACTTTTTGAGATAATCTAAAATTCCTGCATTCTCCCAAATGTTTAAAAAAGACAATTGCTACAAATTCTAAACATTCAAAATAATGATAAACGTTTCCATCAATATTTAAAAATAATTGGGTGTGCATGGTCCCATGCCGGGATCGCAAAATTGTTACGAAAACAAAACTTTCTCGTACTGTACACTGAGAAAGTAAAAACAAATATGTTTTATAATTAAACATGAGACAACCTCACAAGTAACTGATTCATTAAATAAATTTAATAACAATAAGGGGCAGAAAGACCCATGATTAGTAATTGTTAATAATGTAAACCTGTTTGTAATTCAATGTATTTGTCTGTAATAAAGATGATGTATATATATAATTACTAAATTTACAAATATGTTTGTTTAGTGACTTTAGCTTGAAAATTTCCATCATCATTAAATCAACAGTTTGATTGCAAATCATTAAATGAGCAATTCGTCGTTTATCATCCATCAATAATTTCCGCGAAAATTTCGCTGTTTACAAACAAACAGCCGAATATGACTTGGATTTTAATCATTTTCTCTTACTAATATTGATTGAGTGCAAGAAATTAAAACATTGCTATCTGAAGACAAACACGGATTCCTGATTAAACCTCTGGTATTTGTGTGTGTTTGACAGATAAAGTTTGCTTGGGTAAATATTTACCGAGATAAATAGGACCCGGAGATATTAACTATCAACCATTTTATTTATTCACAGATTCTCACCCCTCACTTTCAAATCTCCTCCACTAAAACGTAGTAAAATCTCCAATAAACATTTTACAGGCAAACTTGAATTGCAGATTTCATGTTCACGGAGCAGTGAAGTAAAAAGTTTCTATTAACGTTTAATTGTTTTACAGCAAACTGTTACGTTATTTTCAACTGCTAATTGTTACTTTATGATGTTTGTAAAATTTATTGTAGACTATAGATAATAATAATGGTACACAAATTTTTTCAGTGATTACAACAGTATAGTAATAATAATAATCTTTATGTCATACGCTATAATGACAGCTCATAACGCCCGCTTATAGTAATTATCAACAGATCCACTGTCAACAATTCGCCAAACGCAATTCAAGCGTGCGAGTAGATATCTGCGCGGCGCGGCTTTCGACGCGACAATCTCTGTCGTCAGAAAATAGTATAAGAAAATCTTCGATAAATTTAAACTATAAAAAAAAGCACCTTTATTGGCATGTAACCTTACATTATACATATTTATATATATTATACTTTTCCTTCTCATCCCCCCCTTCCACCCCTCCCCACCCTCCCTCTACCCTCCTTTTCCCAACCCACCTACTCCAGCGTCTTCACTTCAATTTAAACTACAAGTATGATATAAAACGTTAAAGGCACCACGGGCGTTATAAGCAAAACTCCTACGTTGGACGTACATCCCTCGGGCTGTACACCGTCGACCTGGGGCGTTATTGTACTCATAACGCCCTAGATACCTTAACTACTATTATTTCTCTCCTAAATTATAATAAAATAGAATAAGAAAGTGAGTCATAATAATAAAAAAAACAAATAAACCAAGTGCATTTAGTCTTTCCCCCAAGTTTTATCAAACTTACATTTTCTTATTTGTGTAACAATGTAATGCTTATAGGTGGAATTAATTTACCGCAACATTAGAGGGGCCGCAAGGTTCTAATCTTTCAATTACATCATCTTTAATGATGGTCTCATTAAATCATTAACCTGTAAATGCTGGCTTATGCAGTTGAAATTAAAATTTATAACCAGACTGACGATGCACTTTAACTTAATATTACCATTATAGTTGATTGGTGCTTTTAAATGAAAATGTCGAGGAAAAATGCTGCTCAATATCATATATTCGTAAAACATAACATTTTTGTTTGCAAAATGAGGAATCGTATACTATCGAGGAGAAATGCTGCTCAATATCAAATATTTGTAAAATATATCATAAAATGAGGATTAGTGTACTGTTAAGTAAAAGATGATGTTTGCAATCGTTTCGATGTTTTAGTCTATTTTTTACTCAATTAAACGTTGAAAGTTGTTTAATTTCAAATTACTGCAACTGTCATATCATGGCATTCTTAGCTTATTTTGTTAACACATCGACAGTTCTTCAAAAATAATGGGATTTATAATGTGCACGTCGACACACTTTACCAACTTAACAGTTTTAACCACTTTAGTTGTTGGTCAAACTTGAATATGCTGGTTTTTAGGACGTTACATTATCAATTCGTTTATTTATAACTTAATTAATTTACTACTATTCATAAATACTCACTTGAATAACCCAGTTTGAATGGGGTAAACAATGCATCTTTAAATAACCATCAAAACAATAGGGGAGCGTGTCGTTTATATTAAAAGCATGAACATACCCCGTGCGTCCGTCAATGAGGGGCTCCCCATTGAAACACAACACTTTTATCTGATAACATTTTAAAAGAAAAAAAGAGTGCAGGTGAAAAATATGAAGCAAGCGAATGAATGCAGGCAAACATCAACTGATGTACTCGGTTCAGTCGTTTTTGGGGCAGGGTCAGAACGCGCCCCCGTAAATGCAGAAATCGCAAGCGGTGCACCCGCTTCGGTTCGCACCCCAAATTCATAATATATATGTATAAACATAACAATAGGTGGCAAAATAGAAAGGAACGTCTCTCGTCCCAACACACTTACCGCATTATTAACACATATTTCGTTTTTCGGGTTTGTGCTAATTTATTGTTACACGTTATACGGTTTGATTATCACATTGTGTTTTACTAAACTCGCGTTATTTATATTACAATCGCGCTATAAACACTACTGACCGACTGACAGCAGCCATTTCACATTCGGCCAGCTGATTGCGTGTCAGGCTCACGCATGTCAACCGTCGAGTGCGGTGCGTGGGAGGGGACCGGCGCCATATTTGCAAATGCCCGACTTCAATTGTTTCAACGGTTAAAAGGTGCAGATGTGATGCCGGCAATTTTTAATGGTTAGCATTCAATTGCGTTTTGTATCACGGATGTTTTTAATCCACGTGGGGAGTTCATATCTCGTTTTGTTTGTGATAACTAAACTAGATGGGTGTAGAAAGAGGAGTAATGCTTGAAATGCAATGAAATATAATATGGAAACTATATTCGGCGCACCGAATAGGTGGTATGATCACGTTGCCTTCACCCCGTGTCCTCGTGATAGTTCGTCTAGATCAGTGATTCCCAAAGTGGGCGCCACCGCCCCCTGGTGGGCGCTGAAGCGATTCAGGGGGGCGCTGATGGCCACAGATGCATTTGAGAGGCGATGCATAACTGTAAGGGGGTGGTGATAGTATAAAAGAAAGAAGAGAAGATTTAGTGAAACGTGAGGGTTCAGTGCGGTAAACAATTTATTAACAAAAAAAAGAAACGAATTGCAAATAGTTAATCTTGGTGATTTAAGATTACTGCTGACGAAAATAGGGGGCGCTAAGTAATATTTTTTCTGAAGAGGGGGCGGTAAGGCAAAAAGGTTTGGGAACCACTGGTCTAGATGTTATGAAAAGCCTGATTCACACAGCCTTGCCACATCTTAGTTCTGTGCCGGAAATATAAATCTTTCTACTTTAACCCACAATATCTATCTATTTACCACTTCCTAACTAATTGCAATTGAAAAAGGCTGATTTAAGGATAGAACGTAATCACTACATTCAAATAAGACAGAAAAAAGAGAACCCATGGAATGCAACGGGCGTGATTAAAAATTTCGGCTGCGTGACATACGCTGACCAATCAGCGACCATCACGCGAAAATCACGCAAACCCATAATACCACCGATTCGGTGCGCCGAGTGTAGGAAGAACACCTCAATGGGAGAAATATTAATATTCCCAATACTAATGCAACAACTGCAGAGGAATATCCCTAGTATTCACAACAGCCAAATTATACGAGGCAATACTTAAGGGTATAGAAAAATCTCAAAGCGTGGAAACTAGGAAGAACACCAAAGGTGTGGGGGAAATAACATTCCCAACAACTACAGAGGAATATCCCTAGTATTCACAACTGCCACATTATACGGAACAATCCTTACAAATACACTGGAGAGCAAAACACAAAAAGGTATGGAAAAATCTCAAAGTGGTTTCAGAATAATACCTATATTCTGTAACAAGGTTAGAATGGAAATTTGATGCAAGCATCAGAAATAGCAGACTGTACTTTCCCAACGACCAGACAAAATAAACAAATAAAATAATGAACACAACAATTACACGTTTATAGTATTTTGACTATTGTGACATCCAAGGCTAATTGTTTTATCCAGAACGGTGTGAGAATTACAAGCGCATAGAATAGTACCTATATTCTGTAACAAGCTTGGAATGGAAACTCAATGCAAGCAGAACCACAAGCATAAGAAGTAGCAGGCTATACTTTCTCGACAGCCAGTTACATGTTTGTGGTTATGTTTATAGTATTTTGACTATTGTGACATCCAAGGCTAATTGTTTTATCCAGAACGGTGTGAGAATTACAAGCAACACGCATAAGCGCATAGAATATATTCTGTAACAAGCTTAGAATGGAAATTCAATGCAAGCGAAACCACAATCATCAGCAGTAGCAGACTATACTTTCTCGACAGCCGGTTACATGTTTGTGGCTATGTTTATAGTATTTTGACTATTGTGACATCCAAGGCTAATTGTTTTATCCGGAACGGTGTGAGAATTACAAGCAACACGCCTAAGCGCATAGAATACTACCTATAATCTGTAACAAGCTTAGAATGGAAACTCAATGCAAGCGGAACCACAAGCATCAGGCTATACTTTCTCGACAGCCGGTTGCATGTTTGTGGTTATGTTTATAGTATTTTGACAATTGTGATATCCAAGGCTAATTGTTTCATTCGGAACGGTGTAAGAGTTACATGCAAAATGCATAAGCGCATAGTGTTTCGTTCCACAAAAAGAGTGAGAATGTGTGCGTTCTATAATCAAAATTGATTTCAGAATACTTAAATTTGACGGCCCTTATTACCTGATTTTAAATGTAACAATTCCTGTATAAATACCGGTCCCTGTTAATTTTGTACATATCTCCTTGAGAATGACCCAAGGTCGAAACTAGTCGGAGAGACAAATAAAAGCAGTGAAACAAAACCAAGTGTTTTAATTAATCAAATTATACTTAAATTCTACGGTGGTCATGGAGAAAAAAAAACATTCAACACTATACAGTATTTTTGCAATAAAAAGAATAATAGTAGGGAAAATGATGTTAAGAACATTCGCAGACCTCGAAAAGGCGAGAAAGAATTAAACGTAGGAAAGAGACTAATGAAAGCAGGCACGCACCCAGGGTGGTGGCTATCGGGCTTGAGCCCATCCTTATTCAGCGGGGAATGTGAATGTGTAACTGAAGTTAATAGTAGTGGTGTTACTTAGGCAATTTGCTTAACTTTACTATGAAACAGTATTTTATACATACTAATAAAAGGCTTTCCTCCTGAACGCAGCGAACGCGTGAGCCCTTCCCGAAGTCTCTTATAAACACACGAATGCCTTTGAGATGATCTCTTAGGTTCATCACGTGATAAATTAAACGATCTCGCAGCGCATTACAAAAGAACTGGAATTTGTGACAACTGTCAAATGCAGAAAACTGAAGTACTTAAAAAGTGAAGAGATAAATCTCGAAATCCTGCAAATGGCTATTTACTTAGGCCCACTCGCACCACTTGTTTAAGAAATTAATCACGATTAAGCATCTGATTAAGTAAAATTCAGGAATACAAAAGTGTTATAAAGACAACAGACCAGATACTTACGTTAAGCCAAGTAGTTGAAAAGGGAATCGGGGAGATCAAAGGAAAGATGTACATCTTGTTTAGCAACCTGAAGGGTTTTATGATTCCGTTAATAGGGATGAGCTGCACGAGTGCATAAGGATAAAAGTGATATTGGAAAAAAAGAGTGTATGAGAAGATGGAATGTAGTGACAGGAGCAGGCGAGGGACCAACTTCTTTAGGACATCCAGAGGACTTAGACAGGGATGCCCAATGAGCTCGCTGCTTTTTAACCTGTAGCAGGTTTGGAAAAAATATTGGAGCAATGGGTAATGGTGGTGGGAGGAAAATCAGAATGCTAGCATACGGGGTTGATGTAGCCATGACTGCCAAAAGAAAAGGAGACTTTCAATCTATGATGGAGAGAGGAGATACTTTGAAAGGAGAAACTTAAGCGTGAATGTATAGGAAAAGAAAGGGAGTGGAGATTGAAAGAGTTTCAATATTTAGGGGTAGTATTTCGACAAAACGGGAAATGAGTGGAGCATATGAAAGGAAGGTTAAAGTAGCTGCAGGAAACATATGGGGAGAATAAGAGAAGAGAACGAGAGACTCGATGGAAGCGAGGGAGGCGATTTGTAGTGGAAGAATGGGGGTTTTGCATGAAGGAGATAATGGAAGGGTTGCAGACTTGGTGGGTGAAGAAAATGTTAAGTCTAGAAAGGAGACATTGTGTACCATGAATGAAGTGGATGTTGGTAGTGTGTGGGTGGCTGTAGGCTAAACATTGGCAAAGTATGAGAGAAGAATAAGGATATCTAGTAGTACTAGTAATAACATGCAAATTTCTTTTGTATCATTCAATATCCGGCGTGGCACTAGCCAGGGAAGTAGAAGAATAAGGAGTCTAGAGATGTAAGCATTTGTAAAAGAAGTTATGAAAGAAGCAGACAAAAGGGAAGTCACCACTTCCTTCCCTGTCCCAGTAGGAGAGGGGTGGGTGGGAGATGTCCAAAAAGCTAGCATCGATCGAATACATGAAAGTAATGGTGGAGAGAGAGAGGGATTCTGATTGAGAAAGTAGTGGAAAAGACCCCGGGGGATGTCGACGGACAGGAAATGTAGAAAAATCTTAATAAAAGTAGATTTAAACCCAATTATTGTGAACAGAAAGAGCAGGTAAACTAAGCTACCTACTGGAAAGAACAAAGTGGGAAGACAATAGAAAGAAATCAGCGTGGCAGTGAATAAAGAGGGAGCAGATACTGGAAGCCAGAAGAAGATTTGGAAAAGAAGAAGAGCGATGGAAACACTGGAGGCAGGTTTGTGAGGTAGTTGGCGAAATATGGGGCAGTGTGAGTGGATGCAGTTATTTTGGGGAGGACAGTAAGAGTGATGAAGGGAATTGAAGTGAAGAAAACTGAAAGGTGCACGTGACAGAAAGGGAAAAAGAAAATATAAGAGAAGTGTAAATATATAAAAGAATTGTAAATACATTATATACCAATAAAGGGTTAGTAATAAAATGAAACTATCAAAAGTGGTATTGTTTTGATGAGAAATTTTTAATTGGTATATTTAATTTTTGATATTTACTAGAAGCTGAGAATTGTATTTTAAGAATATTTGCAATACGTTTTCACGTTTCATGCAGACTTAACAGACTTTTTCCGCTACCGACAACGTAAATAAGCATTGCATCCATAGTTACAGGTACCGTAAGTGGCTGATAACATTCGTGGTGTTTGTTGTCCTTAGCGACGGAACTTAATTTTTACTTACGGACCTAGGAATATAATAAACAGAAACGTAACGCTCCAACATATAGGCGAGTAACACATTTTCGTCTATACCTATAGCATCGGCATTATTTTTACATAACCACTGCTTAAAAGAGTCGTAACAGGGCACATACCTTTTTCGATTTTGTCGGTAACAGGTTTTAACAAGCAATATTCGCAGCTTCGTTTGCATCCATGCCCGCAAAAACTGTCACTGGATTGACACAAACAAACAAAATTCGACATTGTTTTCTCGGTTGCTGGGTTGCCATAGGACGCATAGGTGACTATAAAAATTTGAATCCCAAATGTTACAAGCCGTATTTTAGAATATTTTCTGATCTTTTTTTAAGTATTTCCGGTAGCGGAAAAAAATTAATAAGCAACACGGAACGTAATTAACATTTTCGGCAGGCGATGAGCCTCGCCTCCACCTCGGCTCGTATTCGCCTACCTCAAATGTTAATACGTCCTTACGTTCCTTGTTGCTTAAATAACTATTTAATTTGTTAAATTGAATACAGCATGTGTTCCAAATATGTCTCTTTGATCAATATTTTATTGCGTAAACAATTTACGAATAAAATTGCTGTTTTAAAGAAGTACTTACCGGTACCGGTAGTTAATCGGCTGTGGAGTAACTGAGCAATAATTTGTATATTTTATGGTTTAACAGTGGCGTAACTAGGGCCCTGTAGCACACGCAACCGCGGGGGCATCGTCTTTAGGGGCCCTGTAGAAATACAACAAATAAGGTTTTTGTAACAAAGTAGTAAATTATGGACAGATAAGAGGTTGAAAAAATACGAATCAAGGTTGCTGGTTTTCAGTTATTTTTACGTTTTTTGGCAGTGCCTTCTTGTTAATTGTCGAGTTTTTTTAAATAGGACGCCGTTTTGAATTTCGGCGGTGGGAAGTTTCGCCACTGTGGTTCAATTTAAACATTACATTCTTCTCAAATTTGTTTCATCAGGAAACACTAGATAAGTTTAGCACCGTGTGTCCTTGTCAAAATGTTTTCCAACTTTTTCATTTTAATAATAACATTAACATTTAAAATAATAACTTCAATTATATATACAAAAATATCATTACACCATGTCAGGAGTGACTAATGATGGAAATGGTATTAATACATCCTATTGAACATCAAGAATAACTTGAGTTTAAAAGAAAACTAGTAGTGGTGTGTTTCAGTGAGGGTTCGCGGGGTTTTTTCTGGTACGGCCGAGGAACAAGAGGTGGTAATACAGATAGATGCGGTTACGCAGCCAGCCGTCTCTGCAACTATCTGTATTACCATCTCTTGTTCCTCGGCCGTACCGGAAAAAACCCTGCGAACCGTCACTGGTGTGTTTCCATGCGACTGTTTGTTCACCAATCTATTTTTCAAATAATAATAATTTATATCTCGTAAATAAAAAATATCACATTTAGTCACAATCGTCTATTCGCCTAGTGCCTTATTTTCCTGGCTAAGTACTCAAGTGATTTTGCACAAGAGCTAAAAAGTATTGATTGTTTTACAATAAACTATTACAGCTTCATACTTGCCTTCTATTTCATATTTTTAGGATTCAGAAGTCCGAATGTGTGGATGTTTTTGTTCTAGGCCATCCCCCTGCAAAATTCGCTGTGGTCAGCTGGGGCACCATATGGCTCACATTGAGAACTGCTGACTTAGACCCTGTCAAAATGAACAAGACTAAAACATTTTGTGGTCTCCTCGGGAAGTCCTTGTAGCCCACCAGTTTTTTTTGTTCTTGCCCCAAAAAAATTTGGTTGCCTCCTGGGGTACCAATGAGAACTGCTGACTTAAACCACTGTCATCAAAATAAACAGGATCAGAATGTTGTTTAACAATGCAAGAGCCAACTCTTTCTAATGGGTTCAATTTTCACTACTTTGCAAAGATGGTTTTAGACAGTGACAGTTCGCGGGTTTTTTTCTGGTACGGCCGAGAAATAAGAGGTGGTAATACAGATAGGTAGGGTCAGTTGCAGAGACGGCTGGCTGCGTGAACGCACCTATCTGTATTACCACCTCTTGTTCCCCGGACGTAGCAGAAAATCCCCACGAACCGTCACTGGTTTTAGATTATTATAATGTAAACCTATGTAACGCCAAATAAGTGAAACTCATTTTTTTTAGATTCTAGTAGAATTTGATCAGCGAGCACCGACTTTATTCACGTGCAGAAATATTGCTGATGTAAAAATCATTTTGTATCCTTTCACTTACAAGATCAAAATAATTATCTTACAAAATGTATAAAACCTGTGTATCACCATCGCTGCGACAAAGCTACAGGTCGGCAAACATAACTTGCCGTTGCGCAGTGGCAAAATTGTGGGCGGTACCTTCAAAAGGCGCTCTCGATAGATTTCGTAAACAGTTCGCGCGCCTGGTACATTCTTTTTCAACGTGGAGGAGAGCACCCAATTGAGTTTGAGTGAAGAATATGTGCTTGTTTATTACAGAGACTGTACTCGGCCGGCGGTAGAGAGAGAGAGAGCTTTCACTTCCTCTCTGAGCGTCTGGCCAACTTCCATTTGCCATCCTGTAAACAACTAACTTGTTATACAAAAACCTACCTTCAACATATCAACACAACTCACTGAAATAAATACATTTGTTAACATAACAACATAAATGATTTAACTTTTTGATTTCAATATTTTATTACGAATATCTCAGTTTAGTGTGTTCAAATCGGATAAGAATTCAAAGGTCTAGAAAAGGAAATTCATCTCAATTCAGACACTAAACGTTTTTACAAAAGAACAATATAAAAAAAATAGTTTTTTAAACACAAACTAAAAAACGAAAACGGAGTATATTTCACTTAAATTTTAAGCAATAACTATAATATCACATATTATTTCTTACAATTTGTACAAAAATACATAAAACTGTATTATATAAATATCTCGCTTTGTTTTTAACACTTAAAAGATTCAACTCATTGCACGTAACTACTAATATTTACATTTCTTTTTTAAATATGATGTCAGTCTATCTATAATACATATCTGGGAGAAATAAATTACGATTCTTAACGCTATTTACACGAATTGTACCAGAAACATTCGATTTGAAATACTAAATACAAAATTAAAGTTTTAATCCGAGAAAACGAATCGACCGAATTGTTTTTAGTACAATGCAGAAGGATTTAGGTTAGAACCTTACTTGGATTGTGGAGGAGGTCTCGGGAGCATTCTTACCGGACCCAGGGTAAGGACTGAAGTCGCTCCGATGGAGTTCAGATTTCCGTTCTTGTACGTGTTGGTATTAATGATTGGAAGAGCAAACGTCGTGTCGGGATTTGCTCCTGGTAACGGGATGTAATTGTGGATTCCTAGGGTGGCTAGCCTCTGCACTACACCTGGCGTCTTTAGATCTATTAGAGGTATACCGTAGTCGCACATGGATCCCGTTTTGTGGAACGATTGTCTGTGTTTGTTCAAACTTAAAGAGTTCGGGTATTTCGCGGGGCAGAGATCGCACTGAAACGGCAGCACTTTGCTTTGCTGCTGCTGCTGCTTCTGCTGGATCGGTTTGGGCGATGTTTGTTGAGCTGTTGTCGTTTCTGCATTATCATCGGTTAGGTCTACCGTTGTTAATCTATCGTTAGACTGGAAAGAAATGATTCGTTGATTATATGAATTTTCTTCAAAAGTTAAGGAGTAACGGATGTCCAACAATTATTAACTTTAATTCTTACAAAAAAAGCCGGTCTGTAGGTGTTCTGATGGGGGAACAATATTGAATGTTCACATTAATATTGTTATATTTGCCGCCGCTGGTAATGTCCATATCTTGTCGGTGTTAAAGCCACCCGGATTTGGTTCAGTACAGCATTTCGCCACTTTGGCGTTTCTACCTGTAATTCTTACTTCACACAAAATTATTAAGACTGATATTTCTAAAATTAAAATCAATTCCAGAGAAAGGCTAAGACAGAGATAAGCAGTGACGGTTCGCGGGATGACTTATGATATGGCCGAGGTAGCAAGGGTGGCAATACAGATAGGTAGGGTCGGTTGCAGAGAGAGCTGTCCGTGTGACCGCACCTATCTCTATTGTCACCTCTGCTACCTCGGCCGCACCAGAAAAAAAAACCCGCAAACCGGCACTCTTATCTCCAGTGCCGGTTCTTGCCCCTTTCCTGTGTTGTAGGAATCCTGTATCAAGAACACATTGCACAATAAACATCACGTAAATAAGAATTTATTAGATGTTTGACAGTTAATATTTGAAGACATCAATTCAATAATGCGAAGTAAGAATCAACATTAATATTTGTTTCCACAGCCATCCAGGACTACAATAATTAAATGTAATGATGACGAAATAATGCATCTGCAATAAGTGAGGTTTTCACAAGTAACTACAATTGTTGGACACCTGTTATTTTCAGAATGAATTATCAGAGCTTATGAGCAACACCATATTTTAATCTGACTCTTAAGATCTCGTATTATATATATGTTTTATTTTATTTTAATTTATTACTGTAATGAAATGGCTTCCGTAAATAAATACCGAATACCAAATAACACCTTTTTTTTTTCTTTTTTTTTTCGACTTAGGCATGTGCCATTCAGTCACATCGAATGTGTAATTTTTTGAATTTTTGGAATGAATAAATGAATAATGTCGGACGTATACACAACAACCATGGACCCGACCGAATACTTCTCGATCCCCGAAAAATCTTTCGGCCGGGCTGGGATTCGAACTCACACGGCACGCGGTTTAACCGGCACAAGCGCTCGCCTGTACCCACTACACCAACGGGCCGGCCTGAGCGACACCTGACTATCCAAATAATGCATCAAAATTTATAACATACCTTAGTCTGAGGTTGATTCTTCTGCGTGGGAATGATACACACCGAACTGTTCAAGTTTATGGCTACCGGCGGTTCTGGGCTCTGTGAAGTTGGCTTGGGACTTGCAGCTTCTTTCGCTTTCTGCGTTGCCGTTACTGTAATGCCTCTCGTCGCCAAAATGTTGGCGACGTCTTTAGCGTCGGACTTCTTCGGGCTCGGGGGCTTCGGCGGTGGATTCCTGACTGATAGAGTTATCGAGTCGGACAGGTGCATCACACTGTTATCGGTAGGTTCTGGAGCATTGCCCTGCAAAAGAGGAAAAAAAATTGCAACTTGGTATCGGTTTATAAATTCAGTTCAAAACATATATCCATGGTCGAATGATTGTAACGAAAGCATTTCACTCAAAAAAAGAGATTGAGAAAGGAGAGAGTGGTGCAGAGGCAACAATATTGAGTGTGAGCAGTCGAAATTTCTTGGGCAAAATTGGTGGTAGCAAAATATTTCATATCTAGGCTTGACAACTTGTGTTGAGGAGAGGATAAAGTGCTACAGATTGAAGAATATTTAAGTACGGACAGTTAAGGTTTCCTGGGCAAAATTGGTGGTAACAAAATTCCTCTATCTAGGCTTGACAACTTGTGTTGAGGAGAGGATAAAGTGTTACAGATTGAAGAATATTGAGTACGAACAGCTAAGATTTCCTGGGTAAAATTGGTGGTAACAAAATTCCTCAATTCTAAGCGTGACAACTTGTGTTGAGGAGAGGATAAGGTGCTACAGATTGAAGAATATTGAGTACGAACAGTTACGATTTCCTGGGCAAAATTGGTGGTAACAAAATTCCTCTATCTAGGCTTGACAACTTGTGTTGAGGAGAGGATAAAGTGCTACAGATTGAAGAATATTGAGACGAACAATTACGATTTCCTGGGCAAAATTGGTGGTAACAAAATTCCTCTATCTAGGCTTGACAACTTGTGTTGAGGAGAGGATAAAGGGCTACAGATTGAAGAATATTGAGTACGAACAGCTAAGATTTCCTGGGTAAAATTGGTGGTAACAAAATTCCTCAATTCTAAGCGTGACAACTTGTGTTGAGGAGAGGATAAGGTGCTACAGATTGAAGAATATTGAGTACGAACAGTTACGATTTCCTGGGCAAAATTGGTGGTAACAAAATTCCTCTATCTAGGCTTGACAACTTGTGTTGAGGAGAGGATAAGGTGCTACAGATTGAAGAATATTGAGTACGAACAGTTAAGATTTCCTGGGTAAAATTGGTGGTAACAAAATTTCTCAATTCCAAGCATGACAACTTGTTTTGAGTGTGAGCATTTAAAATTCCCTGGGCAAAACTGGTGGCAACAAAATTCTTCACATCTAGGCTTGACAACTTTTTTTCAGGAAAGGAGAAAGTGCTGCAGAGTGAACAATATGGAGTGCAAGCAGTTAAAATTTCCTGGTAACAACATTCCCCATACTTGACAAACAAGTCTTGACAACTTGTTTTCAGAAATTTTCGATGCAAAAAGAGACAAAAATTTGATATAAACGACGTTTCACTCAAAAAAGTAAACGAGGAAGAAAGAAAGAAGTTCTATAAAGCGAACAATATTGAGGCTGAAAGGTTTAAATAAAAAATAAAAAATTGGTAGTAACTTGGTACTTGACAACTTGTTTTGAGAAATGTTCGATGCAAAAAGAGGCAAAAAATTGATATAAACGGCGTTTCACTCAAAAAAGTAAATGAGAAAGAAAGAAGTTCTATAAAACAATATTGAGGGTGAACAGTTTAAATTAAAAAAAAAAAAATTGGTGGTAACAAAATTCGCCATATCCAGTCTTGCCAACTGGTTACGATTGTTTAAGTGTTTTTGTTTGAAAAAACTAAACATCCCGGCGGAGATTTGAGGAACTTTTTACATCCTTTTGAGGTCCTTTATCGTGTGGTACTATGCATTGTACTTTTTTTAATATCAGCCTGTATATTAAATGCATAAAAAACTCCGTTATTTATGAAGCGAGTTATTTTCTAATTAGCTGTGCGTAAACTAGACGAAATCCTAAGCTCTTTGTGGTTGAAAAGTTTTTGTAACAATTTTTTTTACCGAGTTACGATCTTTTGTGTTTTTTTTTAAATCCCCAAGAAAAACTAAACACCCCCGCGGAGATTTTAAAGGAGCAAAAGCTGCTCCGTCGCGTCGTGTGTTTGGAAAAAAATCCTTGCCACCACCCTCGGACCAGTGGCGGTCGTTGCAAAAAAAAAACGTTTTAAGTGAACTACGAAATGTTTGTAAATATCATGGTTGACTGGTTTGATTTGTTTTGTTGTTTCATAAATTGGTGAAATGTCAAACTATGTGTTAACGCAAGCGACGAAAGACCGTGAATGTTTGATTCCGGTAAAATCCAAAGCTGTAAAATCCATAAAGGACACCTTCCTAAGAAATCGGAGGTGTTGTCCCGAGAGCAATTAAAACAATTGTTGCGAGAAGCTCCCAATGACATTTTTTGATGTTTATATTTTCCTAGGGAAATATGAGCATTTCATATTTCCCTAGGGAAATATAAGTGTGCTATGACATATCGTAACTAAGGCAATATCACTCAATATTGTTTCAATCAGAAAAAAAAAATGTAATTATATAATCAACTTATTCGTTTAATCTAACATTAAAATGCAATAATTATTGCAGTATTTTCAAGACTCTTAAATTGAAGAAGACAAAAAGCATGGTGTTTATCATTTTATGAAGTCGGGGGATTTTTTTACTTTGATAATTGAGCTTTGAGGTAAGAGGCGCCTAATGTTAAGAAGTTAGGTTATCAAATAAAATAGAAACTACCTTACTTATTGCAGAGTATTAAATAAATTCAAAAAAAATTCAAAAAAACGAAATATAGCCTGAATATATAAATATTCAACCTTTTCGTAACTCTGCAAGCAAAATTAAGTCTTACTAAGACTATAAACAAATAACTTATTGAAACAACTACTTCCCTGGCTGATGCCACGCCGGATATTGAATGATACAAAAGAAATTTGCATGTTATTACTAGTACTACTAGTGAAATAACATTGGTTTAAGATCCCTTATTTCTACCCACAGGACTAACTTGAAAAATGAAACTAAATTGAATTTGAAAACTTTAAATTATAAAACTGAATCCAAAAGTATGTAAAAATTAAGTAAATAGCCATCTGCAGACGCGTTTCGAGATTTATCTCTCATCAGTGCAGCTTCGCATTTAAATTGAATGTTAAAGAATAAAATACACTTACGTGAAGGTGACCGTGACCGTGAAGGAGTCGTAAACAAATGAGGAGATTATAGAAGGGTTGGACTGATTTTATACCTGAATTTAGGTGATTAGTGAAAGTACACTAAGTTATTTGTTTATAGTCTTAGTAAGACTTAATTTTGCTTGCAGAGTTACGAAAAGGTTGAACATTTATATATTCAGGCTATATTTCGTTTTTTTGAATTGAATTTAGTTAGGTTATCGTAAAATGCATTTATATTCCCGTTTTACGCGCATTCCCGCATTTCCAACCGAACTCTTTTAACAGCCGAGAGCAAAACCCACAAAATGTTTTTGTTACCTCTTCGCGTAAAACGAAACGCCGCGCCGACGTTGTTTTGTAGTAGCGTGAGCGAGAGCAAAAAACCTCGTTTTTATTACGAGCAAAAAATAATTCCTACCTGTATACTCTGTATCTGCGGCAAACCGGTGTTCTTAGGCTGAACGGCTATCACTTGGCAATCGGCGTCGTCGTGTTTATCAGGCACGAGCACGTCCATCTTCTTGCGCTTGGCCTGCAGTGCCTGTATCGATTCGGGACTTCTTTTGATCATACGGGGGCCATTTTGCTGTTGCGGCGCCTGCCCGTTTTGCATCGGCATCCTTGGTCGGGGTCCCCTCGAGCCGAGCAGCACCCCTCCGCGGCCTCGCATCATCGGCGCCCTTTGCCGGGGTCCCATGGGCTGCCGGGGGCCGTACTGCCGCGGTCCCATCTGCATGCCCACCCTAGGCTGCATACTGGGCCTGGGCTGCATTCCGCCCCGCTGGTTCTGTTGGATGGGCTGTCTGGGCGCGGGCATCGGCTGCTGCTGCCTTGGTTGAGGCTGCCTGTACGGCGGTGGTTGGCCGTTGTGCATTGGTTGTTGTTGGGACATTTGTTGTCCGGGGGGCGCCATTTGCGGGGGCAGCTGGGGCCGCGGCGGTGGCGGCATGTGGTAACCTGGTGCCTGGGGGTAATACATTGGTGGGTTTGGTGGCCTGAAAGGAAAATTATTTGTTATTGTCAACTATTTTCAAGGACGTAACGTGTTCTGTAATCAAGACTAAGGATGTGAACTGTGCTAATACCGGTGGGTAGGGTAAACACTTACGCAAAAATGGGAAATTCTCTAAAAATAGCACGGCTTAGTTTTGTTGAAATGTATTTTATAACTTGTTAGCTGCGACCGGTAAGCTCATTTTGAAATAGGTTACCAGTCAGCGGCGACTTGTGGATGTTCGGCGGTGAGGCAACGAAAGAAAATTTTGACCGAAACAGCGACGGAATATTTGCTTCCCCTGCGAAGTTCTACAAGCTGGTACTAGTTTCAGGTATATTTTCCTTGGTAGGGGAAACATTCAAACCTTTTGGAAAATGACTGTGCAGAGTGATATAGAAAAACAGTTGAAACGTAATTTCTTTTTAGTTCATTTTTAATCAAACTACTACAATCATACGACTGGACTGGTATTACAGTTATACGACACGACTGGTTATTCTAAACTTCAACTGTAAATGTATGTTGTGTGTAATTCTAAACTTGTGTGTAATACGAGGCCAGTATTATTTATATTGCAAACAAAGCATAAAGATGTTAACATCAGCGCGAATGCATTAATAATTACATTGTAGCAAATATGTAACTGGCGCTTGTCAAAGTTTAGAACCAAATTAAGGCTATTACATTTTTTGTTTTCGAATTAACCCTTTCAGTCCTGGATTTTTAAATCTGAAAACTTAATTTGTTTTGTTAATTATTATTGATGGGGAGCTTCTTAAGACCAAATACCAAATTTGAACTCATTTGATTAATTAGTACAGGAAAAGGCTTTGTTGAAGTGGCATCTAGTGATAAACAGCAAAAATATGGATTGTCATAGTAAGTAGAGACATGTAAATGTTGCGGTGGCAATTGCCATTCTGTGAATATTATAAGAACTCAACATAAGAAGAGCCAATAGAAAATAGAAAAAATGTGATGTGTGAAATATACATTTCTTTTAAATGGCCCCTGATGGCCTATGAGGCATGAAAAAACATTTTTGCATCGAGATTTTCTATTCAGAATTTTAGGAATATCGCCACGTGTAGATTATCCGCCAATTTATACACACCCGGTCTAATCAATTTTTTCTCGAGCAAAATTTTATAGGACTACACACTTTTTAAATAAAAATAAAAAAATCGTACAATACAAAAAATTTATGTACAGTGTGGAAATTAAGTAGCGGATAAATTCGGTAAAACCGAAATTAAATATTTTTGGAAAAAATCCTCGAACAGGTCGATTTTCTTTGATAAAAATACACATTTTTGCACAACAGTCGATTTTTAGTCATCATTTGTTTTTGAGTAATGACGTCTCTATTTTTTTTTTAATGACAACCCCCTATTTTTGTTTGTGATTTTGAGAGATCTTTTCATTGTCGATCTGCCAGTGTAAAAATGTTGCCATCTTACATAGGACATTTTTCGAGTAAACGACAATTCAAAGTGAGAAACTATAAATTTTATTGTTAACACAAAATAAATAAAAACATCTTTTAGAAAGCAAATGCAATTATTAAATTAAATGTTCTGCCATCCACAATTCTTCTTGAACATTTAAAACACACGTACCGCGAGGGTGCGTCGTCTTGCTGAAACCATATTGTATTATATGGAAAGTCAAGATCATTGTTGTTTGGGAAAATTGCTACAAGTGCTGAAACATTGCAAAAACTCTAAATATCGGGTTCTCACCTTCAATTGTCATTTACTCGAAAAATTTCTCATGTAAGATGGCAACATTTTTATACTTCCAGTTCGACAATGAAAAGATCCATCAAAATCAAGAACAAAAATAGGGGGTTGTCATTTAAAAACAAAATGGATGACATCATTACTCAAAAACAAATGACGACTGAAAATTAACTTTTATGCAAAAATGTGTATTTTTATCAAAGAAAATCGACCTGTTCGGGGATTTTTCCAAAAATAATTTATTTCGGGTTTACCGAATTTATCCGCTACTTAATTTCCACAGTGTATACCCCTAATAACTGGCTAAATTGTATTCTGAAAAAGTAATTTCACACAATTACTCGTTCTCAAATTTTTAGCTAAAAAATTAATTCAAAAAATTCAAGGCCAAAATAAAATGAATTTTGTGAAAATAATTTTATTGTGCTTTAAAAGTATAATAGTTTTTTTTCTCTCAGAAAAACTTGTAGAACATAACAAAAGCTAAAATGTTAAACAAAAAAAATTTGGAAATACTTAAAATCTGAATTAAAAAAAACTTCAAAAATATGGTTTTTGTCTCTACTGAAATTTTGTGCGATTAAAGTACATTTTTTCTGGATATACCGATAAGTTGTAAAATGCAAATTATTAGACTCCTACAGGCACTGCTCTAAGCCATGAATCCCGTCAGCGTTTTAATGTTTCGCCTCTATCTATACGTGTTGAAGTGAAACAAATATACTTTATAACTATTAGCATATTTAAAAAAAATGAGCTATACGCTCAATATTCCCAAAATTGATTTTTTTTCATTAAAAAAATTTAATCGTTTTTTTTAAGCATCTTTATAAGCTGAAAAAAAGTTATCTAATAATAAATAAAAAAAAAATTAAATTGCCCTATAAAATATAATCATTTTCTTTCCAACAAAATTTGTTAAAAAATCGATTGTCAAAGTTACAAATGTTGACAGAATAATGTCAAACTATGTTTGAAGAAAGAAAGAACGATTTATCTTCCTAGACCAAAGTACCTGTCGAAAAAGTGTTTTAAAAATTAATTAAAAATTCTTGCTGACCTTGAAACTACAGGCAGTAGCATGGCTCCTTGGCTGTATATAACGAGCCGCCCCTGACCATGAACATTATGTAAAATTTGGATCTTTTTTTCAGACTTTTAAGGGCCGTTTTAATTTCAAATTTTTACTTTTGCCCAAAAATTGCTTTCAAAATGATTTCCTGAAGAAATCACTGGTCACGATATGTCACCAGAAAGATCCCTCCAAGACGCTTCAGAAAATGTACTTGCCCAACCGCAAATGTCTATTTGAAGCCCGTGACGCGTCAGCAAAAAAAATTCGAAAATGGAAAAAATCGAAAAAATCAACTTGTTTAATAATCATTGTAGACCTTCATGTAATACCTTTTTTCAGGGGCGGCTCGTTATATAGAGCCAAGGAGCCATGACACTACCTGCAGTTTTAAACTCAGTAATAATAATAATAATATATTTACGGGATTCACCCTGTACATTAAAGTATTAATTAGAATATAAAATAAAATATAAATATAAAATATGAAAATACAAAAATTAAAATTACAATTTAAAATTTAAAATTGCGATAACTTTGTGTGACAAACAAACAAAAAACAAGTTAAAAATAATAAACAAAAAAAGAAGGATTTTTAATTAATTCTGCCGGCGCAAAAGGTGATCCCAACAAAGTTAATGGTTTTATTTGAATTCTTTTTCAAATTAGTTTCTCATTTTTGAACAATTAAAGCGAAAATAAAAAAAATATTTTGCTATTAAAAAAAAAATTGGAAAATTACTTTGAAGTGATTTTTGAGACTAATTTAAACTATTTTCTTACTAGAATATTCCGCATTTTTTTATTATTAAGCATGTATTTTCGATTTTTTTTGATCGCTTGGCCTAAATATTCTTTATTTTGACATAAATTTTCGATTTAATTGTTTAAATTTTCGACTCTTTGGCCATTTTTTATTTTCCCGCCGAATTTTGACCTGTATTTCTATTTTTTTGGGTCTAAATGTTTGATCTTTTGACCTAAATATTCTTTATTTTGACATAAATTTTCGATTGATTTGTTAAAATTTTCGATTTTTTGGTCCGTATTCTTGATTTTTCGAGACGAATTTTTAGATTTTTGATCTGTATTCGATTTTTTTTGTCTAAATTTTTTATTATTTGGACCAAACATTATTTATTTTGACCTAAATTTTCGATTTAATTGGTAAAATTTTCGACTTTTTGGTCTGCATTTTTAATTTTTTAATTTTTGACCTGTATTTTCGATATTTTTAGTCAAAATATTTTATCTTTATATTTTCGATTTTTTGGGTATAAATTTTTGATCTCTAAATATTCTTAACACGTTCACTGCAGGTACGATTTTTGTGCATCTTATTAATAGCGGTACGGGTCATATAAATCCCGTATAATTTTTTTTGAAAACCGAGTGGAGTTAATCGGTACCACAAATTAATATTAATGTGTGATCGATAGCAAACAACTTTTAATTTCATAAAATTTCGACGAAGTTACAACCTCCGTCCGTAGGGAAGTTTGATATAATTCAATTCCGCCAATTACAGGACACATATGCCCCGTAACGTGTTAATTTTGATCTAAATTTTCGATTTAATTGTTAAAAAATTTTATTCTTTGGCACGCATTTTTGATTTTTCAGGCCGAAATTTTAATTCGAGTTCCAAATTTTTTATTTAATTTTGATTAAAATATCTATACCCTGAATTTATATGCGAGATTTTATTATTTTTTCCGGTATTTTCGTGTTTTGTTTGTCGAAATTTTCGATTTTTTAGCCTGCATTTATTATCTTTAGGACCGAGTTTTCGATGTTTTGACCAACATTGTGGATTATTTTTTAATATTTTGGCCTAAATTTTTCTTTATTTTTCATTTTATTTCATTTCATTTATTTAATCCTACCTAACTTTTCGATTTTATTGTTAAAATTTTCGATTTTTTGGTCCGCATTTTTGATTTTTCGTTTAGTCTGCATTTATTATCTTTAGGCCCGAGTTTTCGATGTCTTGTCCAAATTTTCGACTTTTTGGCCAACATTGTACATTTTTTCTTTTATCTTTTGCCCTAAAATTTTCTTTATTTATCTGTTAAAATTTTTATTTTTATGGCAGAATTTTAGACATTTGGTCTAAATTTTGTATCGGTTTGCCATTTTCAGACCCAAATATAACTCTTTTTAGCTTAAAATAAGTTCCAACGAGAAATTCGAAAATAATAGCAATTTTTTTTTAAATCGCACAATAAAATCAATAATTTAAGTTAAGAAATTTTTAGTCTATTTTTTTCCAATATTTTAGATTTTTAGCTTGGATTATTGATTTAATTTCGTGAGTTTTTTATTTTTTAATTTCTGATCAGAAACTTATTTTTGGCAAATTATTTTTCTGCTACCCAAGTTTTTAATTTTTAGATCAGGATTCTTGTTTCTTTGGCCCATATTTTAGATTTCTGTATTTTCGATTTTTTTGTTCCAATTCTTTTTATTTTTCTTCATTTTCACCAAAATATTCGTTTGGTTTGTAGAAATGTTCGATTTTCTTTGACTGCAATTTTTATCTTTACGCCCGTTTTCGCTGTTTTGTCTAAATTTTCACCTTTTTAGGCCTATATTTTGTATTTTCGATTGTTTTGGTTTCAATTTTAGGTCTTTTGGCCGAAATTTTCTTTATTTCGACGTAAATTTTCGATTCGTTTGTTACAAAATTTTTGGTCTACCACTCTGATTTTTGGGTGCAAATTTTAGATTTTTCGTCTTGATTTCTTATTTTTGTCCTACATTTTAGATTTTCTTAACTTGAATTATTGATTTTATTGTGCGATTTTTTTTAAATTTTAATGTTTGCTATTATTTTTGAATTTCTCGTTGGAACTTATTTTAGGCTAAAAAGAGTTATATTTGGGGCTGAAAATGGCAAATTATTTTTCTTTTGCTTGTATTTTCAATTTTTTGAGCTGCATTTTTATTTTTGAACCAGAATTTTTGATTTTTTTGGCCGATATTTTAGATCTTCCAAATTTTTGATTTTTTTGAATCAAGAATTCCACGTTTCTTGTATGATCCAAAATATAATTTTCGAAATTATTTTCATCTATTAAAACCACAAATAAATAAGTAATGATTACATGTGATTTCACATATTATGGACATCTTCACTCTTCGTAACATTGTAAATGACTTCATCAAATAAGTACTACTTCGTCGACTCCAGTGGCGGCCCGTAATTTTTTGAAACGGGAGAGCACCGAGAGGCATGGGATTTTTTTTTGCTAAATATGTTTCCAAAACCCCAATTTTATCATAATTTTTGAAGTGTTTAATATCAAAAATTAAGTACAGAAAAAAGAAATTAAACTCACCATATTATTTAACTTATTTGAAAATAAAATCCATTCGCTGTTCCTTGCAACGAGTAAAATTATTAATAACCAACTCATTGAAGTTTGGTGTCGACGTCAGTAATTCTTTTTCAATGCAACACATCGCCAAGGCACATAGTCTGCTTTCCGGCATGGTATTTCTAACAAATGTTTTTATTCTCTTCAAAGTGGAAAAACACCGTTCACCTTCCGCTGTTGCCATCGGTATGGTGCAAATTATCCTCAACAGCTTCACAGATTCGACAAACGTAGCTGTTAAATTATTTTCATAGAAACATTGCAGTAATGTTAGAGCAGATGAAGCAGTTCCAAAATCTGGTCTATTGTACAAAACCACCAATTCATGTTTCAAAGCAATTGAATCCAAGTTAAACATCTTCACGCTCATCAGGAATTCAGTTTCGGGGAAATAATGTTGATACGTTGAAAATAAGTGCGGTTGAAAAAGAAGAGCTACAGACAGGTGATCACTAAACAAAAAACGGTCATCGATAGTGTTAATAATAACGTCGCACAATTCTTTAGCGACCATTTTGTGTTTGTCTTCATAGCGGGATCGCTTGTTCCGTTCAACACTTTCATTGTAATAATCGTAATCAGTCGAGTTCCTCACGTGCTGAATTAACGATTTAAACGATGACACGCAAGACTGCATTTTAATGCTGTCAATTTGACGATGTTGCAATTGGTTGTGGAGAATTTCGCAATGCCGCATGATTTTATTAAAAAAATATAACCAGTAATTGAAATCGTAATCGCTTAAAATGTTTTTCAAGCCTACGGCTTTCCTTATCGTCGACTGGTCACTGGATTCATCATCTATGATCCGCGTCAGACATGTGATAAGATCTTTTTTATATCTGAAGACGCTCACGACACATCTTGATTTAAAGTTCCATCGCGGAAGTCGATTTTTTAGAAGCTCATCCAGTACGGCAGCACGTTTTGGTGATCTTGTAAAAAAAGTAGAAAAACCTTCTAGATTGCAAAAGAAAACTTTCACTTGATGATTCTGCGAGGCAGCCCGTTGAACAATCAGGTTTAACTGGTGCGCGTAACAGTGAATATAATTTGCGTATTTGTAAACTTCTTTAATTTTTGCCTGAACACCACTCATTACCGGGGCGCCATCGTAGCTTTGGGAGATTAATTTCGCAGGCGTTTGGTCCAATTCAATTTTCTTAAGTTCATCCGATAAACATTTGCTAATGCCATCAGCAGTGTGATTTTCTGGTCGCAGGAAAGATATAAATCGTTCTTTTATTTTTCCGTTCAACTCGTACCGAACTATAAAAGCTAACTGGGAAATTGTAGCCGAATCTGTTGTCTCGTCTGCTTGTATTGCGATGTAGTGAGCTTTGTTAATTTCGTCTAGAATCAAAGTGCGGCAAACTTCGTAGATACTGTCCAGCAATTCGTTTTGAATGGTTTTTGACAAATCCATAAAAACTCTATTTTCAGATTTGTTGATGTGGTCCTCGATGGTGCTATCAATTTCTGCCAATAAATTAACCAATCCACGAAAAATCCTACCTTGTGTTTCGTCATCGCCACTTAGAGTGATTTCAAACATGCCGCAAAACTTAATGCAGTCAATTAATTTTCCAAGAATACGCCTGTTTTCACTAACGTTCTCATTGTGCTGAATTATATTTAATCTATACGCAGTGTTCAGCTGGCACATTATATTAACCTTCCCCAAAACTGAATATTCAATCATGTTACTAAGATGTTTTTCACTTATTCTGTGTCTTTTCACTTTTTCACCGAGGTGTTTTAAATCGCTGATACCTTTAGAAGTCCAGGCGTGGTCGCTTTGTGGAGAATTAACAATTAAGCACACAAAACAGAAAAAAGCGTTTTGCACATTGCACCCGCACAACCAGTCTGATAAATTGTAGGAGCTTCTGTTGAATTTTCTCGACACGGTTTTATTAGTTTTCGAAGTGGGTTCTATTTGTTTAATCAATAAATCCGGTCTAGAGGGGCCTAGATTTTTTAATTCTATCTTAATGGCATCACTCAGTGTGTTATTGCTTATCAGTTCGAGTATGTTACTAACGGAATTCATATTTGCGGCGACCGAGAGAAAACACAACACGCGCGCACCGTTGCTTATTTCACACTGGGCGCGGGACAAAGCGGCGGCTGCCCCGTCGCCCCCCTCCTTGCAGCAGCCGCCCAAGGTCGACTCCATTTTGAATGTTTGCAAGCAAAACATGTTTGCAGCATAAATCGCTTTTATTTCTATGCTTGATAAACTGGCGACCGCTGAATGAACGCGTTTGCTATCGTATGTTCATTAAAAAAAACCTCAAGTGTGCCATGATTTTTTATTAAAAACACATGTTAGGAATTGACAAACAAAACGTCAGATCGTTCTAAAAGTCACAATTATTTCGTGGTCACAATGGTTTACAACAACCAGCAAAAACGTTTCTAGTTGAAAGTTATTTCCGAAATGGGACTAAAGTGGACGGAAATTGGGTGTATTCATTCTACGCACCAATGGCAGAGTTTCAGGAAGAACTTCCTAACGTTCCCATTATATATGATGAATTTAAAAATACCTTATCATGATCTGTTAAGTCTCCGTAAACCAGGAAGTGGTAGACCAGTTAAAGGTACTCAGGATGCTATTAACACAGCCCAAAGAATTTTGGAAGGTGAAGCTACTTCTTCTCCGCGTCGTTTAGCACAGCAAATTAATTTATCGGTAGGAACATGCCGCAAGTAACATAACCTCAATTTGTGTTACCAACTTAAATTTTTTTAAATAAAAAATCATGGCACACTTGAGTTTTTTTTTAATGAACATAATTTATTTAGAAAATCTGTCAACTGTCAACAATGAACGCGTCCAACAAAACCATTACAACATGAAATAAAAATAGGAGTATCATTTTATTCCGAAATGAATTTCAAAATATATAACGGACTAAGTCATGACTGCATAGCAAAACAATTTAACAGTTGACGTTTCCAAACGTTTGGAAGCATGAAAATATATCTTCTGATTAAAAAATATCGTGTACTCTGTCATAAATTAAGGATCATTGATGCAACCAAAGCATTTATTAAAAATGACCATTGTTTACTTAAACATTCCTTTCTGGGCCACGAAAATTCCATCACTGGTCGGATCGCTATACATCGTCAAACCAAACATCTGCATCTTGGTTTTGTCCCCTTGTCTGAATTCTAAGATTATGACATTGCATTACTAGCAGGTAACCGATAGAATACACAAAAGGGCCTTTCAAGGGCAAGGGTGTCGATCGGCTACAGGTATATTTTTACGACCGTTGAGTTAATCTTTCATAAGAATTTTGACGTGCGCTACAAAGAAGCATTCATCATGATCCCCTTTTTTATGACTAAAATGTCGAGAACAAGTTTTGGAAGAAGGCAAAATAATGTGAATGGGTAGGCCCGAATAAGAAATGAGCAGCTTACAAATTCAACTGAAATATTGCAAGACAGGTTTTTTTTTATTCAGTGCAAGAATTTGTTATACAGGGTGTATTTGAAATAACGAACAGGCTCCTAACCACAAAGAGATTATATTATTTTTAAACAATATTCGCAATTATTTTGTTTATAACTGTAACAAAAAGCCCGCAATTAATTATTAAAGTTAATGAGTGAAAATACGCAACATGTTTGGGGGCAGTGGTAATGTGACCTAATTTTTAAACGGCATCGGCTTTTGATATCGAATTACAACAAGCGCGTAGGAAATATCTGAGTGCTCTTTAAGCGTCAATGAACTTGAGGACTGTTTATCTTTTACAAAAAAAAAACGTTGCGATAACACTTCAAATTTCGGAGGCAAGAAATCGTATCTCGCGTTTTAAATAAACAAACACACATTCCATGCAGACCGAATTAAATGAGAAAAGCATCGGTTCTCAAAATGTTTAAAACACCTCGAAAAATTAAGAAAATTAAAAAAAAAAATTCGAATAAATTTTGACGGAAATGGGTTCACAAAAATGTGCCCTTAAATGCCTGTTCGTTATTTTAAATACACCCTGTATAGGTCCTCATTAGACTACTTTCGTCGTTATTGAATTTATCAGTTTTTGTTTCGAAAATGCACCAATTTTTAAGAAGGCTGTGGTGTGCTTCAAGCTGTGGAGGTGTTGATTACGAAAATCCAAAAATATACAAAAAATCGAAAGATCATGCAAAAACTAAAAACAACTGAGATGGCTACGTTTTATAAAAAATCATTTTGGTTTTTTAAAATATTCCAATTTTCAAGTAAGTTATCAATGCCGAAAAAAAAATTATTTGAGCGAAAGAAATGAAATGCTGCAAAAATTAAATCCACTGTGACACAATTTTGAAGTGTGTTATTATGAGTTTTTCAAAAAACTTAAGACACAATTTTTAAGTATGTTAAGAATCTTTCAAAAAACTTTTATTCTTGCAAATTTATTTTGCTCTTGAAAATACACCACTTTTCAAGTGAGTAACAAATGTTTAAAATAAAATTATTTGAGTTCTAGAAGCGAAGACTGGAAATATCAAAAGAAAAAAAAACATACCTATTTTGGAAACCATTTTGGTTTTTGAAAATATTTCAATTTTTAAGTGAGTTATGGATCTTTCAAAAAACTGCTTAAGTTGAGTAAGAGAAAATTGAAAATCGAAAGAAAAGAAACGCTTAGACAATCAAAAAGGCTTTATTTTTACGAAATCATTTTGGTTTTTGAAAATAATTCAATGTTTAAGGGAGTTATAAACAAATATTTGTATTGCGGAACAAGAAATTAAAGAAATTAAAGAAATTAAAAAATATATATAAATCACGAAAACGGCTTTACTTTTTGGAAATCGTTTTGGTTTTTAACAATATTTCAATTTTTAAGAATGAACATTAAAAAAAATAGCGGTTCAGGAAATCGAAGAACCGCGATAAAAGGCTTTATTTTTTGGAAATTATTTTGGTTTTTGAAAATGTTTTAATTTTTAGGTGTGTTATGAATCTTTCAAAAAAACTATTACAGTTGAGTAAGCGAAAATTGAAAATATCGAAAGAAAAGAAACAACAAAACCACAGAAAAGGCTTTATTTTTAAGAAATTGGTTTTTGCAATATTTAAGGAAGTTATGAATGTTCAAAAAGAAATTATTTTAATTGCGGAACAGGGAATTAAAGAAATTAAAAAAAAACATATAAAACGCCAAAATCACGAAAACGGCTTTACTTTTTGGAAATCGTTTCGGTTTTTGAAAATATTACAATTTTTAAGAATAAATGTTCAAAAAAAATATTTCAATAGCGGAACAGGAAATCGAAGAACCGCGATAAAAGGCTTTATTTTTTGGAAATTATTTTGGTTTTTGAAAATATTTTAATTGTTAATGAATCTTAAAAAAAACTATTACAGTTGAGTAAGAGAAAATTGAAAATATCGAAAGAAAAGAAATGCCAAAACCACAGAAAAGGCTTTATTTTTACGAAATTGGTTTTTGAAAATAATTCAATATTTAAGGAAGTTATGAATGTTCAAAAATTAATTATTTGAATTGCAGAACAGGAAATTAAAGAAATTAAAAAAAACATATAAAACGCCAAAATTACGAAAACGGCTTCACTTTTTGAAAATAGTTTTGGTTTTTGAAAATATTACAATTTTTAAGAATGAATGTTCAAAAAAAAATATTTCAATTGCGGAACAGGAAATTGAAGATATCAACAAAAATATGAAACGCCAAAACCGCGAAAACGGCGTTATTTTTGGGAAATCGATTTGGTTTTTGAAAATGTTTCGATTTTTAAATGTGTCATGAATGATAATGATAATTAAACTTAACCTGTTCGTAACTTGCAGAGTTACGAACAGGTTGAATATTTACATATTCAGGCTATATTTCGTTTTATTAAATTTATGTAATGCTTCTGCAACAAGTGAGGTTGCCTCAAATTTATTTAATAAAGCAAACATTGAAAACTGAAATTATTATTGGAATATATAATAAATATTCGAAACGCCGTTAAAGGTAGAAAGGACAAAGTGGCGACATCTATTGCCTGCATGTTGTACTAAAACGAGTTTGGTACAAAATTCAGCCAATAGATGTCGCCACTTTGTCCTTTCTACCTTTAACGGCGTTTAGAATATTTATTATATATTCCAATAGTAATTTCCGTTTCCCCATCGGCATAGTGAAACCTGAAACGTCGAAACAGGTCCGTAGGTGTTCTGATGGGGAAACGATATTTAATGTTTTGATGTAACTGTTTTTATTTCATAATTATAAACCAAAAAAATGATAAAAATTGTAAATAGGTAAATATGTTTAGAAAACGAGTCTTAAACAAAATTTCATAATTTTTTTCCACCGCTTGTCCCTCTCAATAATATTGTTTTCATTATTCTTATTAAATTCAAGTAACCTGTGTACCGGTTAACTCGACATTTGAATACCAAAGATTGGGAACGTCAAGTCTAGAGTCACTAAGACCTCAGTGTGCCATAAAAGTTATAAAAAATAAGTGTACCAGTCCTGCGTTAAAAATACCTAGTAACTTTCTACGATAAAAGAAATTAGCATTTTAGACCTAAATTATGTATAAATTGGAAATGGAAACCCTCCAGATGCATTCATTTATGCATTTAACGAACACGGAAGATATGAATATTCAACCAGTTTATAAATCTACAAAATTAAGTCTTACAAAGACGAGTTGTTTTTAATCCCACAAGACTTAAGTTTGTATACAGCTTGAATATTTATATATTCAGGCTATGTTTTCTTAACCCGTTGCGTGCCACGCTAATTTTACATGGCCTGCCTGTCAGGCCGACATGAATTTCTTATTATGCGTTACATATTATGGTGAAATATTATTTACAACAGACAAGTTACAATATGTAATCATGCGTGACGCATTTATCTTGCTGCGGCGTTGAAATACATACTTTAATGTTTTTGTCATAATAATAATAATAATAATAATATATTTATCAAATTAGGTGGGTACATTATTATTCTATTAATATAATATAAATTATACAGTAAATTTAACATCACAAATCAAGTTTAAATAAATGATAAAATATAGATCAAATACTCACAGAAATGAAACACTTGTGTGTAAGTTAATATGTTTCATCCCATATACCTATCGTCTTTCGTTTTTAAGATATTGACAAGATTGTAATTTTCTTTAATGGAATACCCTGTATATTTTTACATATTCCGGCGCAGAATTTAATTCTGCATTGATCTATATAAGCATTCCCTATACCTATCGTCTTTCGTTTTCAAGATATTGACAAGATTGTAATTTTCTTTAATGGAATACCCTGTATATTTTTACATATTCCGGCGCAGAATTTAATTCTGCATTGATCTATATAAGCATTCCCTATACCTATCGTCTTTCGTTTTTAAGATATTGACAAGATTGTAATTTTCTTTAATGGAATACCCTGTATATTTTTACATATTCTGGCGCAGAATTTAATTCTGCATTGATCTATATAAGCATTCCCTATACCTATCGTCTTTCTTTCGTTTTTAAGATATTGACAAGATTGTAATTTCCTTTAATGGAATACCCTGTATATTTTTACATATTCTGGCGCAGAATTTAATTCTGCATTGATCTATATAAGCATTCCCTATACGTATCGTCTTTCGTTTTCAAGATATTGACAAGATTGTAATTTTCTTTAATGGAATACCCTGTATATTTTTACATATTCTGGCGTAGAATTTAATTCTGCATTGATCTATATAAGCATTCCCTATACCTATCGTCTTTCGTTTTCAAGATATTGACAAGATTGTAATTTTCTTTAATGGAATACCCTGTATATTTTTACATATTCTGGCGCAGAATTTAATTCTGCATTGATCTATATAAGCATTCCCTATACCTATCGTCTTTCGTTTTCAAGATATTGACAAGATTGTAATTTTCTTTAATGGAATACCCTGTATATTTTTACATATTCTGGCGCAGAATTTAATTCTGCATTGATCTATATTAGCATTCCCTATACCTATCGTCTTTCGTTTTCAAGATATTGACAAGATTGTAATTTTCTTTAATGGAATACCCTGTATATTTTTACATATTCCGGCGCAGAATTTAATTCTGCATTGATCTATATTAGCATTCCCTATACCTATCGTCTTTCGTTTTCAAGATATTGACAAGATTGTAATTTTCTTTAACGGAATACCCTGTATATTTTACATATTCTGGCGCAGAATTTAATTCTGCATTGATCTATATAAGCATTCCCTATACCTATCGTCTTTCGTTTTCAAGATATTGACAAGATTGTAATTTTCTTTAATGGAATACCCTGTATATTTTTACATATTCCGGCGCAGAATTTAATTCTGCATTGCTCTATATAAGCATTTCCTATACCTATCGTCTTTCGTTTTCAAGATATTGACAATATTGTAATTTTCTTTAATGGAATACCCTGTATATTTTTACATATTCTGGCGCAGAATTTAATTCTGCATTGATCTATATAAGCATTCCCTATACCTATCGTCTTTCGTTTTCAAGATATTGACAAGATTGTAATTTTCTTTAATGGAATACCCTGTATATTTTTGCATATTCTAGCGCAGAATTTAATTCTGCATTGATCTATATAAGCATTCCCTATACCTATCTTCTTCCATTTTCAAGATGTTAACGTGTTTGTAATTTTCTTTTATGGAACGCCCTGTATATTTGTACATATTCTGACGCAGAATTAAATTCTGAGTTGATCTATATTAGCATTCCCTATACCTAGCGCCTTTCCCGCGAAAAAGAGAATACATGTTTCGTACAAAAAGTTATTGGTTGAAAAATCTTTATGCCGTAAAATTATTTTCAAACATACAGAGTGTCCCAATTTTGCGGTATTGGATGAAATTAATTCATTGTTAAATTAATTTAATTATGGGACAAACATTCTTTTGAACGACCGTACGACCCACACAAATGGTTCCTTTTTATGGTACCTTAAGGTCTGCGTATTGTCGTGCTGAAACACCCGGTGGTGTTTGTTCGGCTTCGGCTTAAGCCTTCCTTTTGTACTTGTCACGTTCCATCGGAATCGGAAATTTTGTTAATCTTGTTCAGCTGAACTCGGGGGCATTTTTGGTAATTTGTACATTTATTACCTATTCCGAAAATACGTTACAGGTTTATAGCTTTATTGCCCCAGAATTTTTATGATACAATAGGCTAATCATTCCTCTAAGGACCCAACGGATTTTCAAATCACCTGGTTTATTTTTTAATGAAAATGAAATGCAATGAGTTCCGAAAATTAATAGGCATATTATATACTGAAGGAAAAAAAAATTAAACACTTGAAATTCGTGAAATATCGACCATTTTCAAACCGCCATAACTCTGTGTATTTTCAATCGATTTTGATGAATCTTTGAGGGCAAGAAACTTTAAAGTGTCTTCTTTAAAGTCATGCATGCAAAACTAAACTAAACCCCTTCCGTCCCCCTCTAGCGCCCAGTGAAAAAAAAAGTTTTTTCTGGAAACCATGTCCAACTTTGACGATGTTTACGCAGTTGGAAAATTTTGTCCACTCGATCCACCATAAAGGCATTAAAATTTGATCAATTCCCTATGCAGGACTTAAAGACGATTGAGATTTTTTCCCGTAAGAATCATCAAATTATAATCATAAACCTCAAAACGCACTTTTTTTTCAAACACCCATAACTTGGTGCCAAATCGTCGTAGGAACTTCGTTCTTCGAATCCTGCATAGAGAATTGATCAAATTTTAATGCCTTTATGATGGATCGAGCCGAAAAAAAATTTCCAACTCCATAGACATCGTCAAAGTTAGACATGGTTTCCTGAAAAAAACATTTTTTTTCACAGGGGTGCTAGAGGGGGGCGGAAGGGGTTACGCTTAAGTTCCCATGCATGACTTTGAAGAAGACACTTCAAAGTTTTTTGCCCTTAAAGATTCATCAAAATCGATTGAAAATACGCCGAGTTATGGCGGTTTGAAAATGGTCGAAATTTTTACGAATTTCAAGTGTTTCATTTTTTTTTCCTCCAGTGTATTAAGTGAATAAAATTAAAGGACATTAAATATAAATCTAGAACATTCAATATTTTAAATTTGCAACTACATGTTTTCTTTTAGCGTGGTGAAAAGTCAACACTGTTCGGAACCCCACAAATCCTCAATGCTCGCAGCATGGTTTATGTGTGCGAATGCACAGATCATAAAATTGCCATTTTTCGTCTGTTTGCGTAAAGGTTAGGTAGTTGTATTCAACAGTAATATAACGAGTGCCTATGATTTTGCCGGCAATTATTAGCGGCAGGATCACGATTTTCTAGAAGCAACAAGCAAGAGTGATCCAGACGCTAATAATTGCCTAGGAAAAATCAGTCACGAGTTAGATTCGAGAAGACAATTGGCCGAACAGAAAGTTCACACTTCATAATTTTAAAAGTTAAATTTAGTTACACCAAGTGTCAGACGTGTATTAATCTGCGCCACAATAATTGTAGTAAAAATAAACTTACCAAGATTTTGAGAAATGCCTATGAATACTATTACTGATGAAAGCACTAACACTTCACCCGAAACTACAAACAGATCGAATTCAGGAACAAACTGCTTAAAAGTCGGGCAATAGCTAACGTTTAGATGTTATAGAACATGTACTAACGCGTTGCTAGGCAATACTGTAACGTACTCCACTCACTTTATTCATTATTATTATTCTTATATATATTTAATTATTCTACTATTAGTGTTCTATACATTTAATATGCATTTAATTATTCTATCATTATTATTATATGTTTTCATGTCTTTCTGTTTTAGATAAATCATTAATATTATTTACATAGTAATTGTAATCACCAATCTATTTTTAATATCTATGTTTAATTTAGGAAGTCATGCGGATGCCAATTATGTTACTCATGATTATATTTACTCTTACTACTGCTATGTAATAATCCGCATTATTTATTACCGTTATAAAGGTTCTAATAGTGTAAAATGTATTATCTATATGTACCCGAGACGGACGCACCGATCATGAAGACCATTCAATTATCAATCAATAAATAATACTTTGACCATCAATAAATAATACTTTGACCACAGCTAAACGAGTCTCTGATCACGTGCGCCCGCCTCGATTTTTGTACTTCGACCGAACACATTACATTAACAACACTTCTCTTCTAAGCTCCGGTCGAAGAACAACGATAGTTTTTCGGTTAAGTCTGTAAATTGTTATAAACGAGAAATAAAAACCAACGTAAAGAATCTGATTTAGTAATTTCGACTAACAATAACAGAAGAAGTAACCCCTCTCTGGCAGCATCGCGGAGTAACCCACGGTTCCCAGGCAATACTAAAGAACCCTATATAAAAACCATCACAAAATTGGCGCAGCCGGTAGGATTGTCTGGAAATTGAAATCTGTGTATGTACACCGCCGTCAGAGACGAGTTCGAGAGGACCAAGCCACCAGCTGAAGTAGACCACCTGGAGCAGACGTGCAGGTACTGAGGAGAGAACCGAGACCCCACATCGAAGTCGAGTCCGAGAGGAACGAGTCCACCAGCCGGAATAGACCACCTGGAGGAGACGTGCAAGTACTGAGGAGAGAACCGAGACCCCACATCGAAGTCGAGTCCGAGAGGAACGAGTCCACCAGCCGGAATAGACCACCTGGAGGAGACGTGCAGGTACTGAGGAGAGAACCGAGACGCCTCATCGAAGTCGAGTCCGAGAGGATCGAGTCCACCAGCCGAAACCGACAACTAGAGACGCATGATGTCACCATTATATATATATTTTTTTTTTTTTTCTCTCACTTTTATTATTACTTTTTATCGTTACAATGGCAAACAATGATCTGACTATGTTAAATTTTGCATTTAATATCCTAATTGACACCAGGTTTGACAACTCTAAATTATCACCTCATAATAATTTAGAAGATTTTATAAATCAATGTAGTGACGCAATCCAGTTAGTTCCCGACGCTCAAAAACCACAGTTATTAATTGCTATAAAAAATAAAATAATTGGCGACGCTGGCCGCTGTACTAGGAGTAGACAAATTGACACGTGGGATGATTTAAAAACATTTTTACGTGATAATTTTTCAATAAAACGAAGTTACAGTGCCGTTTTAGCAGATTTAAATTTATGTATTCAAAAACCTAGCGAAATCGTTTCTGATTTCGGATTACGTGTTGAAAAATGTCGTCAAAATTTAATACTCACTCTACCCAGAACTTTAACTCAAGAGGCGCGTGAAGCGCAACTTCAAATGGTTAATGCACAAGTTCTTAGTGTTTTTCTTACTGGTCTAAAAGGTCAGTTAAATTTCTTGGTAAGAGCGATGAAACCCACCACTTTAGAAGAAGCAATTAGCTATGCAACTAATGAGGAATATATTAACACAAAACTTACACCTGATCTTATTAATTCAACAAAATTTTGTCACATTTGTAACAAAAACTCCCATGTCACATCAAATTGCAGATTCAATTCTTTAAATCATGTACCAAATCAAAATTACCCTGAAACCCACAAGTCACGACCTATTAATTTTAATATACAGTGTCATTATTGCAAAAAGGGAGGACACTCTATAAACGAATGTCGAAAAAAACAATATCAAGATTCGCTACAAAATTATTCTAATAGAAATTCCCAATTCCCAAACAATGTGACTAACCAACATAATTCTAATCGTAATTTTTCAAATTCGAATATTCCGAGGTTTACTCAAAACCGCCCAGATTTCCACGACCAAAACACACGAAATTACAACTCACCTTCTCAAAACAACAGAAATAACTTCCAAACTTATCATAATAAACCGCAAAATTCACGCTATGTTAATTCTCCAGATCAATTTAATCGATCAAACACCCCAAACACTTCTTATCAAATGTCCAAACAACAAGCTTCTTTAAACTCGTTATCGACCGAGGCGGAGGCAACACCCCGGTCGTCGACAACAGTACAAGCCGAATTTATACGTTGAATTTATTAGCTGCATCAACCTATACTATATTAACTATTCCCGAATTAATTAATGACCCTTCATTTTTATTAGACACAGGTTCAGAAGTTTCGTTAATAAAATTATCGAAGTTGAAACGTCACGTACCTTGTCACCTTGACAATCTTATTACCTTACGAGGTATAAATAATTCCAATGAACCATATAAAACAAAATGTTATTGTACATTTAATGTTATCATTAACGATCAGGTTATCTCTCACATTTTTCATGTAGTTCCCGATTCATTCCCTATAAAACAAGATGGTATTCTTGGTAACGATTTCTTACTCAAGGTAAATAGCAAAATCTGTTATCAAGAGAAAAAACTTTTTATTGGGAACAATTACCTACCTCTGTATGTTATCCAGAGATCCTTAACTTCATTAAATGACTCGGATCATTCGAGTAATGATAGTTCTGTTCCTGATTTTGATCTAAATAATGGCAATAATCATCTTAAAATTCCTATTTGTAATAAAAATTCTGAATTTCTAAATTCTCCTAACAAAACTAGCAAAATCGCTCAAAACTGTAGCAATAATAACGAAATCAATGATAATATACATAAGGTTTTAAGTCAATCATCAGGTAATTCGGATCATTCGAAGGACGATAAAACTAACATTGATTATAACACAAGTCAAAATAATAATCATATTAAAATTCCTATCCCTTGTCAACGAGATCACAACATTAAGATCAATAAAAATAAAACTAACATTTCACCACAAACAATTGTGCGGACAAATAGAAAAAATATTGTAAGTAAATTTCTGAATTCATCTCGCCTTTCGGGTGATGATCTTTTTATTTCTAATT
This sequence comes from Ocypus olens, assembly GCA_910593695.2. NCBI lineage: Eukaryota > Metazoa > Arthropoda > Insecta > Coleoptera > Staphylinidae > Ocypus > Ocypus olens. The sequence continues at coordinate 10,468,911 of OU343051.1, read as the reverse complement.
TCAATGCAAAAGATAACAATAAAACTAGTGAACTCGTAAGTTCAGAACGAATTGTAGAAATTAAAACTATCCCAAAGTATAGAATAAAATTTTCTGATAATTACGCAAATAACGAAATTGATCTTAATCACCTCAATACACATCCACCTATTAATGATAATCCTACATATTCTTCCGATACAACTAATATTAATAATAATAACAAAATGGATCCCATGCCTAATAGAGAATTTAACAATTCCTCTAACAATAATAATGAAATCGTTTATAATCCTAATGATAATAAAAATTATTTACCTATTAATAGTAATTCCCGTCAACATAATGAACGTAAAATTTCTTCTAATCAACAGGATGATTTTCCAATTAATGAAACTAACAAAACTAACAAAACTAACAAAAATCATCAAGTACTTATAAAAAATAATTTTACTAATTTCCAGAACAAAATTAACTCTAACAATAATTTTAAAATAAATCCTAACCATCATGATAAACTCAATAATTTCCCAAATCAAATTAACGAAATTGATTTTAATCCTGCTCACAGAAACAACAAAACACTTATTAACAATAATCCCACTAATCCTCATGATTTAATTAACTCAAACTATAATAATAACATAACTAACCCTGACCCTTTAACGAATGCCAACCTAACCTTACCTAATCCTGATAGTAATACTATTTTTAAACACGAAGCCATTAATAATATTGAAAACATTTCCCAACCCTGCCTTCCTTGCAATGATCAACATTTCGCTAACTCAAACCAATTAAAAAATAAAATAACTCTAAAAGCTCGATCCGAAACGGTCGTGTCAGTAACAATCAATAACCCTGAAATAAATGAAGGAATTATAAATAATATGGAAATCTGTCAAGACGTAATTTTTTGTCGTAGTCTAGTGGTAGTCAAAGACAACAAGGCGATCACTACTGTTTTAAATATGTCCCCTGAGGATGTAATAATCGATCATTTTTATGCAACAATCGAACCTGTAAATGTAAGAAGGACAGAAGTTTTCAATCCTACTCTAATTCCCGATACTGATTTCCCTAATATAAATAAAAATCGGCTGACAACTCTAGTGGATACTTTACAATGCGACCACCTTAACTCAGAAGAAAAAACCGCTTTGACAGAACTATGTCTTGAATATAATCACATATTTTACCTGGAAGGAGATGTTTTAACATCGACCGACCTAGGTCATCACGAAATTCACACTAAAACGGATATGCCCATAAATACAAAAACATATAGGTACCCTCCGGCTTTAAAACCCGTCGTCGACGAACAAGTGGAGTCGATGCTTCGTCAGAATATTATTAAACCTTCGCAAAGCCCCTGGAATTCACCTGTATGGATTGTTCCCAAGAAAAGCGACTCCGAGGGTAACAAACGATGGCGGTTGGTCATCGACTATCGTAAGTTAAACGAAATAACCATCGGCGACGCCTATCCTTTACCAAACATCGAAGAAATTCTAGATGAACTAGGAAGTGCTAAATACTTTACCACTCTCGACCTTACCTCAGGTTTTCATCAAATCAAGATGCACCCACGCGATGCACCAAAGACAGCATTCAGTGTTCCGCAGGGACACTTCGAGTTCAATAGGATGCCTTTCGGATTGAAAAATTCACCTGCTACCTTTCAGAGATTGATGAATTTAGCCTTATCAGGTTTACAAAATAATCATCGATGTTTTGTGTATCTAGATGATATAGTCATCTTCTCCGACAACTTACAAAATCACATAAAGAAAATTCGAGAAGTTTTTGATAGACTCGATCGACATAACTTAAGAGTCGAACCAAAGAAATGTCAATTCTTAAGACATGAGGTAGTTTACCTAGGACATTTAATTACGGAAAATGGAGTCCGGCCAGACCCAAAGAAGACCTCCTGTGTTGAAAATTTTCCCGTGCCAAGAAACCCTAAGGACATTAAATCTTTTTTAGGACTCGCAGGTTATTACCGACGTTTTGTTCCTAATTTCAGTAGGCTCGCACAACCATTGACGAAACTGCTGAAGAAAAATTCTAAATTCATGTGGACTAGTCTACAACAGGATGCCTTTGAGACGTTAAAAGAACTACTTTGTACACAACCTGTGCTACAATTCCCGAATTTCGAACAAGAATTTACCTTGACAACGGACGCGTCCAATTATGCAGTAGGAGCTGTACTTTCGCAAGGACCAAAAGATAGGAATCTACCAGTTGCTTATTACAGTAGGACTCTTAATAGGGCTGAACAAAACTATGATGTGTCATCAAAGGAGCTTCTCGCAATCGTTTCAGCCGTCAAACATTTCCGACCCTACCTCTTCGGACGGAAATTCAAGGTGATTTCCGACCATATCGCACTGAAGTATTTGGACAATGTCAAGGACCCCAGTTCCCGATTGCTAAGATGGAGACTGACGCTAGAGGAATATGAATACTACGTGGAATATAAACCTGGAAAAGCTAATAAGAACGCGGATTCATTAAGCAGGATTTTACCAGAGGATGACTGGTGCACTTTCGAAAAAAACAGGAAAGGAAATAATATTATTAATAACAATGTTGTAGAAATTTATGGTAATTTATTCGATGCTGAAGATGACTTCTCTTTATGTCATTGTGTCAGCCAAGATCTAAAGTTAGGAGCTGGATTGGCCTTAGAATTTCGTAAGAGATTCTCAAAATTGACTGACCTTAGAGCACAGAACGCACAGTTGCATTCGTTTGCTTATTTGAAATTTCACCTAAGATATGTATTCTATTTAGTAACTAAACAATATTTTTTCGATAAACCCACTTATTATGACCTTTTTAGATCTTTGATGAACCTAAAACTATTTTGCGAAGACAATAAAATTTATAAACTTGCTATGCCGCGACTAGGCTGCGGTTTAGATCTTTTAGATTACAGTATTGTACTACCAATGATCAAGTATATTTTTCAAGGTAATTTTAGAATAAAAATATTTATCTTTGTCACAGAACCCTCAAATAACTTGTCGTTAAAAGACTCTGATAATCCAGGTGACAATCTGACATCTGTGGTTCCTGATACTAAAATTTCGTTAAACAAATCAGAAAACTTAAACTCGGAATGTCCTATCGTAATAAACCGAGCCCAACCGAAACAAAATGTTTTAAAAATATTTTCCACTTTACCCAATTCAGGTAACTACCGTTTTTCTTCCTTTTGTATCGAACCTCATTTAACAATGGTCACCGTACCGGTACCACCCGATGGTAATTGTTTCTACCATTCTCTCATTAAACTACTACCCCATCTTGATAGCATAGAAAACCTAAAAACGCTGCTCCTTACTTCTAAATACCTAGAGACATGTCTGTCTCCAAATGAAGCAAAAGCCGACCTCGCTACTCCGAATGCATGGGCAACAGATGATATAATTAAAGTCGCAGCCTCTACCCTCAATATCTCCATTTGTGTACATATAAAAATCAACGAATTCTTTGTTTTTGGAGATAGTGATAACAAAATTCACCTACGACACCTTCTCGATCATTTCGAACCTTTAGTAGAAACCAATTCCTTAAATATTTCTGGTAACGACCCAACCGTTAATCATCAGGAACAAGAATCCTATCAAAATTTCCTAAGGAAACTCGAAACCACAGTCATTGCCGCGAATAACATAATTGAACACCAAAGTAATATCTCAACGTCACGCTATGGTAAAGCTATCTTAATTTCTGCCGACTTAGAAGAAGTAGAGAATTATCCTAAGGACTTTTATCACTTTGACAAATTAAAACTGAAGGAGTTATTAATACCTGCCATTCATACCTTTGAACATAACAAAAACCTGATAGCTTACCTTGTTTATAAGGACCATTTCTGGGAACAACCTACATACGAAGATATTTACAACGTTTTTATCCTCTTAAGAAACCTTTTATTAGAAAATAATATAGAAAATTTTAGTATACCCAAAATTCAAAATTCATTTGACAAATTGGAATGGCATAAAATTCGTTCTATCCTGCGTTACATTTTTAAATCATCCAATATAACAGTCCACGTCCACCTAAATACTATCATAACACCTTCCCCGCATGAAATACCAACAATTCTAAAAGAGAATCATGATGTACCCAGCTCAGGACACACAGGATTTCATAAAACTTATAAAAAGATAAAACAGCATTTCCTGTGGAAAACTATGAAAAAGGATATTGATAATTATATCAAACAGTGCCAATCGTGTCAAACAAAAAAATTAGTACGGCGAAAAAACCGTGCACCAATGGAAATCACGACTACATCCTGTAAACCTTTAGAAAAACTATTCCTCGATATTGTAGGTCCCTTACCTATAACAGAAGATGGCAACCGTTTCATCCTAACACTTCAGGATGACCTGAGCAAGTTCTCGCTAGCTTTTGCAATCCCCAATCACGAAGCCCTTACCATTGCTAAGATTTTTGTTAACAATGTCATTTGCAAATTCGGCATCCCAAAGTACATTTTAACAGATAACGGCCCCGAGTTCGTTTCCACTCTTATGAAACAAATTTCGAAATTATTTCAAATAAAAAACATTACTACAACAGCTTATCACCCCCAAACCAACGGCGCCCTAGAAAGGAGCCACCTTACCCTGGCCGATTACCTAAAACATTACGTACATGATCAAACCGATTGGGATAACTTTCTAGATTTTGCAATGTTCGCATACAACACAAGCGTACACACAACCACAAAATTCACACCTTTCGAATTAATGTTCGGTTATAAACCTGACCTACCCTCAAGCCTAACCAGAACCCCAGAATTTAAATATACCTATGACGACTATTTAGATGAATTGAAAATTCGGTTCCAACGATCTCATGATATTGCTAGAAAACATATTTTAAATTCAAAAATTACCAATAAAACTTATTACGATAAAAAAGCGAATCATTCTCGTTTTCAAATTGGCGATTTAGTTTATTTGGAAGACAACCTCAACAAACCAAACACTTCAAAGAAACTGGCACCCCGATATTCCGGTCCCTACGAAATTGTAAAAATTAATTCAAATGTTAATTATACGTTGAAAATAAAGAATAAAGAGCATTTAGTACATTATAATAGACTAAAAAGAGCAATTGTTTCAGGCTAATCAACCCAGCCCTTGCCGCGGTACCTGTATACAATGTCACTCACATCAGGACATCTCCTGGACTGTACTACGAAACCTTGTCCCCAGTGAGCTTGTACCAAGATAGCTGGAAAATCGTTACTTACCTTGACATCTCTGCATTTGCAGAAAAATTAAACCTAATAGACAATTATTTGCATAAAACGGAAAACTACTGCCAGAATAGTAAAGTTTTTAATACATATCCGAGTTGCAATCGCACACTGATTATGTTAAAACAATTTATTCCCCCATTATTTGCGAAAGACAAGTACCTCCGCCAAATAATAGGAAACACCCAGAAGCGGGCTTGGCTAAACATTGGTGGTTCAATTTTCAAAACTATATTCGGTACATTGGATCAAGACGATGCCGACCGTTATAACACAATAATAAACAACATTAATAACAAAGATCACTCTTTAGTAAACCTTATTCACGATCAAGCAAAAATTGTTTAATCAACAATTACAAATTTTAACGAAACCATTGCCAATTTAAATCATAATGAACAGCGAATTAATAAAAACTTTGAATTATTGTATAACGTCACCTCAACTAACTCAGAAAAATTGCATCACTTACAAATGAAGTACGAGATCGAAGATCACGTGACCTTGTTAACCTTAATGACTAATGAATTAAGCCAACAATATTCTACATTAATTAATGCTATCCTTTTCGCTAAATCCAACATCCTTCACCCTTTTATACTGAGTCCGGAACAATTCCTAACAGAACTCACTTCCACATTGCAACATCTACCGGTCTCTACATCTTATGCACTTCCATTGACTAGGGAAAACGCTGTTAAACTTTTACAAATAACCTCTCTAGCAGTTTATTTCCGGGAAAACAAAATTATTTTTGTAATTTCAAACCCGCTAATTTCTCCATTAACTTATAGATTCTATAAATTATCTCCACTTCCTACATCTCATGACAACTCGTCATACATTTTCATTCAACCAAGTTCCAATTTCATTGCAATTTCTTTAAACAAATTGAACTATATTTCTTTTCATGATTTAAGTTACTGTCATAAGTTACCCGAAAAATATATATGCTTTCAAGATCAACCACTACGATCTAACTTACTACAACCCAGTTGTGAATCAAACATATTATTAAACTCAAAAATCTCCAAAAGTTGTGATACAAGAATCATCAAATTTATTTCTGCTTATTGGAAAGGTCTTGAACAAAGAAATTCATGGCTTTTTATCCTTCCCAAAGAATTACTAGTTACCCTTACCTGTAAAAACACCGTTAGTACCGACATTCTATTGAGTAATGCTGGAATTTTAACCCTAGCTCCAAACTGCAAAGCGTACACAGGTACAAGCACTTTAACCTCGTCCTCCAGTTACTTTGAGAGTGAATTAACATTTACCTTGCCTTCGTATAACATTTTAGTCGACAATTGTTGCGACAAAATTCCGAAACTAAATATCAGCCATCTGATTCCAATTCCATTAACTCAGGTCGATGAGAATAATTTGATCACTGCTAGTCACAAACTTGATGATATTGTAAAACTATCGGACAATATCTCGAAAGACTCTCAACTTTCTATGACTTCACCTTCCTATTTAGCTTACCTATTATCCTTGCTGATTCTCATTTTCTTTTTATTCAAATGCTACAAAAAACTATCTACGTTTTACAAACAAAAAATTTCGCGCAATGTAACCCCTGCTGCTATACCATTGAACCAACTTGCCGATCAAATCCAAATTGCAAACAATGAACCTAATGCTTTTAATGGCGAAGCCGCTCCAGAACTTAGACGTAGTCAAAGAATTATAGCCAGATTTCGTAATGATTAATAACATTTTTAATGGTTCCTTTATAGTAAGATTTTTCATTTATTTTTGAAAAAAAAAGTTATATAAAATAATTTTTTTTTCTCTCTAAGGGGGGGAGTGTAACGTACTCCACTCACTTTATTCATTATTATTATTCTTATATATATTTAATTATTCTACTATTAGTGTTCTATACATTTAATATGCATTTAATTATTCTATCATTATTATTATATGTTTTCATGTCTTTCTGTTTTAGATAAATCATTAATATTATTTACATAGTAATTGTAATCACCAATCTATTTTTAATATCTATGTTTAATTTAGGAAGTCATGCGGATGCCAATTATGTTACTCATGATTATATTTACTCTTACTACTGCTATGTAATAATCCGCATTATTTATTACCGTTATAAAGGTTCTAATAGTGTAAAATGTATTATCTATATGTACCCGAGACGGACGCACCGATCATGAAGACCATTCAATTATCAATCAATAAATAATACTTTGACCATCAATAAATAATACTTTGACCACAGCTAAACGAGTCTCTGATCACGTGCGCCCGCCTCGATTTTTGTACTTCGACCGAACACATTACATTAACAACACTTCTCTTCTAAGCTCCGGTCGAAGAACAACGATAGTTTTTCGGTTAAGTCTGTAAATTGTTATAAACGAGAAATAAAAACCAACGTAAAGAATCTGATTTAGTAATTTCGACTAACAATAACAGAAGAAGTAACCCCTCTCTGGCAGCATCGCGGAGTAACCCACGGTTCCCAGGCAATACTAAAGAACCCTATATAAAAACCATCACAATACCAACATGAGAGATTATCTGATTAGATACCACCCAGGGTTAATTGCCATGCATAACATAGACCGTGGTCTGTTACGCATCGTAATTAGAATTTTATTGGATCATGTAATCAACATTATTCGATTTCATTGGTTAGTAAGTAAATGAGGGCAATTGTCGTTATAATCACGTTACTAAATGTGAATGTGTTTGAGTCAGATAGTGATGAGGAAAAAGTACGATTCGCGGAGAGCTTCCGGCAGCCGGAAAGATTTCGTAGAACTTAACAACTCGCTATTGCGCATTATATACCGGTCATACGAGAGTATATACTCAACCCTAACCGCGTGCTTTAACTAGAGATTGTACAGACGTATTCAGTTTCACATTTACGATGGTGATAGCGTGTTGACCTTGGTTGTAAAAGCGGCCCAAATTCGCGCCAAGAAAATAATCATGTTCAACTTACTGGTACTGGTACGGCTGATGGTACATCGGCTGCGGCGGGTGCGGGGGGTACATGTGGGGCTGGTAGCCGTGCGGCTGCGGCGGCGGTTGGGGAAACTGCTGGATGTTGATCAGAACGTTTTGCTGGTGCATTCCGTTGCTGCCGTTAGGTTGCAGCCTCGAAACTTGCTGCGCCAGTTGTTGCATGGGAAGGTTGGTCAGACTGTCGAGTGGGTTCGATCGGACCATTGAATTCGAGGAGCTGTAAACAGCCTAAAATCGAAAAGAAAAATAGGGATTGAAATCAAACATTTTGTTTATTTCAAGAAGTGAACGATATTTAAAATTTTGCACACATATTCCAATTGGTATTAATTAAAAACAAACAGGAATGAACAAATTATTATGGAAACACTGAATAAAACACTAAGTTTTTTACCACAATTTATTTGATGTATGTACAAATATTACATATACATACATATCACGACTTAAGTTTCAACGTTTTACTGTCAAGTCACTTGATAATGACAGTAAAACGTTGAAACTTAAGTCGTGATATGTATGTATATGTAATATTTATACATACATCAAATAAATTGTGGTAAAAAACTTAGTAAGTGTTTTATTCAGTGTTTCTATAATGAATTACCACGTAGTAACGGTCGCAACCATCACCAAAATTATTATGGTTTTTTCGTATTAAAATTTAAAAATTTGTCATAAAAATAAATATACAAGAATTGACAACAAATTATTATTATTATAAAATCTTTAATTTCTAAACTTTACGTAAATGAAAACTGAACAACCTATTATTGTAAAATTTTAGTTTTTTCGTATTAACATTCAGAAACTTCACATAAAACGATATACAAGAATAAACAACAAATTATTGTTTTCTTTTTCAGCTTCGCTAATGTTATCTAAAAATTCTAACAGTGCAACACTTACCAGTGCGTTGGAGGTATTTCTGGGTGCATCCATTGATATGAATTCCGTATCGCTGGTCGTGAAGCCCAAGTCTTTAGCTCTGTCGTTATTGTTGTTGAATAGATTCGATAATATGCTGCTATCGTTTTCTGTGCCGTCCGGAAGCCGCAAAGGATCTTCAAGAGAAGGTGTTGCCCAACTGTTGTAGTTATCCATGTTGTTGTGGTATTCTGTAGAGGAAATAAAAACACCTTGAATGAGTCATCTGTTGCTAATATTGCTTTATATGCGTTAATATTGTAATTGTGTTTTGCTTTATATGCTTAAAGAACAATTATCATTATTCTTATGAGTTAATATTGTGATTGTGCTTAGGTATACAATTTATGAAATGCTGATTGCATTTAACGCTGTGCAGTTGTCACGTGACCATATAGGGGCATGTTATGCTTGCGCTTCGCCATGTGACTGGTCATGCGTTTGCAGTTATAGAAAACCTCGTTGGTCAGTTAATGGTCAGTTCTTAACTAAGTCTTGCAAGTTAAATGTAATATCGATGTAATCACAGGGATGAGCAGTGGGGTAAATCCGCTCCCCATTTGAGCCTAGATTTTTTTTTAATCTGTCGTGAACTTTACAAAAATGTCTGTAATAAATGTTCATTAAGTGTTATTCAATTTTTCATTAACTTCCTTTGAGTGCCCAACCCACTTATAACCCTTCTGAATCCGCTACTGGATGCAACCATAACAAGTTTCCCCATAAATGTGAATTAAGTGGAGTAACACAACCTAAACAAATTGTGATTACGACCAATCAAAAATTATAACATCAAATTTTCGGCCGAGGGCGCGCCGCCATTGCAGAACCACCAACTCAGGTAAAATTTCGTATAAAACTTAAAAATAATTTGTTGTGTTAAAGCAATCATTCAAAAGTGATAAAAACGGCAGTTCTAATCAATTTTTCCAATTAAAACATAAAACCACCCTTGGTGTATTTGAATAATTCAAATGTACACGTATGCTAGACATTTTTAAAACATTGGCCATTGTAATAGAATTTTTGAATTGCTAATCCTCGATGGATTTTTGAACTTCTGGGTAACATTCTTAACAGTTGTTTAAAGTTTAAAAATCTGAAAGTATGTCTTTTCTCGGAATTTCCCCTCCAAATTTTTGAAAATTCGAGTTCAGAGTGCTGCCATTTTGTTTACAAGCAAGGTGCGTCAATTATCTTTTGGTATGTCAAAAATATGTTATTTCTAAGCAAATTTGGAAATTTTGAAGTAAATTCCGCGAGCGATAATTTTTGTAGAATTTTTTTAATCCGGTGGTGCACATTTCCCTCACTCAAATTCGAGTTCAGAGTGCTGCCATTTTGTTTATAAGCAATGTGTATCAACTATCTTTTGGTATGTCAAATATATGTTAATTCTAAGCAAATTCAGAAATTTTGAAGCAAATTCCGCGGGCGATAATTTTTTTAGAAATTTTTTAACCCGTTGGTGCACATTTCCCTCACTCAAATTTGAGTTCAGAGTGCTGCCATTTTGTTTAGAAGCAAGGTGCGTCAATTATCTTTTGATATGTCAAAAATATGTTATTTTTAAGCAAATTTAGAAATTTTGAAGCAAATTCCGCAAGCGATAATTTTTTTAGATTTTTTTTAATCCGGTGGTGCACATTTCACTCACTCAAATTCGAGTTCAGAGTGCCGCCATTTTGTTTACAAGCCAGGTGCGCCAATTATTTTTAGATATGTCAAAAATATGTCACTTTTGAGAGTATTTGAGAAAATTGAAGAAAAGAAAATCCTTCGATGGAATTTTAATAATTTTCCAGAAATTTCTGCCCAAAAATTTTGAAACGCAAAGAATGGAAATTGTCACAGATTTTTTTTATTGCAAAGAAAATCCTTCGATGGATTTTGAATAATTTTCCAGGAATTTCTGCCCAAAATTTTTGAAAGCCTAAGAATGGCATTGTGACAGATTTTTTTTTATTGCAAAGAAAATCCTTCGATAGATTTTAAATAATTTTTCTGGACTTTCTGCCCAAAAATTTTGAAACGCCAAGAATGGAAATTGTGACAGATTTTTTTTTGCAAAGAAAATCTATCGATGGATTTTCAATAATTTTCCAGGAATTTCTGCCCAAAATTTTTGAAACGCTAAGAACGACAATTGTGACTGTTTTTTTTTTATTGCAAAGAAAATCCTTCGATGGATTTTCAATAATTTTCCAGGAATTTCTGCCCAAAATTTCTGAAACGCAAAGAATGGCAATTGTGACAGTTTTTTTTATTACAAAGAAAATCCTTCGATGGATTTTCAATAATTTTCCAGGAATTTCTGCCCAAAATTTTTGAAACTCTAAGAATGGCAATTGTGACAGATTTTTTTTTATTGCAAAGAAAATACTTCGACGGTTTTCAATAATTTTCCTGGAATTTCTGCCCAAAATTTTTGACACGCTAAGAATGGCAATTGTGACAGATTTTTTTTATTGCAAAGAAAGAAAATCCTTCGATGGATTTTCAATAATTTTCCGAGAATTTCTGCCTAAAATTTTTGAAACACTAAGAATGGCAATTGTGACAGATTTTTTTTTATTACAAAGAAAATACTTCGACGGATTTTCAATAATTTTCCAGGAATTTCTGCCCAAAATTTTTGAAAGGTTAAGAATGGCAATTGAGAATTTTTTTTTATTGCAAAGAAAATACTTCCGGCCGATTTTCAATAATTTTACAGGAATTTCTGCCCAAAATTTTTGAAAGGCTAAGAATGGCAATTGAAAAAAAAATTTTATTGCAAAGAAAATACTTTCGGCCGATTTTCAATAATTTTCCTGGAATTTCTGCCCAAAATTTTTGAAAGGCCAAGAATAGCAATTGTGACAGATTTTTTTTATTGCAAAGAGAATCCTTCAATGGATTTTCAATAATTTTCCAGGAATTTCTGCCAAAATTTTTGAAACGCTAAGTGTGGAAATTGTGACAGATTTTTTTTTGCAAAGAAAATCCTTCGACGGATTTTTATGAAACTTTTGGACAACATTCTGAGTAGATGCACAAATGAAAGTATTTATTAATCGAATTTCCACTCAAAATTTTTGAAATTTGTTCAATTGAATCGTTTTTTTTTTCTAAATTCTCCAAAAATACCGCGATGAATTTTAATGTAATTTTTAGATGATATTCTAAGAGCATCCACACATGTACAAACCAAAAATGTATTATTCGGAGTTTTCCTGAATTTTCAATCAAGATTTTTGAAATTATTTTGAACCCACACCGACCATTTTTCTTTTAAATTAATCAAAAATACCACGGTGGATGTTAATGTAACTTTTGGTCGATTTTTTAACAAAATGCACACATGTAAGTAGCCAAAAAGTGAATTTAAAAAAATATTCGCAGTTTTTCTTGAATTTTCTGTCAAAATTTTTGAAATTCTATTGAACCCACACCGACTACATTTTTTTTTAAATTAATCAAAAATACCACGGTGGATTTTATTGTGACATTTTGACGATTTTCTAACAAAATGCACACGTGTAAGTAGTCAATAAGTGAATTTAAAAAAATATTCGCAGTTTTTCTTGAATTTTCTGTCAAAATTTTTGAAATTCTATTGAACCCACACCGACTACATTTTTTTTTTAATTAATCAAAAATACCACGGTGGATTTTAATGTGACATTTGGACGATTTTTTAACAAAATTCACACATGTAAGTATCCAATAAAAAAAATTGCAGTTTTTCTTGAATTTTCGGTCCAATTTTTTGAAACTCTATTGAACCGACACCGACTATTTTTTTAATTCTTCAAAAATATTACGATGGATTTTAATGTAACTTTTGGAGGATTTTCTAGGAAAATGCACACATGTAAGTAGTTAATTATCCAAGAGTAGTTTTTCGGTCCAAATTTTTGAAATTCCATTGAACCCACACCGACCATTTTTCTTTTAAATTCACCACAAATACTACGAAGGATTTTAATGAAACTTTTGAACGATTTTCTAAGAAAATGCACACATTTTTCTTTTTCCCTGAATTTTCGATCAAGATTGTTAGAATTCTATTGAAACCGCACCGACCATTTTTCTTTAAAATTTACAAAAAATACCACGACGAATTTTAATGTAGCTTTTGGATGATATTCTAAGAACATGCACACATGTAAGTAGTTAATATTCCAAAAATATGTTATCTGCAGTTTTCCCTGAATTTTCGGTCAAAATTTTTAAAATTCAATCGAACCCACACCGACCGGTTTTCTTTTAAATTCAGCAAAAATACTAAGAAGGACTTTAATGTAACTTTTGGATGATATTCTAAGAACATCCATAGATGTAAGTAGTTAATAAAACAAAAATATTTTAATCGTAATTGTCCCTGAATTTTCGATCAAGATTTTTGGAATTCTATTGAACCCACACCGACCATTTTTCTTTAAAATTTACAAGAAACACCACGCCGAATTTTAATGTAGCTTTTGGATGATATTCTAAGAACGTGCACACGTGTAAGTAGTTAATATTCCAAAAATATGTTATCTGCAGTTTTCCCTGAATTTTCGGTCAAAATTTTTAAAATTCAATCGAAACCACACCAACCGTTTTTCTTTTAAATTCACCAAAAATACTAAGAAGGACTATAATGTAACTTTTGGATGATATTCTAAGAACATCCATAGATGTAAGTAGTTAATAAAACAAAAATATTTTAATCGTAATTGTCCCTGAATTTTCGATCAAGATTGTTGGAATTCTATTGAACCCACACCAACCATTTTTCTTTAAAAATTACAAAAAATACCACGAAGGATTTTAATTTAACTTTTTGATGATATTCTAAGAACATGCACACGTGTAAGTAGTTAATAATAAAAAAATATGTTATTTGCAGCCCTGAATTTTTGGTAAAAATTTTTTAAATTCAATCGAAACCACACCGACCGGTTTTCTTTTAAATTCAGCAAAAATACCAAGAAGGATTTTAACGTAACTTTTAGATGGTATTCTAAAAAAATCCATAGATGTAAGTAGTTAATAATCCAAAAATATTTTATTCGCAGTTTTCCTTCAATTTACGCTCAAAATTTTTGAAACGTGTCTTAATAACAAAGAAAATCTATGGATGAATGTCCATAAAACTTTTATACAACTTCTTAAACGGATGCTTACATGAAGATATTTAATAATCCGAGATGAGACTTTTATAATTTTCCAAGAATTACCGCTCAAAATTTTTGGAATTTTAAGAATGGCCATTTCGATCGATGTTTTCTTCAATTACATTTAAAACACCTCGATCAATCTTAATGTAACTTTTGAAAGACATTCTAAGTGCTTACATCATGCCAGCAGTTAATAATCCAAAATACGTTATCTGTAGTTTTTCCGGAATTTTCGTTCAAAATGATTGAAGCGATAAGAATGGCCATTGCGACAGATTTTTTCAATTACAAATAAAATCCCATCATGAATTTGAATGAAACATTTTAATATCATCAAAATGATTCATTGAAATTCATGATGGGATTTTATTTGTAATTGAAAAAATCTGTCGCAATGGCTATTCTTAGCGTTTCAATAATTTTGAACGGAAATTCCGAATGCATGCATGTATGAAAATATTTATTAATACGAAAGTACGTCTTTTTAGTTATCCAAGAATTTCTGCTCAACATTTTTATAATTTTCTCACAATGTCATTCAAATGATACATTATAATTTATCGAGGCGTTTTAGGTGGTAATTGAAAAAAAAATCGGCCATTGGCAGAATTTCAGAAAAAAATTTGAGCAGAAATTCTTGGAAAACTGTACGTTAAGAATGGTCACTCGGTCGATTTTTATTTCAATTACTCTTAAAACACCTCGATGAAACTGAATGTAACTTTTAAAAGATATTCTAAGGAGTTAATAATCCGAAATACGCTATCCGTATTTTTTCCGGAATTTTCGCTTAAAATGTTTGAAACGCTAAGAATTGCCATTTTTAGTTTATTTAAATATTGAACAAAATGCTGGATATTCCATTAAAAAAGTACAACTTCAAAATTGAACACCAATTATACATGGAAATATTTTTAGAAAAGGCACTCAGGCACGGTCTATGAGAATCCATCAACAGATTTTTCTTGCAGCTTTTAGCGTGGGCAGAATATTCTGCAGACAGAGACTCCTGCGTTAATTTGCCGCTCAATTAGAGGCATGAAATGTTTTCATGGCAAAAATATCAAATTTTTGAGGTGAAGACCTTCTTTTTGTCCACGAACATTGTTTGGGAAACGAATCGACTCTTCTTAATTATGAGTTGACTTTTGTGAAATAAACATGGTTTACAAAATGGAGATGGACTTTAAAAAAAAAGTCATTCAGTAGAGCTTGTTACTGAAGAGAATATTTTATGATAACGTTAAAAGTTAAATCTTCAGTTCTAATGAATTGCAATGCAAATAAAGGTGAAGTGTTAAATATACAAAATAAATAATTACCTGTACTCTGATTGTTGTACTCTCCATTTGGATTATCATCAGTGATTTCGGTGATGGTAAGAGATTCCTTAAGCAGCCCGGTCTTTATGCGAATCTTGGGATATTCGGGAGAGGGTTCCGGCGGTGGAGTGGGCTCAGCACCCGGGACGCTGCCATATTCCGACTTTTCCGCGGGCTGATCATCATCCGTCGTACCGGCAATATCAGGCGTATCCTCTTCAACGCCTTCCATTTCCCCGCCATCGGACTGAACGTAATTGGGCGAAAAGCTCACATTGGCTTCACCGTCGCCACCGTCCGCGTCACCTTCAACCTCACCCTCGCCGCCCTCTCCCGCCTCCTCACTCTCGGCATCACCGCCCTCGTGTTCCCCCTCGCCCTCGACGATCTCCTCCACCGTGGGGATCAAGTCCTCGGCCCCTGGGGCCGTTTCCTCCTGATCAGCAATTGTTGGGCACTGATCGGACGAAATGATTTCAAAACTGTTACTGTCCTTGCTCTTGAGGGTGATCTTGATCGGCGCCAGAGCCACCTGCACCCTTGTCAAAGTCACCGCCGGCTGGGTCACGTGATGCAATAGATGCGTGTACAGTTCCTGCTTATCGGAAAAGTCCAAGTTGCACTCTAAACATTGGTGGTGTTCGTCGTCGGATGGGAAGTCCAGCGGCGAATCTGAAAAAATTCACCCGGGGTTACTAAAACACGTCAATAACCTGGAAACTTGGGAGTACACAAGCATCTTGTTAGCGATTTAAAATGTTTATTGGTGTTATTAACATTCGCAGTTGAGTAAAGAGTAATGCATACCTGTAACCACATACATGATCTTTACCTCTAATAATAAATTGCTAGTTGTGTAACCTTCAATACTGTAACACAACTGTTTGGCTTGAATTAAACAATTACTTACGTTCCATAGTTTTCGGATATAATTGGAGATAGTTTTCGATAGTGTCAAGCTTTTAATCGACTGTCAAATTAATCGAGATTCAATTATTGTTGTCATAAAAACAGAACCTGGCGTAGGTACTTTGATTAAAAAAAAGACAAGTTGTCAGTTCGCCGTGCAATGCATCTATCGTATCGTGTGACCCACAAAATTTTGTTTCAGAGTTGGCTGCGAGATAAATGAGGTATGTCGTATATTATTGCGTCATGAGACTATTAAATTGGTTTAAAAAAATGAATTAATCCCACACATGACTGCTATGTTTCCCTCTCTCTCTCTCAGGCATGGCCAACTCAGCAACACACACCTTATGAAACCAGATGTATAATCTTGAAAATAAAGATTTCGCGATGTTTACGTTCGCATGAAACCAGAAAATAAGGATTTACGATGTTTACGTTCACGGTTTAAGATTACTGCTAGATTTTATAGTGTGATTTCGTAATATTGCAACTGGCTTTTACATAACAAGTATGACATTGTATTCATTACTTAGACCTTTTAATCCCGAAGGGACATACTGACCCAAGGAATGTTTGATATCGATCAAACTCAATAATAAATCTTGTTGAAAGTCCGTGTAATATCACTTAATAAAACACTGACGCAGTATAAGGTTTCAAAATGTTTTATTTTTTCTTCATTTTTCATTTAGACTGCCTGGACATATGGGGAGGGGGGGTATATAAAGTATCAGTACTGTTTGATGGCTTCTACCAAAATAAGTCTTGACAAGGTAGGTAGGTCAAATGTAATCTTTTAAAATATCATTAATTGTCGTAAACTAAAGTGCAGATTTTATTAATATTAACATATTGAAAAGAGTTCAATCAATAAAATAATAATTTATTGCAAACAATAATCACACCAGAACACAGTTTATAGTAATGTTGAATTTGATCATTTTTTCATGGATAAAAGAAATATAAAGACGATTGCCACAGATTTGAAACTTTCCAAATTTACTCAAAATAGATTCAGCCTTATGATTCAATCAAAATTTGAAAACATCCCTCCACCAAATTTGTAAATAATCACACGGGAACACAGTTTATCATAATTTTGAATTTGCTCTCGACTTTCCCTGCTTTAAAAAAAATATAAAAACAATTGCCACGGGCTTGAAACTTTTCAAATTTACTCATAATAGATTCAGTCGTATAATTCAATCAAAATCTAAAAACATCCCTTCACCAAATTTGGAAATAATCACACGGGAACACAGTTTATCATAATTTTGAATTTGCTCTCGACTTTCACTAGTTTAAAAAAATATAAAAACAATTGCCACGGGCTTGAAAATTTCCAAATTTACTCAAAAGAGATTCAGCTTTATAATCCAATCAAAATCTGAAAACATCCGTGCACCAAATTTGTAAATAATCACACGAGAACATAGTTTATAGTGATGTTGAATTAACTCGCTTTTCCCGGTTAAAAAAAATACAAAAACAGTTGCCACAGGCTTGAAACTTTCCAAATTTACTCAAAATAGATTCAGCTTTATAATTCAAGCAAAATCTGAAAACACCCCTTCACAAAATTTGGAAACAATCATACGAGAACATAGTTTATACTGATTTTAAATTTGCTCGCTTTTCCCGGTTTAAAAAAATACAAAAACAGTTGCCACAGACTTGAAACTTTCCAAATTTACTCAAAATAGATTCAGCTTTATAATTCAATCAAAATCTGAAAATATCCCTTCACCAAATTTGGAAATAATCAGACGAGAACATAGTTTATAGCGATGTTGAATTTGCTCGCTTTTCCCGGTAAAAAAAAATACAAAAACAGTTCCCACAGGCTTGAAACTTTCCAAACTTACTCAAAATAGATTCAGCTTTATAATTCAATCAAAATCTGAAAACATCCCTTCGCCAAATTTGGAAATAATCACACGAGAACATGGTTTATACTGCCCGGATTCAAGGCGAGTAGTACAAGTCTATATAGTTGGCAGCACTTGTGCGATTCGATACATTTTAGAAGAAAGTTGGCAAGTCAGATGGGAATTTGGCCCGCGCCTAGCAAACGACTGGCAAAGTGTCAAATGTCTTATATTATTAATATCCTGTACCGACATGTTGACTATGTTTTTTTTTCAATAGAAGAAAAACAATAGAATGTCTACAATTCTTAGCGACTACTTCAGTTTAATAGGAAAGAAGTTGACAAGTAGACTCGAGGAATTTAAAATGTGGTTATTTGGTTATTCAGACGAAAGCTGAAAATACCTTAAATTTAAATCGTAGATAACGCGAAAAAGAAAACGAGAGATTGAGATAACGGGAGAGAAAGAGTGAACGAGAGAGAGAGAGAGAGATAGTGAGAAACCGAGTAAGAAATGAAAAGAGGAAGAGCGAGCGAAAAATTGAGAGAGACAGAGAGAAACGCAGAAAGAAATGAAGGAAGAAAAAACAAGCAAGAGAATGTGATTGAGAAACCGAGTTAAAATGGAGAGAGAAAAACGGAGGAAGAAATGGTGAGAGAAAGAGAAAAACGGAGGAAGTAATGAAGTGCGAGAGGAAGAGAAAATCGGAGGAACAAATCGAGAGAGAGAGAAAGAGAAAAACGGAGGAAGAAATTGGGAGAGAGAGGGAGAGAAAAACGGAGGAAGAAATAGGGAGAGAGGGAGAGAAAAACGGAGGAAGAAATGGAGAGAGAGAAAGAGAAAAACGGAGGAAGAAATGGAGAGAGAGAGAGAAAGAGAAAAACGGAGGAAGAAATGGAGAGAGAGAAAGAGAAAAACGGAGGAGGAAATGGAGAGAGAAAAAGAGAAAAACGGAGGAGGAAATGGAGAGAGAGAAAGAGAAAAAACGGAGAAAGAAATGGAGAGAGAGGGAAAGAGAAAAACGGAGGAAGAAATGGAGAGAGAGAGAAAGAGAAAAACGGAGGAAGAAATAGATAGATAAAAACGAGCGAGAAGAGAGAGTGATTGAGTAACCGAGTAAGAAATGGAGATAGAGAGGGTGAGAAAGGGAGAAAGAAATAAAGAAAGAGCGAGAGAGAGGGAGATTTTTCTGAAGTACCTTATTATTTCACAATAATGCTGTTAAAGTTGGAACCCTGTATTTAAGTCAGTTTTTGAAAAATTATTCTTTTTCGATTTTTGAGCGTTGGAAATGGCCATTCTCGGGTTTGATAGTGATTATCTACAAAACTAAACAATTAACATGCTTTGATTTTTTTATAATATAAAAGCTCCATTTGTCCAATACAGCTGTTAAAGTTGTAAATCTTCATTTCTCAGTTTTTGAAAATTAATATTTTTCGATTTTTGAGCGTTGGAATTGATCATTCTCGGGTTTGATGGTGATTATCTAGAAAACCTTATTATTCCCCAATAATACTTTTAGAGTTAGAACTCTGTATTTAAGTTAGTTTTTGGAAAATTACTAGTTTTTAGATTTTTGAGCGTTGGAAATGGCCATTCCTTGATTTAATGGTGATTATCTACAAAACTAAACAATTAAAATGGTTTCATTTTTTTTATAATATTAAAGCCCAATTATTCCCCAATAATTCTGTTAAAGTTGGAAGTCTATATTTAAGTTAGTTTTTGAAAAATTGATATTTTTTCGATTTTTGAACGTTGGAAATGGCCATTCTCAGGTTTGATAGTGATTATCTAAAAAACTAAATAATGAATGTTCTTTAATTTTTCCGGAATATTTAGGCCCAATTATTCGCCAATAATTTTGTTAAAGTTGGAACTCTGTATTTAAGTCAGTTTTCGAAAATTTATTCTTTTTCGAATTTTGAGCGTTGGAAATGGCCATTTTCGGGTTTAATGGTGATTATCTACAAAAGTAAACAATTAACACGTTTTTTTATAATATTAAAGCCCCATTTTTTCTCAGTTTTTGAAAATTAATATTTTTTCGATTTTTGTGCGTTCGAATCGGTCATTCTTGGGTTTGATGGTGATTATCTAGAAAACCAAATAATGAATGTGCTTTCATTTTTCTGGATTATTAAAGCCTAATTTTCCCAATAATTCTTTCATAGTTAGAACTCTGTATTTAAGTCAGTTTTTGGAAAATTACTAGTTTTTAGATTTTTGAGCGTTGGAAATGGCCATTCCTGGATTTAATGGTGATTATCTACAAAACTAAACAATTAAAATGGTTTCATTTTTATATAATATTAAAGCCCAATTATTCCCCAATAATTCTGTTAAAGTTCGAAGTCTATATTTAAGTTAGTTTTTGAAAAATTGATATTTTTTCGATTTTTGAACGTTGGAAATGGCCATTCTCAGGTTTGATAGTGATAATCTAAAAAACAAAATAATAAATAATTTTGTTAAAGTTGGAACTTTGTATTTAAGTCAGTTTTTGAAAAATTACTACTTTTTAGATTTTTGAGCGTTGGAAATGGCCATTTTCGGATTTGATGGTGATTATCTAGAAAACTAAATAATGAATGTGCTTTGATTTTTCTGGAATACTAAAGCCTAATTATTCCTTAGTAATGCTGTTACAGTTATAGTCAGTTTTTGAAAAATATATGATGCAAGCTCGGTGTTCCGAATTAAATTATTTACTTACTCTCACTTTTTTAAATTTTTGTATCTTAAGGTGCGATGAAAGATCATTCAGGGTTGAAAATTAAATTTAACATTTATCCAAATGTTTTTGTTTTATTTGACCCAACAGAAAAAAGGGATAAATATAAACATCCACTTCCAAAACAAATCATCATCAGGTAAGAAAATGATAATAGGGATTTGGTTTCAAGGAATTAAAATCGATATCCTACGTAAGAAAGGATAATGCCAAATTAGTAAAACTTAATTACATCAAGGACGATAATCCGTTTTAAACGTAATTCAATTATAGCACAGCCAGCCACAGAGCCTATAATCCCCGTTTCAGGAAATGTAATTACGTACACCAAAACCTCCTACGGAGAAGATAATCCCGATCCAGAGAAACACGTATATTATCTCACAACCATTTGCAGATACCAAGTTTATTGTTTTTGCTGATGGTTGTAAAATGGTTGTAAGATGGTTGTAAGATGGTTGTAAGACGGATTTTGTTGTAAGATGTTTGTAAGATGGTTATAAGATGGTTGTAAGACGGCTTTTGTTGTAAGATGGTTGTAAGATGTTTGTAAGATGTTTGTAAGATGTTTGTAAGACGGCTGTTGTTTATGAGAATAGAAATAGGAGCCGGCTGCTTAGAAAATTAAGAATACAAAAAATAACCTTCTAGATCAGGGGTGTCCAAACTTTTTGGCATGAGGGTCAGATTGGGATTTAAATTCAATTGCGGCGGAATTAAGAAATCTCATTGTGACTAAAGCATATTGTATTGGTTTCACTAACAGCAAAATCTCATGTTGAGTATTACTTCATCATACCTTCCTCATACTATCGTGTAAGCCACAAAATTTTGTTCCAAAGTTGGCTGTGAGATAAATGAGGTATGTCGCATATTATTACGTCATGAGATTAAAAAAAAATGAATTAATCTCAGACGTGACTGCTATGTTTCTCTCTCTCTCGGGCATGGCCAACTCTGAAACAAAATTCTGTGGCTCATCTTAGTTTGCATTACTATTTACTCACCATTTACAATGTGCGTCTGTTATTTGCAATACAATTATATATCACAATTTGCAATAGACATATTATAAAAATTAAAATTACAAATGATGAAAATGCGTATAATACAAAGCAATAGCTACAGTATGTCTAAATAAATTTTTCATCGTAGACAACTTTCTGAAAAAAATTGGACGCAATAAAACGTGAGACTAAATTCAGAAACACACTCAAATTTTAGGTTAATTCAATTAAAGTAAAGATAAATAAAACCTGCGACTAATTACAGACTTAACCTCAAATTTTAGGTTACAGCAATTTTAATGTAAAGATTAAAGCTGAGAATTTGAATCGAATCGTTACGCTGCGCGGTTGCTTGAAAAAAAAAATCTAACATGTGTACGGAAGCGGATAAAAGGGAGGGTGGTGAGGTCATAGTATGTATGCCCTTATATGGACCCATTATTCCATTCCATTAGTTGGAAGAGCTATCTCTCAGTCAACCTACCCTCTTTATAAAGTTTAGGATTTTATCTCCCAGGTCGCCCATTTTTCGCCATAACATTCCCAGCAGGATTGTTGTATTTATCAGAGCAGGATATGTTCTGCCAGCTGATAAGTTTTAACTTTTGCAGGTTGAAACTGCCAGGTGTTTATTTAATGTCTGATTAAGCTGCCACCTAGTGTTTTCAAGTTAGTCCTTAATAAATTTATGAAATATCGAGCGACCTTTGCATCAGGTGCTCGTATTGTGTTTCTGGAGTGAGCAAATGTTGGTTTCTCAATTTCGAAAAATTTGAGAAATGTCGTGTCACGAATTTATAAGCTTTTGCCATGAACAGAGACAACATGCACTCGTTGGACAAATTGGGAGTTATATTGAAGAACCGGGGTTTCAACATGAAACTCGAATTTTTGACATAAAAACTTCCATTTATTAATTTTGCTTAGGTAGGTCTAGGCATAGAAATTTCCAGAAAAATTTAGCGTTGCCGTAGTTAATTATGCTAAAATGAATTTGTCTATTGGTAGTTACAGGACGGTAAATGTAAGTTGGCCAGACGCGCAGAGAGCAAGCGAAAGCTCTCTCTCTACAGCCGGCCGAGTACAGTCTCTGTAATAAGCAAGCGCATATTGTTCGCGTGTCATTTAGAACTCTATCGGGCGCTCTCCTCCACATAATTAATGCACTGTCACTTTTCACAATGAATGTACCAGGGGCACGAACTCTTCACAAAATCTATCGAGAGCGCTCTTCGAAGGTACCGCCCACAATTTTGCCACTGCGCAACGGCAAGTTACGTTTGCCGTCCTGTACTTCCCGATATCTATTTTTATTTATTTTATTTACTGGTTATAAAAAAAACTTATTCTGTGGATACATGTGCATGTGGTTTATTTTTGGGGTTATGTCTATTAAATGTTGAAAAACGTTTTATGATTAATTTGCTTATTTATTGTTGAAGGGTATCGGGAGGTTATTGTCATTTACAATATTGTTTTATAAATTGGCGTTATACTGCTGATGATCACTACGTGAGGGAGTCGAAACTAGTCCAGTAAATAAAATAAACAAAAATAGATATCAGGAAGTACTACAGTCAGTTTCTCATATTAATTTATTTGAACTTTGCAGTAACAAAAATGACTACATTAGAAATTTAATTTGATAAAATTAACTTATTCTAGAAATTGCTCTCGGAATTCCACATTTATTTTGGCAGATGCTTTAAATTTAGACAGATCGATCTTGAATAGTCTGTCTTTACAATTGCTCAAAGAAAACTATCCAAACTTTTGCAGTTAAAATAGCAAATTTTGATGGCCAAAATAGAAGTTTCTCTAAAAAAAATGCGCTGAGAATACCACATGTATTTTGACAGATTCTTTAAAATTCGAGACATTAACTGTGAACTTTACAGTAACGAAAATGGTAGCGCTAAATGGCACACGACCATGATTAACTAAAAAATTAACTTTGTTCTAGACATTTCTCCAGGAATTCCACATTTATTTCGACAGGTGCTTGAAATTTTGACAGGTTATTCTTAAATAATGTTTCTTTACAATTGCCCAAAGAAAGTTATCCCAACTTTGCAGTAACAAAAACAACTACGTTATAATGAGAAATTTGACAAATAAATTCCAACATTTTCCAGAAATTGTTTAGGGAATTAATTTATTTCGATGGAAGCGTAAGCTTTTGACATATTAATATTGGATAATGTGTCTTGACAACTGCTGAAGTAAATTATCCGAACTTTGCAGTAGCAAGAAAGTAAACGACAAAAAAAATTTTTTTTACAGAAATTGCTCTAGAAATTCTATATTGATTTCGATAGATACTTGAAATTTGGACAAATTCATCTTGAATAACGTGTCTTTACAACTGCTCAAAGTAAATTATCCGAACTTTGCAGTAGCAAAAATTACTACGCTAGAAATCCAATTAGACGACAAAAAGTAACTTCTTTCCCGAAATTGAGCTAGAAATTCTATATTTACTTCGACAGATGCTTGAAAATTTGACATATTAATCTAGAATCATGTGTCCTTACAACTGTTCAAAGAAAATTACACGAACTTTGCTCTAACAAAAATGACCAGGCTGGAAAGTAATTAGACAACAAAAAAATATTTTTTTTCCTGAAATTGCTCTAGGAATTCTATACTTATTTCGATAGATGCTTGTCAATTTGACATATTAATCTAAAATCATGTGTCCTTACAACTGTTCAAAGAAAATTATACGAACTTTGCTCTAACAAAAATGACTAGGCTGGAAAGTAATTAGACGACAAAAAAAAAATGTTTTTCCTGAAATTGCTCTAGAAATTCTATATTTATTTCGACAGATGCTAGAAAATCTGACATATTAATCTAGAATCATGCGTCCTTACAACTGTTCAAAGAAAATTACACGAACTTTGCTCTAACAAAAATGACCAGGCTGGAAAGTAATTAGACGACAAAAAAAATGTTTTTCCTGAAATTGCTCTAGAAATTCTATATTTATTTCGACAGATGCTTGAAAATTTGACATATTAATCTAGAATCATGTGTCCTTACAACTGTTCAAAGAAAATTATACGAACTTTGCTCTAACAAAAATGACTAGGCTGGAAAGTAATTAGACGACAAAAAAAAAATGTTTTTCCTGAAATTGCTCTAGAAATTCTATATTTATTTCGACAGATGCTTGTCAATTTGACATATTAATCTAAAATCATGTGTCCTTACAACTGTTCAAAGAAAATTACACGAACTTTGCTCTAACAAAAATGACCAGGCTGGAAAGTAATTAGACGACAAAAAAAATGTTTTTCCTGAAATTGCTCTAGAAATTCTATAATTATTTCGACTGATGCTAGAAAATCAGACATATTAATCTAGAATCATGCGTCCTTACAACTGTTCAAAGAAAATTACACGAACTTTGCTCTAACAAAAATGACCAGGCTGGAAAGTAATTAGACGACAAAAAAAATGTTTTTCCTGAAATTGCTCTAGAAATTCTATATTTATTTCGACAGATGCTTGAAAATTTGACATATTAATCTAGAATCATGTGTCCTTACAACTGTTCAAAGAAAATTACACGAACTTTGCTCTAAGAAAAATGACCAGGCTGGAAAGTAATTTGACGACAAAAAAATATTTTTTTTCCTGAAATTGCTCTAGAAATTCTATATTTATTTCGACAGATGCTTGAAAATTTGACATATTAATCTAGAATCATGTGTCCTTACAACTGTTCAAAGAAAATTACACGAACTTTGCTCTAAGAAAAATGACCAGGCTGGAAAGTAATTTGACGACAAAAAAATATTTTTTTTCCTGAAATTGCTCTAGAAATTCTATATTTATTTCGACAGATGCTTGAAAATTTGACATAATAATCTAGAATCATGTGTCCTTACAACTGTTCAAAGAAAATTACACAAACTTTGCTCTAACAAAAATGACTGGGCTGGAAAGTAATCAGACGACAAACAAATTTTCTTTTTTCTGAAATTGCTCTAGAAATTCTATATTTATTTCGACAGATGCTTGTCAATTTGACATATTAATCTAGAATCATGTGTCCTTACAACTGTTCAAAGAAAATTACACAAACTTTGCTCTAACAAAATTGACTAGGCTGGAAAGTAATTAGACGACAAAACATTTTTTTTTTCCTGAAATTGCTCTAGAAATTATATATTTATTTTGATAGATGCTTGAAATTTCAAAAATTTCATCTTGAATAATGCGCTAAAGAAAATTATCTAAACTTTGTAGTAATGGAAGAAAAATGTTGATAACAAAAATTAAGTTTTTCCAGAAGATCCTTTGGGAATTCCACATTTATTTTAACAGAGGCATGAAATTTTGACGGGCTAATCTTGAATAACATTTCTTCACAGTTATGCAGAAATTGCCATGGGAATTACACATTTATTTCGAAAGATAATTAAAATTTTGACGTTCGTGTTACAACTGCCCAAACAAATTATACTAAGTTTGCAGTAACAAAAATGTCGATAGAAAGCATTGGCAAAAAGCAGGAATTCCACATTTATTTCGACAGTTAATTTAAATATTTACAGATAAATGTGTCTTTATAACTTTCCAAAGAAAATTTTGACAGTAGCAAAAAATGTCTGTGACAGAAGGCAAATTTTAACAATAAAAAACAATTTTTCACTTTCTAAATTGTTATAAATTAGTACTTTTTAAACATTGAAATAATAATAACCAAACTTTATTTCAAAGAGATGTTAACAAAACAAACAATGTTATTGGGAAAATAAATGAAACTGTGTCAGAAAAATATTTACTGGCTTATTGTCTAAACTAGACATTTAAAAGCTTAATAAATTTAAAAAGTGTTTTATTTCACCGTAAATTTTAGAAGTACCATGCAGTATTGATAGCAATATTTGAAACAGCGATGTAGAGTTTAAAAAATTAGTCGTAATCATAGTCAAATGTGCTTGAACATATATTGGTACATCTAATTGTAAGTCAAAAAGTATTTCATTTCTTAAAATTATACATAATTAAATTAAATTAAGGTTTTATTTTTTACGTCCACTACGCGTTTATTTGCTAGAACCATTTTGTATAAATAAATATTACCAAATAAAGAGTCTGAAAGTTTTAAATTCTCGAATAGTGTCGCACAATCAGAACATTTTAATCAATTGAAATTGTCTAATTAATTGTATATAGTAATAATAGATATTAATTCTACAAAATAATTTTTTCTTAGATTCTAAATGTTGTAAATTCTCGACCAGTTTCACCTTCTTAAGGCATTTTCAAGAGATTTTTGTTTCTCTCTATAAACTGCCCTATAAGGCAAAGCTAGTCGAGAAGTTTAAACATTCAGAATCTAAACTGAGTTTTTTATTGGTAGAGTTAACATCTATTTCATATTACTATACTACTTTACATCTTCATAGAATAATAAAATTAACCATAAATTTGAACATGCACGTCGTAAAAGTTTAGATATATTTAGACATACCATTACAAGATTAGTGTCCTCATTACCATTACAACAAAATTATACAAGTTAAATGAAGCAATTAACAAGCTATTAGTCAATAGAAGCATAAGCTGTGGTATAACAATACATTTGGCCAATTTAAATAAGATATCTTGATGTATAGTATTTCACTGTATATTTTCAGGTGTTAGTAGTCATGCAAAATCCGAAAATATACACGAAAACATAACATGAACATTTGTGCAAATGGCGGAGGTTAAAACAATTTTCTCAAGTAGGACACTCACTTTGGATGTCTGAAAATGGTTTGGGTTGTTCAGCACCACCGTCCTGGTGCAATTGTTTTGGATCGTTTTGTATAGTCTGACTTTCTTGAGTTCCTTGCAAAAGCTCTTGAATCACTTGAAAGGTCTGCTGATTTCCTTGAATCTCCTGATCATTGAGTTGATGAATCTGTTGCTCCAGATAATCGTGGTCGTGGGCCTGATAGTCCGATTCCGTCAAAGAACTTTGCCCGCCCAAACTATTCTCCTCGCTCTCGTTCAAATCGAACAACTCATCTTCAACTTCTGGGAAGTATTCGCTGTGCCTACACTTGAAACCCTCGAGCCACTCCTCCGAACAATCGAAACCCTCATAACCGAAAACCGTGGAGAACTCTTCCGCGCGCGCTTTCAACAGTGTATCGTTCACCTCGCCGTCGCAACTTTTCTGGCCGCGCACCCAGTGCAGCAGCTCCTCGTCGACGTTATTGGACGCGGCGATCTTCTCGTCGATCTTCGACTTGGACTGCAGCTGCTCGAACTTCTCGATGATCTTGTCGCGGTTCTTCCAGAACGACAGCACCGTTTGGTAGACGAGGTCAAATTCGCGGCACACCTCCGTCTTCTTCTTGCCGCTCTCGATCTCACGAATCACTCGGACTTTGTCCTCCACGCTTAAGTACTTCCGTTTCGCACTCACTGAAGCCATGGCAAAATAAACACTGAACACTCATGGTAGTATCATCCATGCAGCGGATCGGAATCCACTGGTTGTTTCGTTAGAGAGAGAGAGAGAGGAGAGACGGTTTACTTTCCTGGAAATAGGGTCCGTTTTTAATGGCCTCGGGCGGTCCGAAAGGTTTCGGTATACGATCCTATGGTTAAAATTTACAAACGTAAAGTACAGAAATGTAAATGCACTGGGTTGGGTTTTAACACTAATCACTTCCAGTTTCCTAACATTATCATTTAGATTAAAAAAAAATATATAATCATACAAATTACCAACTACCAACCCAGTGGATCATATCGTGTGAGCCACAAAATTTTGATTCATAGTTGGCTATGAGATAAATGAGGTATGTCGCTTATTATTACGCCATGAGACTGGATTAGTTCAATTAAAAAAAATGAATTAATCTCAGAAATGACTGCTATGTTTCTCTTTCTCAGTAACAAAATTCAGTGGCTCACACCTTATGTAATTGTTAATAATATAACACTAGAAATATTAACTACAATGTTACAGCTAGGTTACGCATTTATTTACACACGGTATAGAATAGCTGTCAAAAATTGAATTACCGTTGGAGTGTTTGACATGAACGACAGTATTATTTTATTACGCAATAGTTGTAAGCCCAGGACACTTTTATTTAAATTTTGTTGCGGTTGAAGTCTTACGTGGCGGCTAGTGAAAATTCATCCAAAACAGTGTTTTAATAAAAGTAAGAAGTCAACATGAATGATTGCCATGGAGATGTGAAAACATTTACGAACTAGGATAGGATATTAAAAACGTGATGAAGAAACGACTTTATTTTTTTGAAATGCATTGTTTCTAAATTTTAGAATATTTTAAGGTAAACGAAGATGAAATTTAAAAAAAATGCAGTAAATTCGTCGACGCGAAAAAAATATAAAAACAATTGCCATCGACTTGAAACTTTCCAAAACAACTGTCAACACATGTGATTCTACATTTCCGTAAAAATTAGAAATGCATTGTTTCTAAATTTTAGAATATTTCAATGTGAACGCAGATGAAAGAAAAAAAATTGCAACAAATTCGTCGTCGCGAAAAAAATATAAAAACAACTGCCATCGACTTGAAACTTTCCAAAACAACTGACCACACACGTGATTCTACATTTCCGTAAAAATTAGGAATGCATTGTTTCTAAATTTTAGAATATTTCAATGTGAACGCAGATGAAATTTAAAAAAAAAATGCAGTAAATTCGTCGACGCGAAAAAAATATAAAAACAATTGCCATCGACTTGAAACTTTCCAAAACAACTGACAACACACGTGATTCTACATTTCCGTAATAATTAGAAATGCATTGTTTCTAAATTTTAGAATATTTCAATGTGAACGCAGATGAAATTAAAAAAAAAAATGCAGTAAATTCGTCGACGCGAAAAAAATATAAAAACAATTGCCATCGACTTGAAACTTTCCAAAACAACTGTCAACACATGTGATTCTACATTTCCGTAAAAATTAGAAATGCATTGTTTCTAAATTTTAGAATATTTCAATGTGAACGCAGATGAAAGAAAAAAAATTGCAACAAATTCGTCGTCGCGAAAAAAATATAAAAACAACTGCCATCGACTTGAAACTTTCCAAAACAACTGACCACACACGTGATTCTACATTTCCGTAAAAATTAGGAATGCATTGTTTCTAAATTTTAGAATATTTCAATGTGAACGCAGATGAAATTTAAAAAAAAAATGCAGTAAATTCGTCGACGCGAAAAAAATATAAAAACAATTGCCATCGACTTGAAACTTTCCAAAACAACTGACAACACACGTGATTCTACATTTCCGTAATAATTAGAAATGCATTGTTTCTAAATTTTAGAATATTTCAATGTGAACGCAGATGAAATTAAAAAAAAAATGCAGTAAATTCGTCGACGCGAAAAAAATATAAAAACAATTGCCATCGACTTGAAACTTTCCAAAACAACTGACAACACACGTGATTCTACATTTCCGTAATAATTAGAAATGCATTGTTTCTAAATTTTAAAATATTTCAATGTGAACGCAGATGAAATTTAAAAAAAATGCAGTAAATTCGTCGTCGCGAAAAAAATATAAAAACAACTGCCATCGACTTGAAACTTTCCAAAACAACTGACCACACACGTGATTCTACATTTCCGTAAAAATTAGGAATGCATTGTTTCTAAATTTTAGAATATTTCAATGTGAACGCAGATGAAATTAAAAAAAAAAATGCAGTAAATTCGTCGACGCGAAAAAAATATAAAAACAATTGCCATCGACTTGAAACTTTCCAAAACAACTGTCAACACATGTGATTCTACATTTCCGTAAAAATTAGAAATGCATTGTTTCTAAATTTTAGAATATTTCAATGTGAACGCAGATGAAAGAAAAAAAATTGCAACAAATTCGTCGTCGCGAAAAAAATATAAAAACAACTGCCATCGACTTGAAACTTTCCAAAACAACTGACCACACACGTGATTCTACATTTCCGTAAAAATTAGGAATGCATTGTTTCTAAATTTTAGAATATTTCAATGTGAACGCAGATGAAATTTAAAAAAAAAATGCAGTAAATTCGTCGACGCGAAAAAAATATAAAAACAATTGCCATCGACTTGAAACTTTCCAAAACAACTGACAACACATGTGATTCTACATTTCCGTAATAATTAGAAATGCATTGTTTCTAAATTTTAGAATATTTCAATGTGAACGCAGATGAAATTAAAAAAAAAATGCAGTAAATTCGTCGACGCGAAAAAAATATAAAAACAATTGCCATCGACTTGAAACTTTCCAAAACAACTGTCAACACATGTGATTCTACATTTCCGTAAAAATTAGAAATGCATTGTTTCTAAATTTTAGAATATTTCAATGTGAACGCAGATGAAAGAAAAAAAAATGCAACAAATTCGTCGTCGCGAAAAAAATATAAAAACAACTGCCATCGACTTGAAACTTTCCAAAACAACTGACCACACACGTGATTCTACATTTCCGTAAAAATTAGGAATGCATTGTTTCTAAATTTTAGAATATTTCAATGTGAACGCAGATGAAATTTAAAAAAAAAATGCAGTAAATTCGTCGACGCGAAAAAAATATAAAAACAATTGCCATCGACTTGAAACTTTCCAAAACAACTGACAACACACGTGATTCTACATTTCCGTAATAATTAGAAATGCATTGTTTCTAAATTTTAGAATATTTCAATGTGAACGCAGATGAAATTAAAAAAAAAAATGCAGTAAATTCGTCGACGCGAAAAAAATATAAAAACAATTGCCATCGACTTGAAACTTTCCAAAACAACTGTCAACACATGTGATTCTACATTTCCGTAAAAATTAGAAATGCATTGTTTCTAAATTTTAGAATATTTCAATGTGAACGCAGATGAAAGAAAAAAAATTGCAACAAATTCGTCGTCGCGAAAAAAATATAAAAACAACTGCCATCGACTTGAAACTTTCCAAAACAACTGACCACACACGTGATTCTACATTTCCGTAAAAATTAGGAATGCATTGTTTCTAAATTTTAGAATATTTCAATGTGAACGCAGATGAAATTTAAAAAAAAAATGCAGTAAATTCGTCGACGCGAAAAAAATATAAAAACAATTGCCATCGACTTGAAACTTTCCAAAACAACTGACAACACACGTGATTCTACATTTCCGTAATAATTAGAAATGCATTGTTTCTAAATTTTAGAATATTTCAATGTGAACGCAGATGAAATTAAAAAAAAAATGCAGTAAATTCGTCGACGCGAAAAAAATATAAAAACAATTGCCATCGACTTGAAACTTTCCAAAACAACTGACAACACACGTGATTCTACATTTCCGTAATAATTAGAAATGCATTGTTTCTAAATTTTAAAATATTTCAATGTGAACGCAGATGAAATTTAAAAAAAATGCAGTAAATTCGTCGTCGCGAAAAAAATATAAAAACAATTGCCATCGACTTGAAACTTTTCAAAACAACAGACAACACATCTGATTCTACATTTCCGTAAAAATTAGAAACGCATTGTTTCTAAATTTTAGAATATTTCAATATGAACGGAGATAAAATTTATAAAAAAATACAGTAAATTCGTCGTCGCGAAAAAAATATAAAAACAATTGCCATCGACTTGAAACTTTTCAAAACAACTGACAACACATGTGATTCTACATTTCCGTAAAAATTAGAAATGCATTGTTTCTAAATTTTAGAATATTTCAATGTGAACGGAGATGAATTAAAAAAAAATGCAGTAAATTCGTCGTCGCGAAAAAAATATAAAAACAATTGCCATCGACTTGAAACTTTCCAAAACAACTGACAACACATGTGATTCTACATTTCCGTAAAAATTAGAAATGCATTGTTTCTAAATTTTAGAATATTTCAATGCGAACGCAGATGAAATTAAAAAAAAATTGCAGTAAATTCGTCGTCGCGAAAAAAATATAAAAACAACTGCCATCGACTTGAAACTTTCTAAAACAACTGTCAACACATGTGATTCTACATTTCCGTAAAAATTAGAAATCCATTGTTTCTAAATTTTAGAATATTTCAATGCGAACGCAGATGAAATTAAAAAAAAATTGCAGTAAATTCGTCATCGCGAAAAAAATATAAAAACAATTGCCATCGACTTGAAACTTTCCAAAACAACTGACAACACATGTGATTCTACATTTCCGTAAAAATTAGAAATCAATTGTTTCTAAATTTTAGAATATTTCAATGTGAACGGAGATGAAATTAAAAAAAAATTGCAGTAAATTTGTCGTCGCGAAAAAAATATAAAAACAATTGCCATCGACTTGAAACTTTCCAAAACAACTGTCAACACATGTGATTCCACATTTCCGTAAAAATTAGAAATACATTATTACTAAATTTTAGAATATTTCAATGTGAACGCAGATGAAATTAAAAAAAAATGCAGTAAATTCGTCGTCGCGAAAAAAATATAAAAACAATTGCCATCGACTTGAAACTTTCCAAAACAACCGACAACACATATGATTTTACATTTCCGTAAAAATTAGAAATGCATTGTTTCTAAATTTTAGAATATTTCAATGTGAACGCAGATGAAATTTAAAAAAAATGCAATAAATTCGTCGACGCGAAAAAAACATAAAAAACAAATACCATCCACTTGAAACTTTACAAAATCACTCAATATTAATTCAAGAGTGATTTCGTAGAAAATTCAAAAACATTCCGTCGATTGCTTTTGCGATTTTTCGTGTAAATTTATGAAAAATTATATATATTTTATTGACGCGAAAAAAATATAAAAACAGCTGTAAAATACTTGAAACTTTCAAAATTTACTTAAAATACGATAATCTTAATAATCTTTCAAAAAAACCAAAAAACTCCATCACAGGTTTTCAAGGTAACCGACCGAGAACAGCGCTTCAGATTTTTTTTAATTTGCACGAGTGAAAAAAAATTATAAAAACAACTGCAACACACTTGAAATTATCCAAATTTACTCAAAATACACTAATCTTAAGAATCCTCAAAAAACTCAAAAATCTCCATCACTGGTTTTCAAGATTTTAAGTTTCACTTCTTCCGAATAAAAAAAAATATAAAAACAAGTGCAATACACTTGAAACTCTCCAAATTTACTCAAAATACATTAATCATAATAAGCCTCTAAAAAACCCATAATACCCCATCACAAGTTTTCAAGATAACCGACCGAGAACAGCCCTTAAGATTTTTTAAGTTTTACTTTTTCGGAGCAAAAAAAAAAATACAAAAACAACGGTAACACACTTGAAACTTTTCAAATATACTCAAAATACACTAATCTTAAGAATCCTCCAAAAAAACTCAAAAATCCTGGTTTTCAAGATTTTAAGTTTCACTTCTTCCGAATGAAAAAAATATATAAAAACAAGTGCAACGCACTTGAAACTCTTCAAATTTACTCAAAATACATTATTCATAATAAACCTCTAAAAAAACCATAATACCCCATCACAAGTTTTCAAGCCAACCGACCGAGAACAGCCCTTAAGATTTTTTAAGTTTCACTTCTTCGGAGTGAAAAAAAAATAAATACAAAAACACCTGTAACACACTTGAAATTTTTCAAATTTACTCAAAATACACTAATCTTAAGGATCCTCCAAAAAAACTCAAAAATCCCCATCACTGGTTTTCAAGATTTTAAGTTTCATTTCTTCCGAATGAAAAAAAAAATACAAAAACAAGTGCAACACACTTGAAACTCTCCAAATTTACTCAAAATACATTAATCATAATAAGCCTCTAAAAAACCCATAATACCCCATCACAAGTTTTCAAGATAACCGACCGAGAACAGCCCTTAAGATTTTTAAAGTTTTACTTTTTCGGAGTGAAAAAAAAATAAATACAAAAACAACTGTATCACACTTGAAATTTTTCAAATTTACTCAAAATACATTGATTTTAATAAACCTCCAAAAAACCCATAATACCCCATCACAAGTTTTCAAGATAACCGACCGAGAACAGACCTTAAGATTTTTTAAGATTCACTTCTTCGGAGTGAAAAAAAATAAATACAAAAACAACTGTAGCACACTTGACACTTTTCAAATTTACTCAAAATACATTGATCTTAATAAATCTCAAAAAAACTCAAAATACCCCATCACTGGTTTTCAAAATAACCGACCGAGAACAACCCTTAAGATTTTTTAAGTTTCACTTCTTCGGAGTGAAAAAAATAAATACAAAAACAACTGTAACACACTTGAAACTTTTCAAGTATATTCAAAATACATTCATCTTAATAAACCTCAAAAAAACTCAAAATACCCCATGACTGGTTTTCAAAATAACAACACAGAACACAATTCCGGAAAGAATTTTTCAAATCTGCTAATTTGTTCAAGAGATATATTCTCAAATAAATGCATTGCCGTTTTTCTCGTCTCATAAAACATTCGCAGGCATCGTTTTAACATTTAAAATGACAAATCAGTGGTTTTAGAATTGATAAAAAAAATTTGTTTCGTTTGGAATTAGAGGTAGTGCCATGGCTCCTTGGATCTACATAACGAGCCGCCCCTGGAATGAGTTGAAAAACGGAAATATAATGGATAGATATGAAATTGAAGGACGTTTCTCTTCTTATACAAGATGAGTCGAAGCAGCTCTCATTGGCATTACTATATTTTACATTTCACTTGCTTCCAGCTCTCAGTAATTTTATTTCATTACAATACTTTTACTTAAGCTGCAAATGCGGTTTTTAACCTCTTCACGCCCAGAATAAGCAAAAAAAGATATTTTACAAATAAAATAAAATTACCGATTTAGCGCCATCTATGGAATATTTTTTCATATTTTTTTGCAAAAATGAGTTTATGACAGTGGAATAATATTTCGTAGAAAACTGTAACAACAACAAAAAAGTAATTTTATAAGCCCTAGATTATGCTGTAATCCAATCAAAGAAACATGGGCGTGAAGTGGTTAAGGTATGTTTTTGAATCCAACTGCTTTTATAAATCAATAAAAAAATACATTAGCTTCGTCCCTAATATTGCAAGTCTTTGCAATCAAGTTGATTTCAAAAAGTAATATTTCCTCCCTAATGAACATGACAAAACCTGTTGTTATTATTTTCAAATTCAATTCGGAAGTTCACAAAACCTTTTACGCAATCTCCTGGACAATACACATCATCAACTCGACTCAAGTTGGTAGAAATATCGATCGTGGAGAACTGTGGCTTCTCTTATCGCAAAAGGTCGTCGGGTTTGAGTGGAGGGTCCATTAGGACGACGAGCCTTCGAAAGCGACGAGGGGATTTTGCAGACGAGAATGGGTTTTGGGGGCAGAAAATCGATCGAGCGCTCTTGGAACGAACCCCAATATTACTAAATTTCGCCCCAGCAGCAGCAGCGCGGTGAATTCATGGAACGTTTCCAGCCAGGGTGGTTGTTGCCGGCAGACCTCATCAGTGTGAGAAACGTGGGGACGACGGGTAATCCTGTTGGGAATTAGTACTTGAGGAGGGATGTTTCGATTTGACAGGTTTTTTTTTGTAACGAACGACAATTTACGTCATAGGTTACTAGGATTGAGACGGGAATGGTGATTTTTAATTTTCTCGAATTTTACGAAAATGTTAAAAACAGTTGATTTTGTGTTATTAAACAATATAAATCTTCTAGATCCACCACTGCTGCAAGATAACTTCTCATACATTACACCGTCGCCATAATTGAATTTTCGCTCGCTATATCGAATAAACAATAAAGTTTAACACGCGCTGTTAGCGAGTTCCACTTTTATCTTTACAGTATCATTGGTTGTAACAAAGTTTATTACACCCGAGTGCACTGAATAATAAAACAACGAGGACTATAGCTGCGGGCGAAGCCGTACCCACACAACAATGACTACCTCCATCTTCGTTCGACGTATTAAAACTGTCCGTAAAAAGAACGACGACCGAGAGATCCTTTTAAAACCGAAAGACGTATATATGTTGTGTGTTGTGACTATTTGATTGCTGCTAGTCCATTCTTTGCTGCGGCATAATCTACTTTCCAAACAGTAAATTGTTCGTGGCTCGTGAGTTCAACGCTCTCTCCACTCGCGCACAATAGATGTAGTTTCTTGACTTAGTTAGCATCTATTTCAACAGTGCCTCAAGGACTTGCGTAATGATGGGAATTGAAAAGTTGACGTGTCGTAATGATTTCATGTCTGGGATGTTTGATTTATGCGGTCGATTAAATAAACTTCGATTAACTTAAATTGGATTCTTGCATTATTATAATTTCAGTAATAAAATCAGACACACAGCGACAACTGCTTGGTCTAAATCGAAGGATGCAATCATTCGAATTGTAAAATCTTCATAGAAAAACATTCCCGATGAATGTACCTTTCAGATTATCAATATCTTCTTCCGCTGAGTGCCGATCACGCCGCCAAGCGGGAAATCAGCATTTGCATTGGATGTTACTTAATAAATTATGGCTCCATAGAAGATGATTTCACTGTGACTGTGTATCAAGATGTATCAAGAAGTAAACGCTTCCCAACAATAAACCTTAACGAAAAATAATATCATTATTATTTTAATAAAAAAAAAAATGATGTGCCCATCTCCATTTTATGGTATAATAGTACATCGAGCGGATGAAACTGACTTTTAAGACGTCAAAAAAATGAAAGATCAAAATGTCAAACTATACTTCAAATAATAATAGTTCAGTTTTCTCAACAACCAAAGAGATTTAAAAAAAAATCTTATTCTTTATCGTTCAGTTCAGGTTTGTGACGTTGTCATTTTGTTCACAGCTGTTGATGAAGGATGACAGAAACAGGTTAATTTTGAAAGTATTTTAAAGTTTTAACGCTAATTCTAGAAGAAAGTAATTTTCTACAATTTTTCAAATCGCCGCTTGCAGTTTTCTTTACTTCAATTCAAGTCTGTAGCGTTGCCATTTTGTTTACAGCTGTGATACATCAATTGTTGATGAAGGATGTCAGAAACAGGTTAATTTTGAAAGTATTTTGAAGCTAATTCTAGAAGAAATTAATTTTTTACAATTTTTCAAATCACCGCTTGCAGTTTTCTTTACTTCAATTCAAGTTTGTAGCGTTGCCATTTTGTAACAGCTGTGATACATCAATTGTTAATGAAGGATGTCAGAAACAGGTTAATTTTTAAAGTATTTTGAAGCTAATTCTAGAAGAAATTAATTTTTTACAATTTTTCAAATCACCGCTTGCAGTTTTCTTTACTTCAATTCAAGTTTGTAGCGTTGCCATTTTGTTCACAGCTGTGATACATCAATAGTTGATGAAGGATGTCAGAAACAGGTTAATTTTGAAAGTATTTTGAAGTTTTAAAGCTAATTCTAGAAGAAAGTAATTTTTTACAATTTTTAAAATCGCCGCTTGCAGTTTTCTTTACTTCAATTCAAGTTTGTGGCGTTGCCATTTTGTTCACAGCTGTGATATATCAATTGTTGATGAAGGATGTCAGAAATAGGTTAATTTTGAAAGTATTTTGAAGTTTTGACGTTAATTCTAGAAGAAATTAATTTTTTACAATTTTTGAAAACGCCGCTTGCAGTTTTCTTTACTTCAATTCAAGTTTGTAGCGTTGTCATTTTGTTCACAGCTGTGATACATCAATTGTTGATGAAGGATGTCGGAAACAGGTTAATTTTGAAAGTATTTTGAAGCTAATTCTAGAAGGAATTAATTTTCTACAATTTTTCAAGTCGCCACTTGCAGTTTTCTTTACTTCAATTCAAGTTTGTGCCGTTGCCATTTTGTTCACAGCTGTGATACATCAATTGTTGATGAAGGATGTTGGAAACAGATTAATTTTGAAAGTATTTTAAAGTTTTGACGCTAATTCTAGAAGAAAGTAATTTTTTACAATTTTTCAAATCGCCGCTTGCAGTTTTCTTTACTTCAATTAAAGTTTGTAGCGTTGCCATTTTGTTCACAGCTGTGATATATCAATTGTTGAGCAAGGATGTCAGAAACAGGTTTATTTTGAAAGTATTTTGAAGCTAATTCTAGAAGAAAGTAATTTTCTACAATTTTTCAAGTCGCCGCTTGTAGTTTTCTTTACTTCAATTCAAGTTTGTAGAGTTGCCATTTTGTTCACAGCTGTGATATATCAATTGTTGATCCAGGATGTTAGAAACAGGTTAATTTTGAAAGTATTTTGAAGTTTTGACGCTAATTCTAGAAGAAAGTAATTTTTTGCAATTTTTAAAATCGCCGCTTGCAGTTTTCTTTACTTCAATTCAAGTTTGTGGCTTTGCCATTTTGTTCACAGCTGTGATATATCAATTGTTGATCCAGGATGTTAGAAACAGGTTAATTTTGAAAGTATTTTGAAGTTTTGAAGCTAATTCTAGAAGAAAGTAATTTTCTACAATTTTTCAAGTCGCCGCTTGCAGTTTTCTTTACTTCAATTCAAGTTTGTGGAGTTGTCATTTTGTTCACAGCTGTGATATATCAATTGTTGATGAAGGATGTCAGCAACAGGTTAATTTTGAACGTATTTTAAAGTTTTCAAATTTTACTTCAAATCCAAAAACTCAGTTTACTCCAAAACTACAGGGATTTTGAAAAAAAATTATTCTTTATAAGTTGTTTATTTTAGTATTCTCTACAATTATTATTAACATAAATTTGCTGTAACTATTAGTGTTTTATAATTATATACCAAAAATTAAAAAAAAAAAATTCTCGAATAACAATGATTTTATGAAAAATATTTTCGAACCAAAGATGTTAATTTTTTTGTTGTCAATATTTGCTTAAATATTTTTGTGATATTTTTCATATTTAAGAAAATATTGGCAAAAAACAAAAAACAGTTAAGGTAAACACTCACTTCCGGTGTACGAAATTTTACTAAAAGCATTTCAGTTCTTCAGATTATCAAATAAAGCATTTGTCGAAAGTTTCATATCAATTGGTCTATTAGTTTTTGAGATACAGCGCGCACAGACACACGCACACACAGACACACACACAATTTTTTTTTTTTTCAGAAATTGTTGAAATGGCATCTAGGGACCCCAAAACGGATATTTCCGCAAAAAAAAATTTTGAAAAAAAATCACGATCACAATACTTTCTCGTACTTCGTAACGTAGAAAGTAAAAATTTTCAGAAATTGTTGAAATGGCATCTAGCGACCCCAATACGGATATTTCCGTAAAAAAAATTTTTGAAAAAAAATCACGATCACAATACTTTCTCGTACTTCGTAACGGAGAAAGTAAAAATCACTATTGCGCTGATTCAATGATATTTTAAACCACCGGCGATCAACTCTCTCTGCGAGTGACAATCGACTCGCGTGACAGCCAAGTGTATTGTCATATTGCTCGTTTATGTTTTCCAACGTATGCACTTTACGCTTAATGTGCCTCAATTTTGTGTTAAAACTTATAAACGTATTTTGGTGTAGAAAAAGCATTCGCGACTATGGGTACATCATCTTCGTGAATAATAGCTGTCATAATCGCACTACTACTTTAATAGTATACTATTCCTTTTATACCCAATTTAAATTCTCTCTCTTTTCCATTTTTTAATTTAACACCCATAGTGTTCCCGAGCGCCAGACAACACGAACATATTCAGTCTGTTCCACCGGAATACCGTTGTAACCTGTTTGGCATGTTATGCGTTTACAGAGAGCTTCATCAGCGTGAGTGGTCGGGCATGTTCAGTTGGAACATGAAGCACTTTACCAGCGCGGAGAGCTGCTGCGCTATCTGCAGGAGATATATGATTGTGAAGGTTATTTCACTTTGATCAATTGCCTGGGACGTGTGTACGTACGTACGTACGAGACGTCCCACTTGATGTACTTGCACGGTTGGTCGAAAGCTTCGGTGATGGAAACAATTTCAATAATGGACGGACCTGTTGGTTTCTATTGCTATAGTTACATCACTTCAATAAAATCAGAAATAAAACACGATAAAACTTCCAAAAATATATATTGTGTAACAATGTTTCGCCTCTTCAGGCGAAGAATAACACATGCCTGATTCTTATTTCTTTTGGTGTGCTGAGTTCGAAAGTAATAATGAAATAGTCGCATCACCCATAATTTTTCACATTTGAATAGCATTTATGGCCTGGGGGCTATAAAATGTTGCTAAGCAACAATAATCAATATTCACCATGGTGAATTCTAGGGTATTTTTTTTTGTTAGGTGTCAAACAGTGC
The DNA here is from genome assembly GCA_910593695.2 of Ocypus olens. Taxonomy (NCBI): domain Eukaryota; kingdom Metazoa; phylum Arthropoda; class Insecta; order Coleoptera; family Staphylinidae; genus Ocypus; species Ocypus olens. The sequence continues at coordinate 10,427,474 of OU343051.1, read as the reverse complement.
AAGCTCTCGACATCATAACCATAAATTGAAACACATATGTGACGTTTAATGTTTAATTCTCATGTGTAGGGGCGACTCGTTATATAGAGCCAAGTAGTTTCAAGCTCAACAACAATTTTTAATTAATTCTTATATTTTTTCAGCAGTTACTTTGGTCGAAGAAGATAAATCGTTCTTTCTTTCTTCAAAAAAGGAGGGGGGTATATTGTATAAGTGGCTCTACCATCAACATGTTCCACGAGCCGCCATCGAGGACCAGAGTTAATTTTTGGAGTTGTGCAATTTTCCATTTGTTTAAAAATTAGAAAAACAATTGCCACCAATGCCAAATTTTACAAATTTATTCAGAATCCATTCCTCTTTAAGATCCCATCAACACGTGGAAACACCTCATCCTTAAATTTTGAAATAATCCCATTTGTACGGACCTGAGTTAATTTTTGAAGTTGTGCAATTTCCCACTTGTTTAAAAAATTGAAAAACTATAGCAACCAACGCCAAATTTTACAAATTTATTCAGAATCCATTCCTCTTTAAGATTTCATCAAGACGTGGAAGCACCTTACCCTTAAATTTTGATATAATCCCATTTGTAAGGACCGGAGTTAATTTTTGGAGTTGTGCATTTTCCCACTTGTTTAAAAAATAGAAAAACTACTGCAACCAACGCCAAATTTTACAAATTTATTCAGAATCCATTCCTCTTCAAGATTGCATCAACACGTGGAAGCACCTTATCATTAAATTTTGAAATAATCCCATTTGTAAGGACCGGAGTTAATTTTTGGAGTTGTGCATTTTCCCACTTGTTTAAAAAATAGAAAAACAATTGCCACCAACGCCAAATTTTACAAATTTATTTAGAATCCATTCCTCTTTAAGATCTCATCAACACGTGGAAACACCTCATCCTTAAATTTTGTTATAATCCCATTTGTAAGGACCTGAGTTAATTTTTGGAGTTGTGCATTTTCCCACTTGTTTAAAAAATTGAAAAACTACTGCAACCAACGCCAAATTTTACAAATTTATTCAGAATCCATTCCTCTTTAAGATTTCATCAATACGTGGAAACACCTCATCCTTAAATTTTGTTATAATCCCATTTGTAAGGACCTGAGTTAATTTTTGAAGTTGTGCAATTTCCCACTTGTTTAAAAAATAGAAAAACAATTGCCACCAACGCCAAATTTTACAAATTTATTCAGAATCCATTCCTCTTTAAGACCTCATCAACACGTGGAAACACCTCATCCTTAAATTTTGTTATAATCCCATTTGTACGGACCGGAGTTAATTTTTGGAGTTGTGCATTTTCCCACTTGTTTAAAAAATAGAAAAACAATTGCCACCAACGCCAAATTTTACAAATTTATTCAGAATCCATTCCTCTTTAAGATTTCCTCAACACGTGGAAACACCTCTTCCTTGAATTTTCTTATAATCCCATTTGTACGGACCTGAGTTAATTTTTGGAGTTGTGCAATTTCCCACTTGTTTAAAAAATAGAAAAACAATTGCCACCAACGCCAAATTTTACAAATTTATTCAGAATCCATTCCTCTTTAAGATTTCATCAACACGTGGAAACACCTCTTCCTTGAATTTTCTTATAATCCCATTTGTACGGACCTGGGTTAATTTTTGGAGTTGTGCAATTTCCCACTTGTTTAAAAAATAGAAAAACCATTGCCACCAACGCCAAATTTTACAAATTTATTCAGAATCCATTCCTCTTTAAGATTTCATCAACACGTAGAAACACCTCATCCTTAAATTTTGTTATAATCCCATTTGTACGGACCGGAGTTAATTTTTGGAGTTGTCCAATTTCCCACTTGTTTAAAAAATAGAAAAACAATTGCCACCAACGCCAAATTTTACAAATTTATTCAGAATCCATTCCTCTTTAAGATCTCATCAACACGTGGAAACACCTCATCCTTAAATTTTGAAATAATCCCATTTGTAAGGACCGGAGTTAATTTGAATCCCAGAGATAAATAATTCTTTCTTTCTTCAAAAAAGGAGGGGGGAGGGTATATTGTATAAGTGGCTCTACCATCAACATGTTCGACGAGCCGCCACTGCTCATGTGTACCAACCAACATCTCACAGTTGCAATTTACAAAAATGGTGATGTGGCCATCATGTTACTTTCTCCGACTTTATATTTACGTTTTCATGGGTTTATTTTCAATTAAAATCATATTTTAAATGTACATCGAGCGTTGTGTAAAGTCGGATGAAACTGACGTTTAAAACGTCAAAATTATGAAACATGGAAAAATTATACTTCAAATTCAAAACCTCAGTTTACTCAAAAACTAAAGGGATTTCGAAAAAAACTTATTTTTTATAAGTTGTTCATTTTAGCATTCTCTACAATTATTATTAACATAAATTTGCTGTAACTATTATCGTTTCATAATTATAAACCAAAAATGAAAAAAAATAAATACATTTTTTTCTCGAATAACAATGATTTTATGGAAAATGTTTTCAAACAAAATAATCTCATTTCTTTATTGTCTTCAATATTTGTTCAAATGTTTTTGTGATATTTTTCATATTTAAGAAAATATTGGCAAAAAACAAAAAACAGTTAAGGTAAACGCCCACTTCTGGTGTACGAAATTTTACCAAAAGCTTTTCAGTTCTTCAGATTATCAAATAAGACGGATGTTGAAAGTTTCATATCAATTGCTCTATTAGTTTTTGAGATACAGCGCGCACAGACAGACACACACACACACACACACACACACACACACAGACACAATTTTTTTTTTCCAGAAATTGTTGAAATGGCATCTAGGGACCCCAAAACGGATATTTCCGTAAAAAAAATTTTGGAAAAAAAAATCACGATCACAATACTTTCTCGTACTTCGTAACGGAGAAAGTAACAACCTAAACAACAATTCCACTCTCCTTAATCCGCAATTCCTTCACATCCCTTCCTAAAAGCTCCATAAAAAATGTAAAAATCTGTTAATGTCACTTGGTAGCTTGATTAAAATTTTATTAGTAAAGTGATTGTTTGGTTAAACAGTTATAAAGTGAATTCATTAGATCAATTTTAATATTAAAATAGATAGTGTAATTTCCATCATCAATCAATGATAATTATAATTGTTGCCTCTCACAACGAATCACCTGTCAAATCCGACGTCCAACGTTGAACCGAAAATAAACTTAAAATTCCATTACCTACCTGCAGAACTAATTTATTCGAAACTTCGGAATAGCACGGAAATAAGTTGGTATAGGGATGGAGAACTTCTGCGGCTTTGGCAAACAACCAACCAACTGGGATGCAAGGGATGGCCTCTGCCGGAGCCGAAGGATTTACCCAAGCCCCTTTCAGCGGCAGCGGTCGCCTAGCAACCCCATGAAATCCATCAAAGTGAGATTATCCGGATAATAATTTAGGAACGTTTCGAAAACGCCTTGGAGAATTTTTTTTTTCGTAAGCACGGCCGCTGGAAGATCTTTTTATAAATAAATTGAAAGGCTTCTTTCGACGCAACTCATCACTTTCTATTAGAGGGGGTCGTTGTACCTATCTATATATATGTTGTTACAAAAGCAACTGATGCGGATAATAATAAGTTCTGGGAAGAAAAAAATGACGTTATTACGTCATCAGCTCTGAGGTTAGTTACAAAATCAATGTTTTTTTTTCTTGTTTATTTGGGTCACTACAGTCTTACATTACTGGTTGTTGAAATTAGGCACTTGGTAGGTTTCACAAATTTTATACTTTTTATTAAAAATGTTTCACCACGTGATAAACGAGAACCAAATTCAACAAACAGTCTTACATATTTAGGATTGTTAAAATGACGCACTTGGTCCTCATTTTAACAATCCTGAATATTAATATAATGTTTCACCACGTGTTAAACGAGAACCAAATAGAACAAACAGTCTTACAGTTGTAATTGTTTTAGGGATATTTTATAAATTATTATTTAATTACATGAATATAGTATAGTATATTTTTCATAGTGTACAATTACGGCCAAAAAATATCAGGACACCATTTTTTTGTCTAGTTTAAATCAATCTCTATTTGAATTTTAATATACCCACAATGTATATCCATTTTATTTATAATATCAAAAGCTGTTCCAAAATACGAATGGATGGCATATCTACTTTTTTTACCTTATTTTTACTTTATACAGATATTTACATGAATAAATTGTAGAAGCCGCACCAGATTACCAAAGTGTCCTATTTGTCCAAAGTTTTGATATTTACCTGTAGCTATATCACGTACGCATAATAATTTTTCCAGAACTAAAATGTTAATTTACTTTTTACGTTGCTGCATGTTGACTAAGTCATTACGAACCGGATGCTAAATTAATGTCGTTTTTCCAATTTAAACTGCCTAAAATAGCCATTACTTAACGAGTGACTAAACTAATGTGCCCACGCGTGTTGTGTCATCATCGCAGGCTTAAAATTACTTAGCATTCATTAAATGCCGAGGTCAAAACGTTGCACAGCTTCAAGATATGAAAGTCAATTAAATGATAATTGTTGAACTTTGTTGTAACAAAGTTTTTCGGCAACGCGTATTTGTTGAATGATTGCACTTTTTTATCCCCCGCGGTTCAACCCGCCAATGGTGACCCCACTGGTCTGTGAGACCGAGTGTGCGAATAACTTTATTGCAGAGCTTAAATTGATTAAGTATCTTTGTTTTATTGTCAAAGACCATATATTTAAAAAAAAAACATGAACTATTACTAACACATTTCGAAAAATCTTCAGTTGAAAACCCCGGTGAGTGAGACCGGCGTCACCATTAAATTTGCGTCACCAATGGCGGATTAATTATTTTAAATTATAATACGCCAATATATTTTCACCCCTGAAGAAATCACAGTGTGGCGAAACAATAAAAACGATAACGGTTTTTGAAATCATAACATGTCATACCAAAAATGCACTTTTTCCAGAAATTTGTCGGTAAATTCCAATTTTTTTCGAAAAATGCTTGAAAGTGAATCTTTAATATAATATATCTCTATAAAAAGAAAATTATCCGGACTTTGGAGTAACCAAAATGGCTATTCTAGAAACCCAATTTTGATCACTAAAAATGCACCTTTTCCAGAAATTTCTCTGTAAATTCCACATTTCATATGACAGGTGTCTGAAATTTTGAGAGATTAATCTTGCATAATGTGTCTTTATAATTGTCAAAAGAAAACTATCGAAACTTTGTGGGAGGAAAAACAACAGCACTGGAAGGGAAATTTTTATCACTAAAAAATGCACATTTCTCAGAAATTGCTCTGTAAATTCTGTATTTCTTACGATGGTTGCCTAAACTTTGGTCAGATTATTCACAAATAATATGCCTTTAAGACTATTTGTCAAATATTTGGAATAACCAAAATGGCTATTCTAGAAACCCAATTTTGATCACTAAAAATGCACCTTTTCCAGAAATTTCTCTATAAATTCCACATTTCATTTGAGAGGTGTCTGAAATTCTGACAGATTATTGTTGCATAACGTGCCTTTATAATTGCTAACAGAAAATGATAGAAACTTTGCGGTGAGAAAAACAACTGCGCGAAAAGACACATTTTTATCACAATTTTTTTTTTCAGAAATTACTCTGTAAATTCTGTATTTCTAGCGATAGTTGCCTAAAATTTCATCAGATTATTCGCAAATAACGTGCTAAAAATTTGGAGGAACCAAAATGGCTGTGCTAGTAGAAGGCAAATTTTGATTACTAAAAATGCACTTTTTCCATACATTTCTCTGTAAATTCCACATTTTATATGACAGATGTCTGAAATTTTGAGAGGTTAATCTTGCATAATGTGTCTTTATAATTGTCAAAAAAAAATTATCGAAACTTTGTGGGAGGAAAAACAACAGCAAATTTTTATCACAAAAAATGCACATTTTTCAGAAATTACTCTGTAAATTCTGTATTTCTTACGATGATTGTCTAAACTTTTGGTTAGATTATTCACAAATAATATGCCTTTAAAATTATTTGTCAAAAATTTGGAATAACCAAAATGGCTGTGCTAGAAACCCAATTTTGATCACTAAAAATGCACCTTTTCCAGAAATTTCTCTATAAATTCCGCATTTCAGTTGAGAGGTGTCTGAAATTTTGACAGATTAATGTTGCGTAACGTGCCTTTATAATTGCCAAAAGAAAATGATCTAAATTTTGCGGTGAGAAAAACAACTGCGCTAAAAGACACATTTTTATCACAATTTTTTTTTTTTCAGAAATTACTCTGTAAATTCTGTATTTCTAGCGATAGTTTAAAATTTCATCAGATTATTCGCAAATAACGTGCTAAAAATTTGGAGGAATCAAAATGGCTGTGCTAGTAGAAAGCAAATTTTGATTACTAAAAATGCACTTTTTCATACATTTCTCTGTAAATTCCATATTTCATATGACAGGTGTCTGAAATTTTGAAAGATTAATCTTGCATAATGTGTCTTTATAATTGCCAAAAGAAAATTATCGAAACTTTGTGGGAGGAAAAACAACTGCGCCAGAAGGCAATTTTTATCACTAAAAAAAGCACATTTTTCAGAAATTGCTTTGTAAATTCTGTATTTTGTACGATGATTGTCTAAAATTTTGTGGGATTATTCACAAGTAACGTGACTTTAAAATTGCGCAAAGAAATTTATCAAAAATTTGGAGTAACCAAAATGTCTGTGATATAAGCAAATTTTGATCACTAAAAATGCACTTTTTCCATAAATTTCTCTATAAATTCCATATTTCATTTGACAGGTGTCTAAAATATTGACAGATTAATGTTGCATAACGTGTCTTTATAATTGCCAAAAGAAAATGATTGAAACAACTGCGCCGGAAGACAAATTTTTATCACAAAAAAATGCACATTTTTCAGAAATCGCTCTGTAAATTCTGCATTTCTAACGATGGTTACCTAAAATTTTGTCAGATTATTCACAAATAACGTACCTTTAAAATTGATTAAAAAATTTTACCAAAAATTAAGAGTAACTAAAATGGCTGTGCTAGAAAGCAAATTTTTATCTCTAAAAATGCACTTTTTCCATAAATTTCTGTATAAATTCCACATTTCATTTGACCTAAAATTTTGACAGATTCATGTTGCATAACGTGCCAAAAGAAAATGATCTAAACTTTGCAGCAAGAAAAACAACTGCGCCAGAAGGCAATTTTTTATCACTAAAAATGCACATTTTTCAGAAATTGCTCTGTAAATTCTGTATTTCTTACGATGATTGTCTAAAATTTTGTGCGATTATTCACAAGTAACGTGATTTTAAAACTGCGCAAAGAAATTTATCAAAAATTTGGAGTAACCAAAATGTATGTGATATAAGCAAATTTTCATCACTAAAAATGCACTTTTTCCATAAATTTCTCCATAAATTCCACATTTCATTTGACAGGTGTCTAAAATATTGATAGATTAATCTTGCATAACGTGTCTTCATAATTGTGAAAAGAAAATGATCGAAACTTTGTGGGAGGAAAAACAACTGCGGCGGAAGACAAATTTTTATCACAAAAAATGCACATTTTTCAAAAATTGTTCTGTAAATTCCGTGTTTCTTACGATGGTTACCTAAAATTTTGTCAGATTATTCACAAATAACGTGCTTTTAAAATTGCTCAAAAAATTTTACCAAAAATTAGGAGTGACCAAAATGGCTGTGCCTTCTAGCAAATTTTGATCACAAAAATGCACTTTTTCCAGAAATTTCTTTGTCAATTCCACATTTCATTTGACAGGTGTCTGAAATTTTAACAGATTAATACTGCATAACGTGTTTTTATAATTACCTAAAGAAAATTATCGAAACTTTGCGATAAGAAGAAAAACTGCGACAGAAGACAAAATTTGATCACTACAAAATGTAAATTTTTCAGAAATTGCTCTGTAAATTCTGTTGCCTAAAATTTTGTCCAATTATTCACAAATAACGTGCCTTTAAAATTGCCCTAAGATATTTATTAAAATTTAGAGGGTCACCAAAATAACTTTGTCAGAAAGCAAATTTTGATTACTAAAAATGCACTTTTTCCAGAAATTGTTCGGTAAATTCTATATTTTTTACAACAGTTGCCTGAAATTTTGACAGATTAAGCAAGAATAACGTGCTATTATAACAGCTCAAAGAAATTTATCCGAACTTTGAAGTAATCAAAATGGCTGCGCTGGAAAGCAAATTTTGATAACCAAAAATGGACTTTTTCCAGAAATTGCTCCACAAATTCTTTATTTCTTACAATAGATGTCTAACACTTTGACAGAATAACGTACGATCATAATTGCTCAAAGAAATTTATCCGAATTAAAATGGCTGCGCTGGAGATTAAATTTTGATCACTAAAAATGCACTTTCTTCAGAAATTGTTCTGTAAATTCTATATTTCTTACAAGAGATGTCTAAAATTTTGACAGATTAATTAAGAATAACGCACCATTATAATTGCTCAAAGAAATTTATCCGAATCAAAATGGCTGCACTGGAGACCAAATTTTGATCACTGAAAATGCACTTTCTACAGAAATTGCTCTGTAAATTCTATATTTCTTACAATAGATGTCTAAAATTTTGACAGATTAATTAAGAATAACGTGCCATTATAATTGCTAGAAAAAATTTATCCGAATCAAAATGGCTGCGTTTTAGACCAAATTTTGATCACTGAAAATGTACTTTCTTCAGAAATTGTTCTATAAATTCTATATTTCTTACAATAGATGTCTAAAATTTTGACAGATTAATTAAGAATAGCGTACCATTATAACTGCTCAAAGAAATTTATCCGAATCAAAATGGCTGCGCTGGAGAAGTGGAGACCAAATTTTGATCACAAAAAATGCACTTTCTTCAGAAATTGCTCTGTAAATTCTATATTTCTTACAATAGATGTCTAAAATTTTGACAGATTAATTAAGAATAGCGTACCATTATAATTGCTCAAAGAAATTTATCCGAATCAAAATGGCTGCTCTGGAGAAGTGGAGACCAAATTTTTATCACAAAAAATGCACTTTCTTCAGAAATTGCCCTCTAAATTCTATGATTCTTATATTAGATGCCTAAAATTTTGTCAGATTAAGCACGTAAAAAGTACCATTACAATTGCTCAAAGAAATTTATCCGCACTTTGGAGTAATCAAAATGGCTGCGCTGGAAAGCAAATTTTTATAACTAAAATAACTAGTCATGTTTCCATAATTCTGTACCGGATGATCAGTTTCAATAAGGGATATTACAAAAAGATTAATAACAATCAAAAGTGGGTTGTTAAATGTACTAATATTACCATTTCCTAATAATATATTTACCTTAAACACTAACACAGTTTTCTTTTTTTAATTAAACGAAACAGAAAACTAAAAAAATATTTTTTTTAATTTTATTGAGCTTGAAAAAATAAATCATAACCTATTAAATTTATTTCGAAATGTATCCCAAAACGACCCATTTCACCTTGAAACGAAATTAATATTAATAACGGCATTGGACGCAGCCTAATCCACGTTTCAAAAGTCTTCTAAAAATAGACAGACCTCCGTGTGCCAGGTACAGGCTAATGACAAAAAGAACTGTAATAGCCTTCGCGAGCTGTATGGGTCGAGTGTTTGAAACACTCCCATTTCAGCTCTCGCTTCGGAGCGAAATGTATGGTGCTTGCTTGAAGACTGGAGGGAGGGGCTGCTTCTAGAACATTTCACTTTGATGGATTGTGTTAAAAAATACATTAGCGCGGCGTGGTGTCATTACTGCGGCAATATCCCAAGTAGTCGTATATTTCAAAACGTAATACCTTAATGTTTTGGCCCGTAGAAAATTGATCGATAGTCTCATGGCAACGACTTGGAAAAATTCTAGTAGTTAAGGAACGTTTTATTCTAAAATGTTTATCGATTCCTAGAAGCTATTTGCTAAACTTAACATTGCGTGTAAATAAAGTTTGCTGTTGGTATGAGTTAGAAACGCGATGAGTTTGGAATGTAGTATTAAAATGAAATGGAAACATACATTATTATTTCCCATAGACCGATTTCGAACTGTACTGCTCATCAGTACAGTGGGGAACAGTGTTGACAACTGGTCACGTGATATTTCCGCCAGATAGCCAACCTAATTCCGCTAGAATTCCGCCAGAAAATATTTTTTTTCTACCTCTGTTATAAAATGTACAGTTTTTTTCATTAATTTGGGTTCATAAAATATGTGATTCCTGAAGTATTCAAAAAGCGTGAAAAAAGCTCCATAAAGGTTCATTTTTTTACGCTTTTGCGTTTTAATACATTCACAAAATGAGAGTAATGAGTTTTTGAAAATTAATATTTTATGTTTTCGAACACTTAAACAACAAACAAAATTCAAATTTCAGGGTTTTTCATCCCAAAATTCCCATTATTAGTGACGCCACTGAACTTCTGTTAGTTAGATTATGTTTTAAGGGCTGCCAACTATTTTAGACTTTTTGATCTCACGGTAGTTGGAAAATGAGCATATTTATGAATTCCAAATTTCGGACATTTATTTGCTTATAAGTCATAATCTCTCATGAATATAGAAGATCGGACAATTATCCTTAATTTTTTAGTTCTAATTAGTGGAGTAAACTAATCAACCAATTTTTCATCTTTTTAGTTCTAATCAATGTTTCAATTGCAAGAAGACATGAATTGTTTTTAAAAATTGTACCGTAATTTCCATCACGATAACGTAAATATTGTTTTTTTTTTCAAACCTTGCAGGAAACGATAAAGTGGATTTCCTCGCAATTTCCGAACACGAAGCACTTAGCATTTCCAGTTGCGGTGCGCGTAGTTGGAGTGTCTGCGCACACGTGTCCTTGAGAAAGTTGTAGGCATTAACCAACCGACAATGTGTGTCATTAACTGAACGTATAAATTGTTCGCCGCTAATTGACTTTATGTGATAACAATGTGTCGTATTTGTATTATTCGTATTGCACAATTCGATGGTATGGTGTGCATAATGTAATTCTGACTATGCATTACGATCGTATTTATGGTTAACACATAATGGCCTTGCCTACTCGTTATTTTTAATAAGTTCACGAGCGACATCTATGTTTACACTTTTAAAACCGGACGCCAGCCTTACGTCGAATATAAAGAGTGGGAAATGCTTCGAAACCAGGGCCGCTCCGTATGGGTGTGCAGATTGTTTTTAATTAGGAAGGACGCGCGGTTTCAAAAAGGTCAATCATGACCTCTTGACAATTACATTTTTTTGTTTACGATTATGGGATTTTATAGGTAACTTTGGATATATATATATTTTTTTAATTTATTTGATTTAGACATTCTTCAGCTTCTTCAAGTTCCAAAATTTGCTGATTATTGAAATATGCGCTCAAAAACAAATCAAATCCAAAATTCTTCAGCTTCTTCAAGTTCCAAAATTTGCTGATTATTGAAATATGCGCTCAAAAACAAATCAAATCCAAAATTCTTCAGCTTCTTCAAGTTCCAAAATTTGCTGATTATTGAAATATACGCTCAAAAACAAATCAAATCCAAAATTCTTTAGCTTCTTCACGTTCCAAAATTGCAAGTTCCAAAACTTGTAGAAGCTGAATAATTTTGGATTTGAACACAGAAAAAGTTTTAAGCGTAAATTTCAATAATTCGCAATTGTTTTGTGCACGATTATGGAATCTAGTAGCTAAATTTACCCTAATCAAAGGTTTTCAAAAATTAATTTAATATTTACAAGTTGCAGAACTTGAAGAAACTGAAAAATTTTGGATTTGAACACACAGCAAGTTTTCAGCGTACATTTTAATAATCCGCATTTTTTGTGCACGATTTTGGAATCTAGTAGCTAAATTTGCCGTAATTAAAGGTTTTCAAAAATTAATTTAACTTTTACAAGTTGCAGAACTTGAAGAAACTGAAAATGTTTGGATTTGAACACAAAGTAAGTTTTGAGCGTAAATTTCAATAACCCGCAGTTTTTGTGCACGATTTTGGAATCTAGTGGCTAAATTTGCCGCAATTAAAGGTTTTCAAAAATTAATTTAATTTTTACAAGTTGCAGAACTTAAAAAAACTGAAAATTTTTGGATTTGAAGACACAGCAAGTTTTGAGCGTAAATTTCAATAATTCGCAATTTTTTTGTGAACGATTTTGGAATCTAGTAGCTAAATTTGTCGCAATTGAAGGTTTTCAAAAATTAATTTTATTTTTACAAATTGGAGAATTTTGGATTTGAATTTAGAACAAGTTTTAAGCGTAATTTCAATAATTCGCATTTTTTGTGCACGATTATGGAATGTAGCAGCTAAATTTGCCGTAATTAAAGGTTTTCAAAAATTAATTTTATTTTACAAGTTGTAGAGCAAGTAGAACAAGCTGAAGAATTTTGGATTTGAACGCAGAACAGGCTTTAAGCGTAAATTTCAAAATTCGCATTTTTGTGCACGATTTTGGAATTTGCCGTAATTGAAGGTTTTCATAAATTAATTTTATTTTTACAAGTTGTGGAGCTTGAACAAGCTGAAGAATTTTCGATTTGAACACAGAACAAGTTTTGAGCGTAAATTTCAATAATTCGCAATTCTTTTGTGCACGATTATGGAATCTAATAGTTAAGTTTGACGTAATTAAAAGTTTTCAAACATCAGTTTTATTTTTACACGTTGTAGAACTTGAAGAACCTGAAATTTTTTTGATTTGAACACAGAGCAAGTTTTGAACGCAAATTTCAATAATCCGCGCAATTTTTTTTGTTTACGATTATGGGATTTAAACCAATTTCCCTTCATTATTCATTTCAAAAATTAATTTAAAAAAAATTTGAAAAAAATCACGATCACAATAAAAGTAAAAAAGGCTTACGAAGACAACTTATTTAATTTATATTTTGTTAGACTTAACAGGTTGAATATTCATATGTCTAGACTAAATTTAATTTTTATAAATTCATTTAAAAATTTTTGCTTTTTAAAATAAACCAATTATGTCAAAGTTATCAAACTATTGCGATGTTTTTCAAGGTTTTTCAGGTGCCGTGCTAATGGACGAAACAATTCGCGATAAGGCGGGAACTTCGCGAACTTAAAGTATAAATAACTCGAATATCAGTCGACGCCACTGGAATGTCATCAGGAGTGCGCCGAGTCAGTATTTTCATTTTGTTAGTCGTGCCAAGATCGGTGTCAAATGTCACACGCCGTGTTCATTGCTCGTGCGCTACGAAACAAATTTGAAATGTCAAACTATCAGTGCTCTATGCAGAATATCAACACACAATCAATGAAGAGGATGGTTCCGAACATTACGCCGTAATCCATATTAAACTGAATTGAAAAAAATGTCCATATTTTCTTCTGCTCTCATGTTAAGAGAGAGAGAGAGAGAGAGAGAGAGAGAGAAAACATCTTTATTCAGACACTTACATTACATCTTTAAATTAACATTATGAATTAATAGGGGTCAGTCTGTCCCCGCTATCGACCTGAGGTCTTTCTGCCCTCTCATGTTGATTATATTGTATTTTTGTGAAAAATTGTATCGCCTGTGGATCGAATTGAATTATTATCTATACCCGAGTTTATCGTAAAATGACATGTCTGGTAATAAAAGAGTGAGTTTTAATAATATGGCTTTGAATAGTTTACAGTGATATTTCTTGAGCAGCCATCTTAATTTGATATTCCAACTCTTCCAACGACTGAGATTTGGTCTTATAGACCACGGATTTTAAATGACACAAAAGAAAATAGTCGAAGGGCTTAAATCAGGAGATCGCGGTGACCGGTCAAGTGGTAATGTGGGAATTGACGCAGTAATGCGGAGCTCCATCTTGCTGATACCAAATGTCATCTGAGTTACAAATAACGATTAGAGTTTAAAATTTCTCTAAGAAGGAATGATCCTCCGATTACCCTCCCTCAACCCTCACATTTCATTTTTATGGGTATTTGGATGTGACTTCCATCCAGTAAGGATTCTGAGAAATCTGAGAAACCGTTGATTTGAAATTTCTATCAGGGAATGTTGCATTAATAATATTGCATGCATCTTGTAGAGATCTCTACCAATCTCCAAAACTAACCATCATTAACAACGTAACTCTTTCACGTTCAGTTAGTTCATTCATAATTCAACAGCAATATTAACCCTTTCGGCCCTGGTGGTGGCAATTGCCACCGCAACATTTACATGTCTCTACTTACTATGACAATCCATATTTTTGCTGTTTATCACTAGATGTCACTTCAACAAAGCCTCACTAATTAATTCCTATACTAATTAATCAAATGAGTTAAAATTTGGTATTTATGGTCTTAAGAAGCTCCCCATCAATAATAATTAACAAAAAAATGTTTTTTTTCAAATTTAAAAATCCAGGGCTGAAAGGGTTAACATTTCGCACGAAAACTATCTGCCAGTGACAGGAAACATATAAAAACACAAGATTGGTTTATTTAAAAGCCTCAATATTTAATTATTTTATTTAATATTTAAAAAATCACAAGTCGCACCCTCGCCAAAATCTTTATTATTATATTTGTTAAAAAAGTGTACAGTATTTGAAAATGTAAAAAGGTACAGGGTGGTCCATTAAAAAAACTGCCAATAACGTCATATCTTGCAAAATAGGGTAACAGTTGAAAATCAAAGTACGTCACTGAATAGAATAAACAAAACTATAAATGTTTCTTTTAAGGGCCAGAAATCAGGTATTCCGACACATTTGCCCAACCTTCTATATCAAATGTAAAAATTGCAATTGGCATTTCGCAATATATAAATGACAAAAAAATATTGGATTTAATTAAACCAGTGACCTACACATGTCTAGTGTGAAGCTATACTCCATCTACTCATAGATTAGACTTTTTGACATCTTTAGTAGCAAACACTAGACAATTAAAAGTACCAACACGGCTATAAGAAAAATGTAATTTTGCAGCAAGTTAGGTTGGTAACGGTATACTTCCAATATATTCATACGCGACAGATTATTGACAGTTTGTTATTGTTATTGTTCTTGATTGCCGCCATGGAGCAGATGTGACGAATTTTAGTAATAAATTCGGTTTCGTAAGTACTACTTTTTGGGCGTTTTTCAGCGACCTAGTGGTATTTCTATCACTAAAGATGTTAAAAAAGTCTAATTTATCAGTAGATGGAGGCACGTTGACAAAAGCTTTTCAGTAACCTAGTGGGATTTCTATCACCAAAGATGTCAAAAAAGTCTAATCTATCAGTAGATGGAGGCACGTTGGCAAAAGCAGTACCGATTTAAGATACAAATGGCTCAGTCCTGCTCTCGCCAACAGGATTCGAACCCGAGAACATACCACCAGTGAGTATAGTTAGTTACGCTAACGAATGCGATTAATTAAAGCGATTTGTTAATTTGAATTTTACACCGCCATTAACGCTATTGCTCGATTGATACATGTGGAATACTTAACAGAACTAATAACACTTAATTATATGCATTTATACGATAGGCATACATGATAATAAAGTTTTATTGATTTACATATTAAACACCTCATTTTTTTACCCAAATTATTGCGTTTTAAATGAAACTGTTTAGATAACTGCTTCAAATTTAAAGCCTAATTATCCAGCAATTTTAACTGAACAACTTATACAGGGTGTATTTGAAATAACGAACAGGCTCGTAACCACAAAGAGATTATATTATTTTCAAACAATATTCGCAATTATTTTGTTTATAACTGTAACAAAAAGCCCGCAATTAATTATTACCGTTAATGAGTGAAAATACGCAACATGTTTGGGGGCAGTGGTAATGTGACCTAATTTTTAAACGGCATCGGCTTTTGATATCGAATTACAACAAGCGCGTAGGAAATATCTGAGTGCTCTTTAAGCATCAATGAACTTGAGGACTGTTTATCTTTTACAAAAAAAAAAACTTTGCGATAACACTTAATTAAATGTGAAAAGCATCGGTTCTCAAAATGTTTAAAAAAACATCGAAAAATAAAAAAAAAAAAAATTCAAATAAATTTTGACGGAATTGGGATCACAAATATTTTGTGTATGTGCCCTTAAATGCCTGTTCGTTATTTCAAATACACCCTGTATACAACTAAGAATTCAGATAAAATAGTTATGACAATAAAATTAAAAAAATGGTGATGTGGCCATCATGTTACTTTCTCCGATTTGATGGTATCATGGTTTATATTTACATTTTATGGTTTATTTTCAATTTGGATCATATTTTAAATGTACATCGAGCGTTTTGCAGACTCGGATGTAACTGACGTTTTAAACGTCAAAATTATAAAAGATGAAAATGACAAATTTTACTTCAAATACTAATGGTCAGTTTACTCAAAAACCAAAGAGATTTTGAAATATACTTATACTTTCTAAGTTGTTCATATTGGCATTCTCTACAATTATTATTCATTCAAAGATGTAATTATTATCCTTTCATAATAATAACCTAAAAATGAAAAATAAATTAATAAATTTTTTTCCCGAAAACCAATAATTTTGTCCAAAATATTTCCAAACAAAAGATGTTGGGTAAAGTAAAACGCTTGTTTTGTTCCATAATTTTATTTTCAGGATCATTTTCAAAGTTTAACTTGGAAAATGATCCTAACCGATCGAAACGTGTCAGGCAACTGAAAATAAAATTATGGAACAAAACAAGCGTTTTACTTTACCCAACTTGAAAATATGGTTCCATCAAGAAAGTAGCACAACAAGTATTCAAAAGATGTTTATTTTTTTGTTATCTTTAATATTTATTTGAATGTTTTTGTGATATTTTTCATATTTAAAACAAACAAAAAACGGTTAAGGTAAACGCCCACTTCCGATGTGCGTAATTTTACCAAAAGCTTTTCAGTTTTTCGGATTGTCAAAAAAGGTTTTATGTTCAAAGTTTCATATCAATTCCTTGATTACTTTTTGAGATACAGCGCGCACAGACAGACACACACACAGACAGACACACAGACACATTTTTTTTTTCTTCAGAAATTGTTGAAATGGCATCTAGGGATCCCAAAACGGATATTTCCGTAATTTTTTTTTTTTTAATTACAATACTTTCTCGTACTTCCTAACGGAGAAAGTAAAAATAAATTAAAAATGTGAAATTATTTTCGCGCCCAATAAACTCTTTTAATTTCTGCGATCCTGTTACTCCTGGTAAAAATTTTTGTGTGAAAATTTTGTTAGAAATAAATTGAAAATGTGAAATTATTTTCGCGCCCAAATTACTCCATTTTATTAAATGAAAATACACTGGACAACATTTTTGGCCCAATTTAAAAAAAAAAATAAATCAGGGCTTTTTATTTTTGGTAAATTCTTTGGAATTTGTTTTGCCCATTTCCTAATTTTTTGCTAAAAATAATAACTTTATCATTTTGTCCAAATTTTCCAAATGCATACAAACAGTAAACAGCGTCACATTTTATAAACTCAAAATATAATAGACAATATTTTTTATTAATTTTTTCCCAAATCTCGACTAAACTTCTTTTTAATTTTTGTAAAGTTATTTGGAATAATTTGTCTCTTTCTCAATTTATTGGATATTAAAACTTTTCACATTTTACACACTTAAAACTTGCAGGCCAATAAAATTATAAATTTTTTTAAATTTTTTGGCCAAACATTTTTGTAGTTACATTTCTTTTGTGAATTAATGGTAAGTTTTTGTATTTAAATAATATCACTTTTATGAATATACTGTTTCTAAAAATACAATCTAAAACATTACTATAAATAAGCATGAATTACCATTTATTTTAAACCAAAAGTTAAATATTTGGATTTGATTTTTAATTAATTTTCCCTCGCAACCTTTTTTGAAAATATGTACATAGAGTATGTTTTTAAATAATATCACTAACTCTCATACACTTTCTAAACATTTATCATTCGTGACCCAAATGCCTCAAAAAGTGAAGAAATTTCGAAAAAAACTTATTCTTTATAAGTTGTTCATTTCGGCATTCTATACAATTATTGTTGGTGTTGTAATCCATGATTACTGGGTAATATGTAATTGGTAATAAAATGACGTACGTCCCAGTTTTTAGTTAAAATTTTATTTTTCTGAACTAGTTTCGGATATTATCCATCTATCTTATTAGACGTTTTTTCTGCAGAAGATGGATAATATCCGAAACTAGTCCAAAAAAATAAAATTTTAACTAAACACTGGGACGTACGTCATTTTATTATCAATTATACAATTATTGTTAATAAAAATTTGATGTAACTATTATCGTTTTATAATTATAAATCAAAAACGACATTTCAATTTTTTGAATGAAAAATATTTTAAAACTAAAAATGTTCATTTTTTGGTAGCCTTCAATATTTTAAACCAAAAATGATAAAACAATTCAATAATTTTTTTTTCGAAAAAAAAAAGATAAATATTCTTTTTTTACTTTGGCATGAGCCATTCAGTCACGATAAGGTTATTATGTATGTATTCAATTTAAATGAACAAATAAATAATGGACCCGAGCGAATACTTCTCGATCCCCGAAAAATATTTCGCCCGGGCTGGGATTCGAACCCGCACGGCACGCGGTGCAAAATATTCTTAAGTTATACTGTAATTTTCTCTGTAATAATGCTTGTTGAGAATAAATAAATAAATGAATATTTACAAACAAAAGATGTTTATTGCTTTGTTGTTTTTAATTTTTGTTTAAGTGTTTTTGTAATATCTCTCAAAATAAAAATAATATATTGGGAAAAAACAAGACAAAAACGGTTAAGGCAAACACCCACACCCGGTGTACGAAATTTTACCAAAATCTCAGCTCTTCGATTATCAAATAAGACTTAAGTTCCAACTTTCATCTTAATTGCTGTATTGTTTATTGAGATAACGCGCACAGACGCACGTTTTTTTTTCAAAAGTCGTGTAGTAGGGGCTTAAAATAAAAGGGATATTCCCGTTAAATTTATTTTTTTAATTTTCTCGAACATTTCGTATACCGTTGTACGAAATTTCACCAAAAGCTTCTCAGTTCTTCTGATTGTCAAACAAGATTTACGTTCAAAATTTCATGGTTTTTAAGATAAAGCGCGCAGATTTTTTTTTTTGAAAAATCGTCTCTAGGGGACACGAAAACTGATATTTTTGTTGAATACAAATTTTTAAAAAAATTTCACGATCACTTCGTAACGGAGGAAGTAAAAATATATAAGTATGTATAATGAAAATACAACATTTTAAATTGATTTTGTCCTGCCAAAATATCACTTTACCAAAAAAAAAAAAAAACAATTACAAATGTATCTATACCTGATACCCACTGAGAATTTCAACAAAAACAAAGCCACAAAAAAAATTCCGAAAGCACGTCTATGGCATGCTTATTTTGAAATTCAGGTAAAAAAAATTTTACAATTATGTTTACTCGATTTACCTGTCACTAAGCAAATATACGTTATAGTTAAAAAAATTATTCCCACTCAGAAGAATCTTAATTTAAATTCCAACAAAGACAAAGCCACACAAAACATCCCGAAAGCACGCTTATGACTTGCTATATTTTGAAGTTCAGTTAAAAAAAAATGTCTTCAATTACGTTTACTCGATCTACCTGCCACTACAGCAAATACACGTTTTGGCTTAAAAAAAAAGATTCTCACTGAAGAATGATTTTAATTTGATTTCCAACAAAAACAAAGCCACAAAAAATCCCGAAAGCACGCCTATGACATGCTTATTTTGAAATTCGGGTAAAAAAACAAATTCTCCAATTATGTTTACTCGATCTACCTGTCACAACAGCAAATACACGTTTTGGCTTTAAAAAAATATTCTCGCTGAGAATGATTTTAATTTGATTTCCAACAAAAACAAAGCCACAAAAAATTAAAAAAGTACGCCTATGACATGGTTATTTTGAAATTCAGGTAAAAAAACAAATTCTTCAATTATGTTTACTCGATCTACCTGTCACAACAGCAAATACACGTTTTGGTTATAAAAAAAAAGAGTCCCACTCCCACTAAGAATGATTTTAATTTGATTTCCAACAAAAACAAAGCCACCAAAAAATTCCGAAAGCACGCTTTTGACATGCTCATTTTAATTTAAAGTTCAGGTAAAAAAAAAACATTTCTCCAATTATGTTTACTCGATCTACCTGTCACTACAGTAAATACACGTTTTTGTTTAAAAAAAAACTATATCCACTGAGAAGGATTTTAATTTGAATTCCAACAAAAACAAAGCCACAAAAAATCCCGAAAGCACGCCCATGACATGCTCATTGAAGCTCGGGTACAAAAAATAATTCTCCAATTATGTTTACTCGGTCCACTTGCCATTACAATAAATACACATTTTGGTTTAAAAAAAATTCTCTTAAAATGTATAACGTAATTCTCTTTGCACTTTAAAATATTTGTTTTACTGTGATCCGCGGTCAAATCTTCATCAGCAAAGTGGCCAAAGACAGTCAAAAAAATTGCCCACATTGCTTTAGAGTAATAAAATCCAAACACCAAGTTTCACCAAGATAAAAAAAAATATATTAGAATTCAATACAATTTTGTGAAAAGAATTGTTTCACTTCGTTAATTGTTTGTGTATTTTAAGGGAAAGCTTTAATTTTTTTATTAACGTATACAGGGTTTCCACGCTTTATATAATTTTTTAGTTATTTTGAGAATGCCACAGCAGGAGGCACAGATAGTTATCCGTTAAATTTTTGAGTTGTATTTTTTTACTTTCTCCGTTACGAAGTACGAGAAAGTATTGTGATCGTGATTTTTTTTTCAAAATTTTTTTTTAAGGAAATATCCGTTTTGGGGTCCCTAAATGCAATTTCAACAATTTCTGAAAAAAAAAATGTGTCTGTGTGTGTGTGTGTCTGCCTGTGTGCGCAGTATCTCAAAAACTAATAGAGCAATTGATATTAAACTTTGAACATACGTCTTATTTGATAATCCGAAGAACTGAAAAGGTTTTGGTAAAATTTCGTACACCGGAAGTGGGTGTTTACCTTAACTGTATTTTGTTTTTTACCAATATTTTCTTAAATATGATATATATCACAAAAACATTTAAACAAACTTTGGAGACAACAAAGAAATGAACATCTTTTGCTTGAAAATATTTTTCATAAAATCATTGCTATTCCAGAAAAAAATTTATTAATTTTTTTAAATTTTTGGTTTATAATTATGAAACGATTATAGTTACAGCAAATTTATGGATGAGTTTTTTTCGAAATCTCGTTAGTTTTTGAGTAAACCGAGTTTTTGAATTTGAATTATAATTTTTCCATGTTTCATAATTTTGATGTAATTGATTTGTCAGTTTCATCCAAGTTTACACAACGCTCGATGTACATTTAAAATATGATTTAAATTGAAAATAAACCATGAAAACGTAAATATAAATAACTATGATACCATCAAGTCGGAGAAAGTAACATGATGGCCACATCACCATTTTTTTTTGTTGGGAAATATTTCGCCTCTCAATGTATAAAAAAAAATACAATAATACAATACATTAGTTGTTTTTCACTTATACAGAGATTCCACGTTTTATATTCATTGTAAATTCGTTTGAGAATAAAAAAAATACAACGTTATCAGTTACATTTTTCGAGTTGTACAATTATTTTCTAAGCATTTTTTTGTTGAGAAATATTTCATCTTGCGATGTATAAACAACTACAATAACTCAATACATTAGTTTTTTTTTCACTTATACAGGGATTCCACGTATTATATTATTTTTAAACTCTTTTGAGAATGCCGCTGCTGGAGGCATAAATAGTTATCACTTAAATTTTACGAGTTATAAAAGTACTTTCTCAGCATTTTAATATTATATTTTAAATAAAAAAACTACAATAACACAATACATTAGTTTCTTTTTACAATACATACTTTTCTTCACTTATACAGGGATTCCACGTTTTATTTGATTTTTAAATTTTCTTCAGAATGCCTCTGCTGGATGCATAAATTGTTATCAGTTAAATTTTTCGAGTTGTAGAAGCATTTTTTTTTGTTGAGAAATATGTCATCTCGCGATGTATAAAAAAACTACAATAACACAATACAATAGTTTATTTTTTCACTTGTACAGTGATTCCACGTTTAATTTTTTTAATTTTTTTTTTAGAATGCTGCTGCTGGAGGCATAAATAATTATCAGTTAATTTTTTCGAGTTGTAGAAGCATTTTTTTTGTTGAGAAATATGTCATCTCGCGATGTATAAAAAAACTACAATAACACAATACAATAGTTTATTTTTTCACTTGTACAGTGATTCCACGTTTTAATTTTTTTTTTTGAGAATGCCGCTGCTGGAGGCATAAATAATTATCAGTTAAATTTCCGAGTTGTACAAGTACTTTCCCATTTTTTGTTAAGACATATTTTATCTCGCGATGTATAAAAATACTACAATAACACAATACATTAGTTATTTTTACAATACATACTTTTTGTCACTTATACAGGGATTCCACGATTAATAATTAAATAATAATCAGTTAAATTTTTCGAGTTGTAAAAGCGTTTTTTTTTTGTTGAGATATATTTCATCTCGCGATGTATAAAAAAAAAACGACAATAACACAATACAATAGTTTATTTTTTCACTTGTACAGTGATTCCACGTTTTATTTGTTTAAATTTTTTTTGAGAATGCCGCTGCTGGAGGCATAAATAATTATCAGTTAAATTTTTCGAGTTGTAGAAGCATTTTTTTTTGTTGCAAAATATTTCATCTCGCGATGTATAAAAAAAAACCACAATAACACAATACATTAGTTTTTTTTTTCACTTATACAGGGATTCCACGTATTGTATTATTTTAAAACTCTTTTGAGAATACCGCTGCAGGAGGCATAAATAGCAATCAGTAAATTTTTTTCAGTTGCACACGTATTTTCCAAGCTTTTTTTTGCTAAGAAATATTTCACCTCGCAATGTATAAAAAACACGATAACACAATACATTAGTTTCACAGCACTAATAAAAAAAACACTGTTTATTTTCATCGAAGGTTGCGGCCGGTGTCACATGTCAAACACTCGTTGGTTTTTTTTGTCAGCTAATCAAACGTACAGTATTACAATTAAATAACTAAATCAACATACCATTGGCGCCTCAAAAAAATAAACAAACAAGTAATTAGCTACAGAAGCGTATACAACCTATGATGCACGATACGAGAGGAAGCGTGTTGTTTGTTTGTTTGTTTGAATGGTTTCGAGCGCCGTCTCACTTCTGATAAACTCGCGGCGGCCCACGTGCGCGGATTTGACTGCAGTTAATGCGATCAAAGCAAGTGAATAATAACAAGACCCGCCGCCCACCCGCGTTAGTTACCGCTCGCTCACTGATGGTTTTGGTTATGTGTGCGTGCTGCTGCTGCTGCTGGAGCGATGCGTTTTCGCTTTATAAATAACTGTAACTAAAAATACACGCACTCACCGGTATGATCTAGAGAGGGGCCCGATCCGTCCGATTCATCCGCACAGCTCTCCACCATGGCTGGCCTTTAAAAACGTAAACGAAAACAAATTCAGTTCCGAGCGCGGTTGTCATAGTTATTTGTTTCGGAAGTTATTATTGATGAGCGGCGTGAAAGTCGTGACTTACGTGCATTTTTAAGTAGTATCCGTTAATCCGTTTCCGGCGGGCGTTAGTGTCACACGCAGTGAGAGATCCAATTGTCAAGGTGCGCTGGGAAATTAACAGCGGATTAGGCAATATCATACATTAATATTGCACGGCACGTTCTAGTTATAGAGAGACGCTCACAATACGGGTTCTAAGGTTCGAATGCGAGTTGTTTTCGTCAAAAGTGGTGGGGGTAGCGAGAAAAGTGACGCCGTAATGCCCGAACCATTCGAAGAACCATTTGCCGACGAGTGGTAGTGGTGGGGATGTGGCAATACGCTGAAACTAGTGAAACGTCCTTTGTTTGTGACGCATGTATACGTGCGCACCGTGTCTATGTATATACATGAGAGTTTCGCTGTGTGTGTGAGCCGTGCTGTTGGAAATACATGATCCACTCGCTTTTCCTGCCAACCATATAACACTTCCCCTCAATCAACAGAACGGGGGGAAATTCGTGAAACCTCAACGCGCGCTCTCTATCTCTCTCCCGCTCGCTCGTTCCCTCCCACTCCCGTTCGCTTATCTTCAAACTCCCCACCCCCCACCTAGCCTTCCGAGAATTTTAATTATCTCCAAAACAAAACTTTATATACATTTACTAACCTGCACATACATTCCCCGCCGCTGAGTGTTTTTTTTTTCTCCGCCCCAGGCTATAGCCTCGCCGCGCAGCCGTCTTTTTCTTTATCCTCAATCGAAATAATTAACATTAAGGTTTAATTAACCACTCCAAGGTTGCGACACGCCCACATTAACTAGTCGAGTTAACCGTTCTATCGATTTATGCATAAAGTAAGACTACGACCACCTAAATACACACGCATACCACACACAAAGGATTCAATCGCATCAGTTGTATTTATGTTTACAGTGTTGCCGCTCGTCTACCATCTATAGCTTTCAAGGATAACCAAGGACAAACCGTGACCTTTCTGTCCGGGCGATAACTATTACAATGCAAAACATAATATAAGTTATACAAACAAAAGTTATTACTATTTAAAATGTTTACAAAGCTAAAACGAAATCGTATTTGCTATGCATATGAAACTAAATTTACGACATCGAGTTTTGACTTGTTTCTAGAACCTCATTAACCCTATCACAAAATAAGATTCGATATTATAAGAACTTATAAATAATTCTTTAAAAATAACTTATTATTTCTTTAATGCGCAAATTATTTAATGACGAGGATGTTTACGACTGCTACTACGTGGTAGTAAATAAATCTATAAATAGTTTTTACTTTATCCGTTACGTACGGTGATCGTAAAAATTAGTTTTTTAACGGAAATATACGATTTGAGGTTCCCAGAAAGTAATTCAACGATTTCTGAAAATAAAAAAAAAATGTACCTGTCATTGCGAGCTATATCTCAAAAACTAATAGAGGAATTTAGATGAAACTTTAAACATAAGCCTTATTTGAATATTGAAGTTCTCAATAGGCAAAGATGCGGTGTTGGATTGCTTGCATATTCATTTCCAAAGTTATTTGAAACCATTTATGTTACTGCCAAAACTTTTTTTGCAAAAAATTAAATCTGATTAAATATTTGTTGTTAGATCGTGTTGCTAACTAAACATTCCTCAAACTTTTTTGTTTGACATATGGGCGGACCTTTTTAAAGGACCGTGGTAATTTGAACTACTATTTTCTGAAAGAAAACGACTTTCTAAGATATAATAAGACAGAAAATAATATTTAATTATATTTAAAAATTTTATTTGATTGACATAACAGAAAACAATTTTTCGGATGGAATCCTGCATTAAAATTACACTTTTTTTATGTAAAAATCATTGATAAAATTTTAACACTTATATATTTGTTTCATTGGCGCCGATTAAAAAAAAGAGATATAATAAATGTCTTTTTAACAATTAATATTTTATTAAGTGTACACTCAATTTTATCTCACCATGATTTTTGTTTTTTACTATGGTATTATGATAATAAAAAGTAAATCAAGTGCTCTTTTATTATTATTATTATTATCATTTTACAGTATGTTTCAAGTGCTAATTGAGAATATTTTTTCTTTCAAGAAAACTTATACTGGTATATTTTCTAATCGGCACAATAAATTCATGTTTGGGAATATTCGATGTCACAATCCACAGTACTACCAATTTATTTGATGCCAACTTCATACAAAGAATGCAATCAATTACAGTCACCCGGTATTTTAATCGATAATACTAATCATTTATTTTATTCAACGTAATCACCGTTTACAAGAATATTCTATGTTACCCACCACAGTACTACTAATTTATTTGGTGCCAACTTCATAAAAAAATGCAATCAATTACAGTCACCCGGTATATTAACCGATAAGACTATTTATTTATTTTATTGAACGGGAATCACCGTTTACAAGAATATTCGGCGTCAAACACCACAGTACTACTAATTTATTTGGTGCCAACTTTATAAAAAAAAATCAATCAATTACAGTCACCTGGTATATCAACCCATAAGACTATTTATTTATTTTATTGAACGAGAATCACCATTTACAAGAATATTCGGTGTCACACATCAAAGAACTACCAATTTATTTGATGCCAACTTCATAAAAAAAATGCAATCACATACAGTCACCCGGTATATTAATCGAAAAGACTTTTATTTCCTTCTGTTATTAAACGGAATCACCTTTTACAAGAATCACCGTTTACATGAATATTCGATGTCATCACACGCCACAGTACTACTAATTTATTTGATGACAACTTAATAAAACAATTCAATCAATTACCGTCACTCGCTTTTTTAACTGATAAGGCTTTTATTTATTTACTTTATTCAACGGAATCACCTTTGACAAGATATTCGATGTCACATGCCACAGTACTACCAATTTATTGGATGCGAACTTCTTAAAAAAATTCAATTAATTACAGTCACTCGCTCTTTTAACGAATAAGTCTTTCATTTATTTACTTTATTCAACAGAATCACCTTTGACAAGAATATTCGATGTCATCACACGCCACAGTACTACAAATTTATTTTATTTATAAAAAAATAAATCAAGTACAGTCACCCGGTATATTAAGCGATAGGACTTTTATTTATTTATTTTATTGAACCGGAATCACCGTTTACAAGAATATTCGGTGTCACACACCAAAGTACTACCAATTTATTTGATGCCAACATCATAAAAAAATTTAATCAATTACAGTCACCCGGTATATTAACAGATAAGACTATTTATTTATTTTATTGAACGGGAATCACCGTTTACAAGAATAATCAATACTACACAAAACAGTACTACCAATTTATTTGATGCCAACTTCATAAAAAAAATTTCAATCAATTACAGTCACCCGGTATATTAACCAATAAGACTATTTTATATTTATTTTATTCATCAATCAACTTTTTCAAGAATATTCGATGTCACACGCACAGTACTACCAATTTATTTAATGCCAACTTCGTAAAAAAAATTCAATCAATTACAGTCACCCGGTATTTGAATCGATAAGACTATTTATTTATTTTATTCAACGAAGTCACCATTTATAAGAATATTCGATGTCAAACACCAAAGTACTACCAATTTATTTGATGCTAACTTTATTTAAAAAAATCAATCAAGTACAATCACTCGGTATATTAACCGATAAGACTTTTATTTATTTATTTTATTCAACGGAATTAACTTTTTCAAGAATATTCGATGTCACACGCCACAGTACTGCAAATTTCTTTGATGCCAACTTCATAAAAAATTACAGTCACTCGGTATTTTAATCGATAAGACTATTTATTTATTTTATTCAACGAAGTCACCGTTTATAAGAATATTCGATGTCAAACACCAAAGTACTACCAATTTATTTGATGCCAACTTTATTAAAAAAAAATCAATCAAGTACAATCACCCGGTATATTAACCGATAGGACTTTTATTTATTTATTTTATTCAACGGAATCAACTTTTTCAAGAATATTCGATGTCACACGCACAGTACTGCAAAATTTCTTTGATGCCAACTTCATAAAAAATCAATCAATTACAGTCACTCGGTATTTTAATCGATAAGACTATTTATTTATTTTATTCAACGAAGTCACCGTTTATAAGAATATTCGATGCCACACGAAACAGTACTACCAATTTATTTGATGCCAACTTCATAAAAATATGCAATCAATTACAGTCACCCGGTATTTTAAACGATAAGACTAATCATTTATTTTATTCAACGGAATCGCCGTTTACAAGAATATTCACACGCCATATTTATTGATGCCAAATTCATAAAAAAAAATCAATTAATTACAGTCACTCGCTATTTTAACCGATAAGGCTTTTATTTATTTACTTGATTCAACGGAATCACCTTTGACAAGAATATTCGATGTCATCACACGGCACAGTACTACCAATTTGTTTGATGCCAACTTCATAAAAAAAATTGAATTAATTACAGTCACTCGCTATTTTAACCGATAAGGCTTTTATTTATTTACTTTATTCAACGGAATCACCTTTGACAAGAATATTCGATGTCATCACACGGCACAGTACTACCAATTTGTTTGATGCCAACTTCATAAAAAAAATTGAATGAATTACAGTCACTCGCTATTTTAACCGATAAGTCTTTTATTTATTTACTTTATTCAACGGAATCACCTTTGACAAGAATATTCGATGTCATCACACGGCACAGTACTACCAATTTGTTTGATGCCAACTTCATAAAAAAAATTGAATTAATTACAGTCACTCGCTATTTTAACCGATAAGTCTTTTATTTATTTACTTTATTCAACGGAATCACCTTTGACAAGAATATTCGATGTCATCACACGGCACAGTACTACCAATTTGTTTGATGCCAACTTCATAAAAAAAATTGAATTAATTACAGTCACTCGCTATTTTAACCGATAAGTCTTTTATTTATTTACTTTATTCAACGGAATCACCTTTGACAAGAATATTCGATGTCATCACACGGCACAGTACTACCAATTTGTTTGATGCCAACTTCTTAAAAAAAATTCAATCAATTACAGTCACTCGCTATTTTAACCGATAAGTCTTTTATTTATTTACTTTATTCAACGGAATCACCTTTGACAAGAATATTCGATGTCATCACACGGCACAGTACTACCAATTTGTTTGATGCCAACTTCATAAAAAAAATTGAATTAATTACAGTCACTCGCTATTTTAACCGATAAGTCTTTTATTTATTTACTTTATTCAACGGAATCACCTTTGACAAGAATATTCGATGTCATCACACGGCACAGTACTACCAATTTGTTTGATGCCAACTTCATAAAAAAAATTGAATCAATTACAGTCACTCGCTATTTTAACCGATAAGGCTTTTATTTATTTACTTTATTCAACGGAAACACCTTTGACAAGAATATTCGATGTCACATGCCACAGTACTACCAATTTATTTGATGCGAACTTCTTAAAAAAATTCAATTAATTACAGTCACTCGCTCTTTTAACGGATAAGTCTTTTATTTATTTACTTTATTCAACAGAATCACCTTTGACAAGAATATTCGATGTCATCACACGCCACAGTACTACAAATTTATTTGATGCCAACTTAATAAAAAAAAACAATCAATTACAGACACCCAGTATTTTGACCGATAAGGATTTATTTATTTATTTTATTAAACGGAATCAACTTTTTCAAGAATATTCGATACTACACGAAACAGTACTACCAATTTATTTGATGCCAACTTCATAACAAAAATTCAATCAATTACAGTCACCCGGTATTTTAAGCGATAATACTAATCATTTATTTAATTTAACGGAATCACCGTTTACAAGAATATTCGATGTCACACGACACAGTACTACCAATTTATCTGATGCTAATTTAATAAAAAAGCAACCAATAACAGACACCCGGTATTTTATTCGATAAGACTATTTATTTATTTTATTCAACGGAATCACCGTTTATAAGAATATTCGATGCCACACACCACAGTTCTGCCAATTCCTATGCCGCCAACTTCATAAAAAAATTTCCATCGTTTACAGTCACCCAGTATTTTAACCAATGATTTTTTTTTTATTTAAATTAATAATTTTATTCAACGGAATCACCTTTTACAATAATAACACGGTTTATTTGAATTTTTTTAAATTGAAACAAATGTCTAATCTAAAATTAAGTAGGCCGAACAAATTAGTCAATTTCATTAGCTAATGCCATAAATCTAAAACAAAAAATTTAAGTCATAATTAGTGCGCACTGTTGAGAACCTAAATAAATACAAATTTTAGTGAAATTTCAAGAGTTCAAAATTATTTTGTACCTCAAATTTTGAAACTTTTTAACTATTTAAAAAGTTTGAAATTCCAAAAAAAATCATTTTTAGTTTTTCAAACAGAATTTGTTCAATTGTTAGAAAATGTTTTTCTCTAATATCAAAATATTTTTGACACCCATCCAAATTTCAAGAGTTCAGAATTATTTTCTACCTCAAATTTTGAAACTTTGAAAAATGACAAGTTTGAAATTCCAAAAAAAAATCATTTTTACTTTTTCAAACAGAATTTGTTCAATTGTTAGAAAATGTTTTTCTCTAATATCAAAATATTTTTGACAGCCATCCAAAATTTTACTAAGAATTTTCAGTTCGCAAATATTTACATATTTGAACAGTCCAAAATTATTGTTCAAATATCAAAAACCTAGCATTTATTTTTTTAGCGTGGGCGCAACCTTTTCGTTTTAAACACCTAAACTGAGAAAAAGTTTTAACGACCATCAACAATATATTTGTAAAATTTTCAAAAATCCTCATTTTTCAACGGTCTAAAATTGTATTTTTATCACCTTCAAAAATGGTATTTTTCAACTGTAAAAAATTGTATATTTTCAACTGTAAAAAATTGTATATTTTCAACTGTAAAAAATTGTATATTTTCAACTGTAAAAAATGGTATATTTTCAATTTTTTAAAATTGAACTTTTTTAGATGTGAAAAACTGTATTTTTCTACTGTCAAAAATCGTACTATCTCTATTGTCAAAACTCTTACATTTTAACCGCTAGGACTTACTATTTTACCATGTAGATATCAGAATTGAAATCAGAGTTCAAAATTATTTTCAATTATTTAAAATTACACTTTTAAATTCCAAAAAAATTTGATCAGCTGTTAAAAACTGTTTTTCAAAATGTCAAAATAAATATTTTTGACACTTTTTTTAAATAAATTTTATTAAATTGATAAGCGAAAAATTGTTGGGGGGGGGTAATTACCCGATTACTACAATAAAGAACCAGAAAAAAACATTTAAGCAAAACAATGTTCTGTACCTTAAGTAGAATGCAAACAAGAGGGTGGTGGCTGGGCTCTATCCCCGAATCCAACCAGTTAAACACAAAAAACTGAATTTACAAATGATCTGGTTTACAAAAAAAAAACATTTGCTGAGTATTTTCTTCTAATTACTTTTTTACTTTAAGAACGCTCGATGTACATTTAAAATATGATTCTAAACTGAAAATAAACCCTGAAAGCGTAAATATAAATGATACTATCAAGTCGGAGAAAGTAACATGATGGCCACATCACCATTTTTTGTTATTAAACGTTTAAAAGGAGGTCAAAGTTTTTGAAGTTAATTTTAAGTTTTTTCAAAAATTTGCTGTCAAGTGGGCCAATTTTTGCGATTGACTCGTGTGAACCTTTAATTGCGTTTTACCTTTTGTTTAAAACATTCACAACCATAAAATCTGAGAAAGTAACAGAAAGGCCACATCACCATTTTTTTAATGTGCATGAAGTATGTGTGTATCTCAAAAAGTACTAAATGAATGAACATGGAATTTTTAAGATAAGCCTTATTTGATAATCCAAGGAACTAAAAAGCTTTTTTACCTTAACCATGTTTTTTTTTTGTTTTTCTTCGAAAATTGTTTAAGTATGAAACATTTTACAAAAAAATATTTAAACAAATACTGAAGATAATAAAAAAATTAACATCTTTCGTTTGAAAATATTTTTTGAAGAAAAATTTTTTTTTTGTCATTGTTGGTTTATAGGAAACGGTGATAGTTATATCAGATTTATATTAATAATGATTGTAGATAATGCCGAAATAAACAACTTATAAAGAATATTGCACTTTAGATAATAAAAAAATTAACATCTTTCGTTTAAAAATATTTTTTGGTGAAAAATTTTTTTTTTTGTCATTGTTGGTTTATAGGAAACGGTGATAGTTATATCAGATTTACATTAATAATAATTGTAGATAATACCGAAATAAACAATTTATAAAGAATATTGCACTTTAGATAATAAAAAAATTAACATCTTTCGTTTAAAAATATTTTTTGGTGCAAAAAAATAATTTTTTTTTGTCATTGTTGGTTCAAAGGAAATGGTGATAGTTATATCAGATTTATATTAATAATGATTGTAGATAATACCGAAATAAACAATTTATAAAGAATATTGCACTTTTTAAAGTTCGCTTTTAAAACTCCCAAACGTATTGTTCGATTAATAATTGTTTGAGAACACTTTCAATTACTCAGCTCTGTGCACTTACCTTCATCAAATAATCTCCATAAGACGACAACTGTCCCTCGTCCATCCTTCAAAAAATTTTCTCAAGAACGATAATCCAAAAACAACACTCCACCACATTATTAAACTCTTTCAACACCGAACTCGCGCACTCAACTGGAAAATTTCGTCAGGTGCTAACAGCCTTATCATCTCACCACCTCACCTTTGGCCCGCAGGCTAATTCACGTCCGGTGTTGATATCGCAAAACCGCATTCTTTCTTCACCTGTTATCAGTGCTTATCTACGCAGCTTCGATTATTCGAATCAAATTCATTTCAATCTGCATACAAGATAGACAAAGATGCAATACACCTGTTTTCATTGAAAGTCGGGCAGTTTATTGGATTAACGAATTTCGATTTTATTTATCAGTTATGAAGATGGACTGTTGGTAAGTGATTAAATGAAATTGGTTGAATTTTATTGAATGCACTTTTCAATTCAATTTAATATCTCACAACACAAGTAACGAATAACCATCAGTTCGATGGCCGTTTTACAGATGGTACAGAATGTTATATTATGCCTTAAAATAATGTATACAAAGCATTATATTAATTAAGATATTGTAATAAATTAATTAAACAATTAAGAAATGCTTACTTAAAATATTCCTCGAACGGATCGGTTTTTATTTATCAAAATACAGAATTTACTTTCATTCGATCCTTCAATACGCTTGATGTACATTTAAAATATCATTTAAATTGAAAATAAACCATAAAAGTATAAATATAAATAAATCGGAGAAAGTAACATGATGGCCACAACAACTTTTTTTGGAAACATATACCAGAATTAATTATAAAACATGTCTCGGATGGATTATTTTTTAGCAATTACAATTTTTGTGAAACACCTTTTCATTCTAGAAATATGAATCCGTGGCAAAATTCCATCCTTACAAGTGTCCGCATAAAATTCTTAAATACAAATCAATTAAAATTACTCAAATATTTTAGTAAATAAAGGAGAAATTGCAATATAAAATAATGTGAGATTTACTGAAAGTTTTACTTGATACGTAAAAGCAGGGTTACCGGTCCGAATGTAACAGCCAATAGAATTGTGGATGAGAGAGATGAAACATGTGCGGATGGTGTGATGAATTTCTAGACATTTTCAGTTGTATCGTCTTACTGAGACGTTCGTTGTTTTCCCAGACTTTACATTATTTCTTGCTACAGTTTTTTTTTATTGACGGTTAAATTGTGTTATATTTTCTAACTGTTAGTGCG
Source organism: Ocypus olens (assembly GCA_910593695.2). Taxonomy (NCBI): domain Eukaryota; kingdom Metazoa; phylum Arthropoda; class Insecta; order Coleoptera; family Staphylinidae; genus Ocypus; species Ocypus olens. The sequence continues at coordinate 10,393,920 of OU343051.1, read as the reverse complement.
TAGAGACAATTGTGTGCGATGGGAAAAGCTTCACGAATGAAACTAAAGATGCGTAGGCAAGTGACCAAAATATAATTTATGTAATACTTAGTGTAACTGAATTCTGGTAGACCCTAAATATCTTTTATGAAATTCACTAGGGTGTTTCTAGGGAATAAAGTGTGCCGACATGTGGACTTTTAATAAAAATTCCACTTCCGGTTTAACCGGAAATTACCTTAACTTTACTATTTCAAATGGAACATATAGGTTTATAAATTAAAATTCACTTGGTTTGTTTCACGATTAATAAAACAATTTAATCGTGAAACAAACCAAGTGAATTTTAATTTATAAACCTATATTAACATAATGTTTCACCAAGTGATCAATGAGAAACAAGTATATGACATATCAAATGGAACACCCTGTGTATTTTTACATAATTTAATTCGCCGCTAAATTCTAAGTTTTAAGATGTATTACTCATGAGTTACCCTTCTCTAGTCCTGACAAAACCTGTCCTTCAAAAAGTCGAGGAAAGAAGTCCTTAAATCAAACCTCAAAAGAGTTTTAGAAAAAATTGACCCGAAACCTAAAAAAGAAAAAAGAAAAGTCCTAAAGAAAGGGCCTTTGATAAGACCTGAAAAGAGGCCTAAGGACTTAAAAAAGGTTCTAAAATCCTGAAAGAAGCCCGAAAAATGGCATGAAAAAATAGACTTGAGAGAAAGTATACTAGATAAAAAAAACATGAAAATCACGAAAAAAAGTCGCAAATAAATGCTTCTGAACAAAAAGTCCCATAAGAAAGTCTTGAAAAAACAGTACTGAAAAAGAATTTTGAAAAAAGTGCTAAAAACCAAGCAAGAAGTCCTGGATAAAAAGTCCTGAATAAAAGTTCCGAAGAAAATGTTCAAAAATTGTCCCAAAATAATCCTTAAAAAGGTTCCGAAAAAAGTCCAGAAAAGGGCCTTGAAAAAATGTCCTCAAAGAAACTGGAAGAATTTCCCGAAAAAGTCCTGGAAAAAAGTCCTGAAAAGAGTCCTAACTAAAAGTCCCGAAGAAAATGTCCTCAAAAAATCCTGAAGAAACTTCTGACAAAAATTGTCCCAAAATAAATCCTGATAGAAATATCCTAAGAAAAAGTACTGAAAAAATTTCATAAAAAAGTTCCGAAAAAAGTCCAGAAAAGGGGCCTTGAAAAATTGTTCTCAAAAAATTTCCCGAAAAAGTCCTGGTAATAAGTTCTGAAAAGAGTCGTAAATAAAAGTCCTAAAGAAAATGTCCTGAAAAAATCCTCAAGAAACTTCCGACAAAAATTATCGCAAAAAAATCCTGACAAAAAGTACTGAGAAAATTCCTTAAAAAGGTTCCGAAAAAAGTCCAGAAAAGGACCTTGAAAAATGTCCTCAAAAAACCGGAAAAATATCCCGAAAAAGTCCTGAAAAGAGTACTGAATAAAAGTCCCGAAGAAAGTGTCCCGAAAATATCCTGAAGAAACTTCAGACAAAAATTGTCCCAAAAAAATCCTGACAGCAATATCCTGAGAAAAAGTACTGAAAAAAATCCTTAAAAAGGTCCCGAAAACAGTCCAGAAAAGGGCCTTGAAAAAATGTCCTCAGAAAACCGGAAAAATATCCCGAAAAAGTCCTGAAAAGAGTTCTGAATAAAAGTCCCGAAGAAAATCCTGAAGAAACTTCCGACAAAAATTGTCACAAAAAAATCGTGACAGAAATATCTTGAGAAGAGTACTGAAAAAAATCCTTGAAAAAGTCCCGAAAACAGTCCAGAAAAGGGCCTTGAAAAAATGTCCTCAAAAAACGGGAAAAATATCCGTAAAAAGTCCTGAAAAGAGTCCTCAATAAAAGTGCCGAAGAAAATGTCTTGAAAATATCCTGAAGAAACTTCTGACAAAAATTGTCCCAAAAAAATCCTGACAAAAGTATCCTGAGAAAAGGTACTAAGAAAATTCCTTAAACGGGTTCCGAAAAAAGTCCAGAATAGGGCCTTGAAAAAATGTCCGCAAAAAAATCTGAAAAATGGTTCGAAAAGTGCTGAATTGTCCCAAAAAAATCTTGACAAAAATATCCTGAGAAAATTCCTTAAAAAGGTTCCGAAAAAAGTCCAGAAAAGAGCCTTGAAAAAATGTCCGCAAAAAAAAAAAACAGAAAAATGTCCCGAAAAAGTTCTGAATTGTCCCAAAAAAATCCTGACAAAAATATCTTGAGAAAATTCCTTAAAAAGATTCCGATATAAGTCCAGAAAAGAGCCTTGAAAAATTGTTCTCAAAAAAAACCGGGAAAATGTCCCGAAAAAGTCCTGGAAAAAAGTCCCGAAGAAAATGTCCTGATAAAATCCTGAAGAAACCCAACACAAATTGTCCCAAAAAAATCCTGACAAAAATATCCTGAGAAAAATACTGAAAAAAATCCTTAAGAAGGTTCCAAAAAAGTCCAGAAAAGGGCCTTGAAAAAATGTCCGCAAAAAAAACAGAAAAATGTCCCGAAAAAGTTCTGAATTGTCCCAAAAAAATCCTGACAAAAATATCTTGAGAAAATTCCTTAGAAAGGTTCCGATAAAAGTCCAGAAAAGAGCCTTGAAAAATTGTTCTCAAAAAAATCGGAAAAATATCTTGAAAAAGCCCTGAAAAACTTCTGAGAATAAAAAGTAGTCATGAAAAAGTCTTAAAATTTGTCCTGAAAAGTAACCTGAAAAAAGTTTTGAAAAAGGTCACAAAATAAAGTCTTAATCTCAAAAAAAACCTTAAAAAATAAGTCCTTAAAAATGTCATGAAAGAGACTTTAAAAGAGTCCTGAGGAAAGAAGTCTTTAAAAAAATCTTGAAAATAAAGTTTAAAAAAGAGTCCTGAAAAAATGTAATTAAAAAAATTCTAAAAAAAATCCATAAAAAGGTCCTAAAAAAGACCCGAAAAAAAAGTTCTGAAAAAGATTGTCGTGAAAAAAAATTCCAAAGAGAGTTGAGAAAAATCCCAGAAGAAAGTTCTAATAAATAGTTTTGAAATAAAGACCTTGGAAGTCCCGAAAAAAAATCCTAAAATAAGTCCTGAATATACCGGGTGTAACTGAATTCTGGTAACTGAATATGGATAGTACACGCACGTATATAATCGGGGGTAATATAATAAGTGCTGCACTTATTAACGAGACTTTTTTTATGAATACTACGAATGACGAGTGCGAAGCACGAGTTGCATTTTCGAAGATTGGGATCAGCGGCGGCTCGTGGATTTCTGTTGGTGAGGCAAAGACAACGATGCCGCTCGTGCTGCACTGCTTACTCTTACTTTTCTTCCGTTGCCTCACCGCCTTTGTGAAGTATGAGAAAATGCAAAATCCTGGCTATTCATGTTGTGGCAAATCATTCTCAAACAAATGTGCTGATAAATTATCGACGAATATGCCATCATCACTGTCGTAGTTTTCAAAATCAATTTTTTTTTGAATAAACTAATTACGGAAATCATTACACAATTTTGTGTAAAAAATAGCAACACCATGAAGAATTTCCTTTCAAAATTCTTGCATCTGTATAAATGAATTCCACCTCTTCTAAAACAATAAAAAAAACACCTTAAAGATAAGGACTTGAGGATCAATTTTCTCATAAATAATAAGAAACAAAATGTGTGTATTGTTTTCTCTTGAAAAAACTAATTTGTTACATCAGGAAATGCATATGCGCAGCCGAGTTTTTTTAGGACGAAGAGTACGAAATGGATCTATGGCTTGCCAAAACAACCTGAAGTATTTGCAGTTTATATTTTTGTCTTTACATTTTATAAATAGTTTAATAATTTATTGTTTTTCTAGAATGGCTGCATTGCGCTGGGCAAAGAGGACTTCTGTGCTAAAGAAAGAAGAGGTGGGTGCGAAAAATAGAGATATTAGTAGTAGAAATAATTTGTGTTCATTTCGACATACAGGCAATGCGTTTTTTTTTTTGTTAAAAAAAAAATTCTAGTCGATTTAATTTATTAATTTAAGAAAAAGGTAATTTTGCGTATCTCGCTTCCTGGAAGTCCCACAAATTTTTTTAATAGACAAATAGTGTTTGGTATGGTCTCTTGTGACAGTCACGCCATGTACCTTTGTATTTGGTTTTAGGAAAACAGACTGCCACAATTTAGCCCTCCCTAAACCTATGACATCATTTTTTGTTTAGAGTTACAGATTTATTTAAGCTCGAGTTAGATGTAACAAAATGACACATCACAAAGGAGAAGACATACGACGAAGCCCTCACTATTTTTTTTGCAAAAAATGAATCAATTACATAGTAAACACGGGTGCGGCAGGGGAACCGGACGATTTTCAATCGCTTATAACTCCAAGCACTCCCAACCTACAAGCGCGAGGCGGACCCTCACTTGACACGTGTTGCAATTTCAGTCGACATGGAGCACTGGAACGAAGCGCACCGCGCTTTTGTCGTGGAACATTTTTTCAAATCCGGGGAATCGGTTATTAAGACGCAGCGAGCGTTTAGGCTGCGTTTTAATGTCGCCCGTCGCGGAAGAATTCCCGCTCGAAATACCATTCGCCTGTGGGTCGAAAACTTCAGAGCCACCGGCTCGGCTTTAAAAAAGAAACCTCCGGGAGGGGTTAGGACGGTCCGGACTCCGGAAACTATCGAGGCCGTGAGACAGGCAATGGAAAGAAGTCCTCTACGTTCGGGAAACAAGCACGCTGCCGATCTGCAGATTTCGAACCGAAGTTTAAGGAGAATTTTGAAAGGGGTGAGTTGCGTAAAGATAATGTGCTTCTTAAAGTTGTGGTTTTTGCTAGAGGTTTAAGGCACAGGGCCTCGCTTAATTGCACTTTTTATGATGTAAAAAAGTACTTTGCGAAATTCCCGTTGGCATTCAATTGTTTGGATTGTGGGATAGTGCCCACCCACCATTCATTGCATTAGCTTTAATTTAAGATAGAAAATTATGTTAGTGTAATGAAAATTCTTTGTAAAATCATTGGTGATGTTGGACGTTAATGAATCCTGAAAATAAGGTTTGCAGCTTAAGGAAACGTTAATCTGAAGGGCGGTGGGTGGTCCGTATTCCACAATCCAACCAGTTGAATGTAGCACAATGCTATTACAAACGAACTAATTTATAGAAACAAATTAAAAGATAACATTCCTATTATTTCGTCATGGTTTTACACATGTGAAAACTTTTCTTATTTTTTTCAAGCCCAAGAGCTCATTCTGAAAAAAAAATGTGGTACTTCCGCGAACGGAATTATGCAGATGACTTTAGTAGTAAATGGTGCTTAAATAACCAGTGAAAACATTTTTTTCTTTAAAAAACTTTTCTTATTTTTTTCAAGCCCAAGAGCTTATTCTGAAAAAAAATATGGTACTTCCGGGAACGGAGTTATGCAGATGACTGGAAACGCGTAAATAAGGAATGAAAACATTTTTTCTTCAAAAACATCTTTTCTTATTTTTTTTTCAAAAAATATTTTCTTATTTTTTTTTTAAGCCCAAGAGCTCAATATGTACACTATTTGTCTATAAAAAAAATGTGGGACTTCCGGGAACGGGGGTACGTAGATTACTTTAGTCGTAGATAGTGCTTTAATCGGCTGGAAACGCTTAAATAACGAGCGAAAACATTTTTTCTTCAAAAAACTTTTCTTATTTTTTCAAGCCGAAGAGATCATTCTGAACACCATTTGCCTATAAAAAAAAATGTCGGACTTCCGGGAACGGAGATACGCAAATGACATTAGTCGTAAATAGTGCTTTAATCGACCGGAAACGCTTAAATAACGAGCGAAAACATTTTTTCTTCAAAAAACTTTTCTTATTTTTTCAAGCCGAAGAGATCATTCTGAACACCATTTGCCTATAAAAAAAATGTGGGACTTCCGGGAACGGAGATACGCAAATGACATTAGTCGTAAATAGTGCTTTAATCGACCGGAAACGCTTAAATAACGAGCGAAAACATTTTTTCTTCAAAAAACTTTTCTTATTTTTTCAAGCCGAAGAGATCATTCTGAACACCATTTGCCTATAAAAAAAATGTGGGACTTCCGGGAACGGAGATACGCAAATGACATTAGTCGTAAATAGTGCTTTAATCGACCGGAAACGCTTAAATAACGAGCGAAAACATTTTTTCTTCAAAAAACTTTTCTTATTTTTTTCAAGCCTAAGAGATCATTCTGAACACCATTTGCCTATAAAAAAAATGTGGGACTTCCGGGAACGGAGATACGCAAATGACATTAGTCATAAATAGTGCTTTAATTGACTGGAAACGCCTAAATAACCAGTGAAAATATTTTTTCTTCAAAAAACTTTTCTTATTTTTTTCAAGCCTAAGAGATCATTCTGAACACTATTTGCCTGTAAAAAAATGTCGGACTTCCGGGAACGGAGATACGCAAATGATATTAGTCGTAAATAGTGCTTTAATTGACTGGAAACGCCTAAATAACCAGTGAAAACATTTTTTCTTCAAAAAACTTTTCTTATTTTTTTCAATCCTAAGAGATCATTCTGAACACTATTTGCCTATAAAAAAAATGTGGGACTTCTGGGAACGGAGATACGCAAATGACTTTAGTCGTAAATAGTGTTTTAATCGACTGGAAACGCGTAAATAACGAGTGAAAACATTTTTTCTTCAAAAAAATTTTCCTATTTTTTTTTAAGCCCAAGAGCTCATTCTGAACACTATTTGCCTATAAAAAAATTGTGGGACTTTCGGAAACGGAGGTATGCAAATGACTTTAGTCGTAAATAGTGCTTTAATCGATTGGAAACGCGTAAATAACGAATGAAAACATTTTTTCTTCAAAAAACTTTTCTTATTTTTTCAAGCCGAAGAGATCATTCTGAACTCAATTTGCCTATAAAAAATATGTGGGACTTCCGGGAATGGAGATACGCAAATGACTTTAGTCGTAAATAGTGCTTTAATCGGCTGGAAACGCGTAAATAACGAGTGAAAACATTTTTTCTTCAAAAAAATTTTCCTATTTTTTTTTCTCAAGCCCAAGAGCTCATTCTGAACACTATTTGTATATAAAAAAAAATGTGGGACTTCCGGGAACGGAGGTACGCAAATGACTTTTATCGTAAATAGTGCTTTAATCGACTGGAAACGCGTAAATAACGAGTGAAAACATTTTTTCTTCAAAAAACTTTTCTTATTTTTTTTAAGCCGGAGAGATCATTCTGAACACTATTTGCCTATAAAAAAAATTATGGGACTTTCGGGAACGGAGGTATGCAAATGACTTTAATCGTAAATAGTGCTTTAATCGACTGGAAACGCCTAAATAACGAGTGAAAACATTTTTTCTTCAAAAAACTTTTCTTATTTTTTCAAGCCCAAGAGCTCATTCTAAACACTATTTGTCTATAAAAAAATTGTGGGAGTTCCGGGAACGGAGGTACGCAGATGACTTTAGTCGTAAATAGTGCTTTAATCGACTGGAAACGCGTAAATAACGAGTGAAAACATTTTTTCTTAAAAAAATTTTTTTTTTTTCAAGCCCAAGAACTCCTTTTGAACACTATTTGTCTATAAAAAAATTGTGGGAGTTCCGGGAACGGAGGTACGCAGATGACTTTAGTCATAAATAGTGCTTTAATTGACTGGAAACGCCTAAAACAATTTTAAAAAAATTCTTCAAGAAATTTTTCCATAAAAAATGTTTGTAGGACTTTCGGGAACGGAAATCCGCTAAATGGCCTTTCTCGTAGATAGTGCTTCAATCTACTGAAAACGCCTAAATAAAGATTTTAAAAAAAATGTCAAAAAACATCCAAGTCCAAGAGCTCATTCTGAACACTATTTGTCGATAAAAAAAAAATGCGAGACTTCTGAGAACAGAGATACGCAAAATGACTTGTAGATAATTTTTCCTAAATCGATTGGAAACGCCTAAATACGATTAAAAACTTTTTCTTATTTTTTTTCGAGTCCAAGAGCTCATTCTGAACACTATTTATCTATAAAAAAATTTATGAGACTTCTGGAAACGAAGATACGCAAAATGACTTTTGTCGTAAATAGTGCTTACATCGACTGGAAACGCCTTAACAACGATAAAAAAAATGTGTTCTTCAAACTAATTTTTTAATTTTTTTTTTCAAGCCTAAGAGCTCATTCCGTACACTATTTGTCTATAAAAAAATTGTGGGATGGAGGTACGCAGATGACTTTTGTCGTAAATAGTGCTTTAATCGATTGGAAACGCCTAAATACGATTTTAAAAAAATACGAAATTTTTTCTTATTTTTTTTTCAAGTCCAAGAGCTCATTCTGAACACTATTTGTCTGTAAAAAAAATTGTAGGACCTGAGGGAACGGAGATACAATATGACTTTTGTCGTAAATCGACTGGAAACGCCTTAATAACAGAAAACCGGAAACTGGGTTTACGATCAACTTTTGAAAGGGTAGGCACGATTTAGTTACGCCACAAATCGTTTTGTTTTGAGGTTATAATTTATGTAGGTCTGTCGTACAATATTTTTGATATAATGGTCACCTTTTAATTAATTTTTTTTTTGGAAATAAGATTGCAACAACTGACTTTACACAAAGAATTTTGTTATTTTGAAGGTATTTTTTACTAAAATTAATCTTTATTTTAAAGTAATGTAAGCAGCGCTGTTTCCTGGCCCAGAATCATTTTAGTTTTTTTCGCATCTGTCATATTGCCAGTAATCATTTTCTCGTTCAATATTTCATTGTGATAACTGTTGTTTTTACAAAGCATGTTGTTATTTAGTAGATATTTTTTACTGATATGAATTTATCTTAATTATTATGTAATGTATGCAACGCTGTTTCATGTTTCAAAATATATTTCGTTTTGACGTTCGTCAAAATTTCCTGCTTACATAATTAAAAAATATCACAGCTTGATTTACTAAAAGTTGAATATGTATTGTACGAAAGCCCAACATTCTTTCAGGTATACATAAAAGTTGGTCAACAAATATACCAAAATATTGTTCGTATTTGACAGGCGCTTGACAGTCGTCGTAATTGATAGCCATCAACCGCGACGTGTTTTGTTTTTCGCGCAATCGGCAGGCGTCAGCCTCGACGCGGAACGGAACCGACAGCACCGTTCCATTTCGCAATTCCCCGACAATCAAAATAATTAACATTAAGGTTTAATTAACCAGTCCAAGGCTGCGCCACGCCCACCCAAGTCAAGTTAACAGTTTTTTTTTATCGATCCGTGAAAAGTGTTTACACAAAACGTTATCTTCCCGTAATTATCGTCACATTGATAACTGGAAATTCCGGTCGGGTTTGTGAAGACTCAGCTAATTAACGTTTGAATGCGACGAGTTAGCTGGCGTGCAAAAATGACAGCGACAGCCTGCCGTCGAATTCCAGTGATGACGAGCGAGACAGTGGGACACGGTCGTAAATTTTAAATGATGGAAACAAGTATGGAGCGCGGCTCTAAAACAAATTTCGAACAAAAAAAAAAGAGATGTATTTTTTGCGCTTGGTAATCCGTCGTTTTAATTTTGACGGTGGAGAGGAGGATGGAAGAAAAACTGCGGGGAGTTGGGATTGGACGCCGGCGCGCTATTGATCCGATTTTTCGCCAATGGCGCAGACGGAAAATCCCCTTGGCGGTCTTCTTTTGAGGCCCATTGTGTTGTGCAACGCGCAAATGAAAAAAAAAGTTTTTATTTGGGGGAATGCAAACGTCAAAACCTTTTTGTGCGCCGAATGAGGCTATGATATATATTTACATATTTATGAGTAGGATTACTACATAGCCCCAGCTAACCGTGTCGAACTCACAATTAGATTACAGCTAATTGGATGTTGAAGTTCAACGATCCGAACGTCCCAGGCTTGTTAAAAATGTATGCGCATGGAGGGAATGGTAGATCCTAAACCTAGAATCGACCCGACCGTCCGATGTTATCTGGCAGCGGACTCCCCCCGAGCTAACAGAATGGTACGGCCTGAATAGATTAAAGAGGCACTCAAACTTTCCACTACAGCTATAAATAACACACAGTCGCCCCTCCCGCTCCGCCCTGCCCCCCCGAGACCCGCATCAACGCTGGCAATGCCAGCCGGTGTTATATATCTCAAACAGCTGCAGTAGAGAACCAAAACGGAAAGCGATTTTGATATTTTTACGGCGCCAAGTGGAACAATCTATCCATCCGGCTCTGCTACCCAGTTGCCAAGGCAACCGTTATAGCAGGCCATTAGTCATTAAATTCCGCATGGCGCATCATTTCTCCGGCACTTCAAATTGAAGTTGAAATAAATGTCGAAACGACGTTGATAAGTTATTCAACCTAGTTGCACGCGTTCTCTCTCTCCCTCCCTCATTCTATTTATTATCACGCGCCTATATGTACAGACATTTCAAACAACGTGGCGCGCCAATGACCTCGCCCTAATCCCTAGCCAATTACCCAAATTATGACTAATCGTGAATCAATTATGACTTGCTCCAATTAAATGCGTAAACGGCCGTTAACCAAATCAGCAACCAGTTTCGGTTGTGTTTATTAAGTAAATACGGAGAAACGCAGCCGCGCGTGTTTTGATGTATATTCTGTCTCATGTTATTTGAGGCCATAGATCTGGTCGCAGCCGTCTTTGTCCTTCGCGTGGTAGTGGTTGCGCGGGACGGAGATGCAGCGAGTGTATAAACTTTTTTACGACGGATTGCGGCGCGGGGACAACTATTCGATATTTTTTTCTTTCTTTCTTGGGAAAACGTTCGCACGCCTAGGTTTCTACTTCGTGCATGAATAATTCAGTCACTGTTTAGCATTTTGTTTTTATTCGCGCGTTTATTTTAATCATTAACTATTCATTTTACAGTGACTAAAAGCAGTTTTACAATTCAGCAAGAAATGAGAAAATTTCTTGTGCAATTTCGTAAGGTAAAATTGAGTCGGATTAAAATTGCGTAAAAATCAAGAAATGAGAAAATTTCTTGTGCTGAAATTTTACAGTAAAATTGAATCGGATCGTATAATTGTAAAAATGGAAGCAGACAATATCCTACACAATCTGTGAAATGGGACAATTTAGTTTGTGTGAAACTAGATAATTTAACACGAATTTCTTCTTTAATAAATCCTGTAGTGAAAAACAGCTTTAAAACATTAAAAAAAAAGAGCTTCGGATGCTACCTGAAGGTCCTTCGATTTTATATTAGCATTAAAAACATTTCTTCTTGCAGAAAAGCAAAAGTGCATAATTTCATCTCTATATTGTTAAATTTTACAGGATGGCTGTATCAGGGTGTGCCATTAGCTAGAAAAAAGTTTAAATACACAAGTTGTTTGATTTGTAAATATGCATAACCTTAAAATATTTTTGTACATAAAAGTGATACTTATTTGTATACAACACCCTGTATATTATATACCGGGACACCCAGGGATCTGTAAAAGCCCCATAACTTATTTGCCATTTGAGATATCGACTGGTACCCCCACACCTATTCTACATATTTTAAAAATATGTATGTTTTTGTACAGGGTGTTCCAGTATAAAACATACGCAAAACAATAGATAACTTTTTTTTTACCAATAGAGCACCCTAGATATGTTGCCACCAATGCATGGTATTTTTGATAAGTTTTCCAATGATACACAGTTTGTATGTTACACCATTACGAAAGTAAGATTCAATGATGAATTTTTCATGTTCTGACGTAAAAACCATTTAAAATTTTATTCATAGCGACAATTGTCTGAGGATCATTTTGGGAAGTAAACTCCGCCCGTGTTCCTTTTGTCTAAAATTTTTAGTATATTTTTTGATATGAAATTAAGACAAAGGTAAAATACGATGCATAATACGATCCACACATTGGGCGCAAGTAATAAGAATAAAAAATCTCATTTCTTCCAGTGGTGAAGCGTAAGGGGCTTCACCCTAAATAATTAGATTGGGAGTTTTATTGGACATATGTTAAACCTGACCCGCATTCTTCAGCATTTATTAGATTAAACGAACAATTAGAAAGAACTGTAAGAAAAATATTTTTCCAAAGTATTTATGTGGATTTTTTACAAAACTTAAATTTTTTTTTTCTTCCATTGACTTTGGATGTGTCAGCAACAAAAGAGTGAACACCTGGTATAGTTTTATAAATAATTTAGATCGTTAGTTTTTATTTTATACTTCAAAACGAAATTTATTCATTTGTTATGATTTACAGACATTTTTTTTTGCGTAGGTTTGACCATTCAGCCACTAATGATGATATAATTTAGCAGCACCTTAAATAATATTAACATTAGGATGTACAAGGACACTTTTACCATTTTTATAATCATCATTTGTATGAATTTCAAAGTATATTCCCTTTTTTCTATTTTTTTTATTTCACATGACCAGTGATTTAAATCAAAAATTTCAAAAAACCCAAACATAATTGAATATATATTTAAGTAAAACATTAAACAATTACAGTAAATATAAGTAAATATTTCTACACGTGTCAGATTACGTAAAGGTAAAAATTACTCTAAAACTAAAGAAAAACGCATCCAAAAATTAACACAGATATATAGGATAAACAAAACTGAAAGAGTTTGATTCAAGGAAGAAAATAAAGTAAAATTATAATAGCAGCTACATTTAAGAAAATTGAGTTTTGTGAATTTGAAATTTTCCTGGTTGACTTTATTATAGCGACCACCCTGTATAAAAGAAATAAATTTTTAGAACAGCTAAGCTTAAGTCAAAGTATAAACTACTTCTCCACAAAAAATCTTGGATCCACAATTAAATGTAAATAAAATATGGCTTCTCAAAAAAGTTCATGCATATCTAATTTTTCGAGAAAATGGTCTATTTTTTCCAAAACTATTAAAGATAGGACATATTTAACAAAACTGAATACATTTGATTCCAGGAAGAAAATAAAGTAAAATAATATGAGAAGTTACATTTAAAAAAATTGATTTTTGTGAATTTGAATTCTCCCGGTTGACTTTATTATAGCGACCACCCTGTATATAAAAGAAATAAATCTTTAGAACACCTAAGCTTAAGTTAAAGTATAAACTAATTCTTCGCAAAAAATCTTGCATCCACAATAAAATGTAAACAAAATATGGCATTTTAAAAAAAGTTCATGGAAATCCATTTTTTTTTTTGAGAAAATGGCAAATATTTAGAGTCTATTTTTTCCAAACTATTAAAGATAGGTATAAGATATACCTAAAAAACTGAAAACATTTGATTCAAGGAATCCATTTAAGAAAACTGAGTTTTGTGAATTTGAAATTTTCCCGGTTGTCTTTATTATAGCATCCACCCTGTACATTGGAAATAAATTTTTACATCAACTGAGAATAAACTACTTCTCCACAAAAACATTTACATGCACAATTAAATATAAATAAAATATGGCTCCTCAAAAAAGTTTCTGCAAATCTAAATTTTTGAGAAAATGGTTTATTTTTTTAAACTATTAAATATAGGTATAGGACATATTCAACAAAACTGAAAACATTTGATTCAAGGAAGAAAATAGAGTAAATTTATAATAGAAGTTACATTTAAGAAAACTGAGTTTTGTGAATTTGAAATTTTCCGGTTGCCTTTATTATAGCGTCCATCTTGTATAAATTTTTACATCAACTAAGCATAAACTACTTCTCCACAAAAACATTTACATGCACAATTAAATATAAATAAAATATGGCTCCTCAAAAAAGTTTCTGCAAATCTAAATTTTTAGAAAATGGTTTATTTTTTTAACTATTAAAGATAGGTATAGGACATATTTAACAAAACTGAAAACATTTGATTAAAGGTAGAAAATAAAATAAAATAATAATAGGAGTTTACGTTTAAGAAAATTGAGTTTTGTGAATTTGAAATTTTCCCGGTTGTCTTTATTATAATGACCACCGTGTATATTAAAAATGTTATTTTTACAGCAGCCAAGGATCAATTAAAATATAAACTACTTCTCCACAAGAAATCTTACATCCATTACATCCACAATTAAATGTAAACAAAATATGGCTTCTCAAAAAAGTTCATGCAAATTTAATTTTTCAAGAAAATGGACTATTTTTTCCAAAACTATTAAAGATAGGTACAGGACATATTTAACAAAACTGAATACATTTGATTCAACGAAGAAAATAAATTAAAATAATATGAGGAGTTACATTTAAGAAAATTGAGTTTTGTGAATTTGATATTCTCCCGATTGACTTTATTATAGCGACCACCCTGTATTAAAGAAATAAATCTTTAGAACTGCTAAGCTTAAGTTAAAGTATAAACTAATTCTGCGCAAAAAATCTTGCATCCACAATAAAATTTAAACAAAATATGACTTCTTAAAGTTCATGTAAATCTTTTTTTTTTGAGAAAATGGCAAATATCTAGAGTCTGCTTTTTCAAAACTATTAAGGATAGGTATAAGCAGTGGCGGCTCGTGAATCATGTTGATGGTAGAGCCACATATACAATATGCCCCCTCCTCCCCTTTTTTCTAAGTACGATTTATCTTCCTAGACCAAAGTAACTGACGAAAAAGTGTTTTAAGAATTAATTAAATATTCTTGCTGAGCTTGAAACTACAGGTAGTGCCATGGCTCCTTGGCTCTATATAACGAGCCGCCCCTGGGTATAAGACATACCTAAAAAACTGAAAGCATTTGATTCAAGGAAGAAAATAAAGTAAAATTATAATAGAAGTTACATTAAAAAAAAAAGTTATCTGAATTTCAAACAGTATTTCACTAATGTGATTCGAGCTTCTTCTAACTTCTTTAGGTGAAATTTACGACCAACCATTCTCTAGTTTCGTCGCAATACGAGCTTTTGTCACTTCAGATACTTGACCAAACATTATTAATTACTAAAATAACACAATTTGTTGTACCGTTGGCAGTGACAGTGATAGGAATTATAATCCACATTTACAATGTAAACCAGTAAGTGTACGCTTTTTTATTGAGCATTAGAAAAAATACGTATACGTGTGTGTGTGTGTATGTGTGTGTGTGTATGTGTGTGTCTGTGCGCGCTGTATCTCAAAAACTAATAGAGCAATTGATATGAAACTTTGAACATCCGTCTTATTTGATAATAACGAAGAACTGAAAAGCTTTTGGTAAAATTTCGTACACCGGAAGTGGGCGTTTACCTGAACTGTTTTTTGTTTTTTGCCAATATTTTCTTAAATATGAAAAATATCGCAAAAATATTTAAACAACCTTTGAAAACAACAAAGAAATGAACATCTTTTGCTTAAAAACATTTTTCATAAAATCATTTTTATTCGAGAAAAAAATTATTTTTTTTTAATTTTTGGTTTATAATTATAATACGATAATAGTTACAGCAAATTAATGTTAATAATAATTGTAGAGAATGCTAAAATAAACTTATAAAGAATAATTTTTTTTCGAAATCCCTCTAGTTTTTGAGTAAACTGAGTTTTTGAATTTGAAGTATAATTTTCCCATGTTTCATAATTTTGACGTTTTAAACGTCAGTTTCATCCGAGTTTACACAACGCTCGATGTAGATTTAAAATATGATTTAAATAGAAAATAAACTATGAAAGCGTAAATATAAATGATACCATAAGTCGGAGAAAGAGACATGATGGCCACATCTCCATTTTTTTTTGAAGCGTTGTTTATTCACCCTCACTAAACTCATTATTTTTTTTAAGTGCGGTGACTTCCCAGCTTGTTGGAAACATAGTTTCGTTGTACCAATTTTTAAAAGTGGGGAATGTGCAGAATTATAGAGGCGTAGCAATACAATTAACTTTGCCAAAGATATTGGATAAAGTTGTATCCATTCAACTATCTTGGAGCTGAAGGCAATTTATAATTTTATGGCGGGAAGATCAACGGTCACGAATTTGCTCACATTTCAATCCGATCTAATGCCTTGAAGAGGGGTAATCAAATCGATGCTGTTTACACATATTTCTCCAAGACTTCTGATCATGTTCAACACAGCGTCATTATTGGAAAACTTATTTTTTTGGGCGTGATTCGTTGGTTTTCCAGTTTTTATGTGGTCGTCAACAAATTTGTCACAAAGTATAGTCAGGGGTTCCACAGGGTTCCCATTGCGGTCCAGTTTTATTTCTAATATTTATCAATGACATCAGACACAGCATTGAGTACAGCAAGTTTCTTTTGTTTGCTGACGATTTAAAGCTATATTCTATAATAAATAATGAATTAGATCAGCATAACTTACAGTCAGACTTAGTGAAGTTAACTCGTTGCATTTAAACTTAAAAAAAATGCTGCACCATCACATTTTATAAATCAAAGCGGCAAGAATTTGATTACCTCCTTAATAATATTAAGTTAAAGAGGGCGGAAAATGTTGTAGACCTTGGTGTGTCATTTGATACTCATTTGAATTTTTTTTTACTTTCTCCGTTACGAAGTACGAGAAAGTATTGTGATCGTGATTTTTTTTTCAAAATTTTTTTTGCGGAAATATCCGTTTTGGGGTCCCTAGATGCCATTTCAACAATTTCTGGAAATTTTTTTTTTGTGTCTGTGTGTGTGTGTGTCTGTGTGCGCTGTATCTCAAAAACCAATAGAGCAATTAGAGTACGTTTCTAATGCAATAGACGGAATTGAGTGCAGAACAAAATTTCTAGAATATGTTTCACAAAAACTTGGTATATAGTAGATCTCAAATGCTACGCAAGTCAATTACACCTGAGACGTATTTTGCACGATATTTATTTTGTTTTTAAAATTATAAATGGTTTCTTAAATTCCCGCGAATTATTAGCAATATTCAATTTTTCATTACCTCCAACCACTTGGACAAGATCAAAGAAGCTCTTCTGCATTCAACGCTTAGATAATTTTGCAAAAAATTTGCCAATCAATCGCATGATGGCATTCATAAATATTTTATGCGGTCATTCAAATTGTGATTCTTACAAGGAGAGGATCAGATGTGTGACTCACCGATTTCATCCATCTTTGGCACACGTGTGGGTCATAACTAGTAGTGTAACAGGTGCAAGTAATAGGGCGCACTATTAAGCCGTTTTCGATAAAAAAAAAATTGATTGATTCTAAAATTAAGATATTTAAATACAAAATGGATTTATAAAAACTATAAAAAGGAAATGAATGAACCCAACTTCAACAATGGGGTTCAATCCTTCGACCTTCTGACTACGAATCGGTGGTTTTATCGATGCGCCAAAAGGTCGGTATATGTTTGTTAACGCAAAAGGTATATAAACATTCGAATGAATAACAAATTTAAAAAACCATTTTTTCTCGAAAACGGCTGAATAGCGCGCCCTATTACTTGCACCTGTTACACTCCTAGTTATGACCTTCACGTGTGCCAAAGATGGATGAAATCCGTGAGTCACACATCTGATCCTCCCCTTGTTAGAGTTTAAGAACCGCATCAAACGCATCGATCTGGACTTGTTTTTAGGATTTTACCAATAACATTATTTATTTGTATATTATTTTATCTGTGCAATTCGTACATATTTTATTTTATTTTATTTTGTTTACATTTATTTTAACATGTTAAATTACCTTATTTCTGTAATTTTTGTTTTTTACTCGCTACATTTACAAATTATTTTTATTTTGTAATTTGGTAAAAGGAGATTTTCCGTTAATAAATCTATTATTATTATTATAACAGCTTAGCTAACACTAAGTAGCATATTTTGGATGATAAATGTTTATCGAGTAAAATTTTGTAGTACCTCTAATGTTTACATCTCTTAATGCAAAATCCCAGATAATGCTGATGGACGAATATAAATATCCCGATTGTATTGCCTTAAAATAAAATATATAAAATATTTACCATTTATACAAGACCTAAGTCTTTTAAATATTAACCCATGCGTTTGTACCTAATGAGTCTTTCCCAGCCCCCGTTGATATTACTTTGTCTATTTTTGGTAGTAAAGATGTAGTATATACATGCAGAAGGTTAAGAGAGATTGTTGCTTTAATAAAAAAAAAGTTGAAGAGGTTTTTTTTTTACGGTAATATCCGTTTTGGAGTCCCTAGATGCCATTTCAACAATTTCTGGATTTTTTTTTTGTATCTCAAAAACTAATAGAGCAATTGATATGAAACTTTCAACATCCGTCTTATTTGATAATCTGAAGAACTGAAAAGCTTTTGGTAAAATTTCGTACACCGGAAGTGGTCGTTTACCTTAACAATTTTTTGTTTTTTGCCAATATTTTCTTAAATATGAAAAATATCACAAAAACATTTAAACAAACTTTGAAGAAAACAAAGAAATGAACATCTTTTGCTTGAAAACATTTTTCATAAAATCGTTTTTATTCCAGAAAAAATGTATTATTTTTTTTTTAATTTTTGGTTTATAATTATAAAACGATAATAGTTACAGTAAATTGATGTTAATAATAATTGTAGAGAATGCTAAAATGAACAACTTATAAAGAATAAGTTTTTTTCTAAATCCCTTTAGTTTTTGAGTAAACTGAATTTTTCTATCTTTCATAATTTTGACGTTTTAAACGTCAGTTTCATCCGAGTTTACACAACGCTCGATATACATTTAAAATACGATTTAAATTGAAAATAAACCATGAAAACGTAAATATAAATGGCCCTGATACCAGCAAGTCGGAGAAAGTAACATGATGGCCACATCACCATTTTTTTAATTTAAAGGAAGGATGATGGCGGAAATTTGGGTTGGAGAATTATAGATGTCGGACATTGGCTTAGGCAGCCACAACCGATTTTTTCTACGTATTATTCATATTTTAAATGAAAACGGACAACCACAAACATTCAACCAGGGTCTTCCGCGAAAATATAATGTGTGTATAAATTTAAGCGCTATATTTCAATGCAAATTGCGCTTAGATCCAAAAACAAAGTGTATTTATTAAATGTACAAGTATTCAAATTTAATCTTGCGACAGATTATTAATATAACTGATGATGCGAGTTCAGTTCTCGAAACACTTACGCGGCGATAAATCTTGCGCGACTACGACAGGGGGAGTCGAGAGTTTTACATTTTTTGCTTCGCTCTTCAGTCCTGCACATTCCAAACTCGATAAATTCCCCGCTCTCCCCCCCCCCCCCTCCACAGCAACTCATCCTTCTTTATTACCTACCCATCCTACGCACACCAACCGCTAAAACAACATGACGACAATGACCTCGCCCCTCCAGTCATTACGCCACAGTTGCCCGTATACCCAAATTATGACTAATCCTGAATCAATTATGACTTGTTCTCATTAAATATGCACGAGTCTGCTAACCAAACAAACGTGTCTCCAATTGAATGGATAATTGCACGGCAACTTTTTATGAGCAACCTAATTTAATACTCACGTTGTTACGTGTGCCACGCCACGATTGCTATTCTTGGGATGCGGTATCGAGCGACCTCGGGCTTCGGGCAGGCAGAAACTTGAAGAGCGCCGGTCGAACGTGAGGCGATGGCGCAGCGGCAAACAAAACTCTGCTTCAAATCTATGATGGTGAAACCCGGGGGCTACGCCTCGCCTCGCCTGCACAACTGGCAACGCCGCGCTTTATAGCCTTTCCATGTATTAGCTGCATACATGGCGTCGCAATAACCTAAATAACGTTCCTGTGTGCGTCATCTTGTTTTATTGGAGGCACTTGGTCCTCTCTCCGTCGTGTTTATTGTGGTTTTATCGAGTTATACACACAGGCTAAAGGCGAACAGCTAAAGTTAGCTGCTGCGTCAGCGCTATCGACCCAGCCATCTGGGATTATTGCCAAATCTATTGGGGATTAACTCGTGCTGATGTGCTCGTATAAACTCTACGTTATGCAAATATCACATAAAACATTCAATTATAGATATTTTGACAGTTTATTTAAAAATGCGAACAATAGGTTTTTACTGGGATCCATTATTAGGTTTTGAATTTATATTTCGTGCTAGCATTTTCGACTATATAGTGTGCATAAATTAGTTATATTTCGACTACTTACTTATTACACGTTGATGTATTTATGACATGTAATTAGTTTTTACAAACTAATCGTCGGCGGATAGTGCTTTAAATAAAGTATACTAATCTAATATACATTAAGGTAAAATAGTGATGGTATTGATTAGATTTTGTTACATTTATAATTATCAAACTCGTGGTGTCCTTTCCTGTATACTGATCAATATCAGTTACACGTGCACACGCTACAAATTTAGATAACAAAATCTACCTTCATCATACAATGTTGCAAGTTATTTAGGTAACAAAATCCGCCACTTCATCTGACCTAAATCTGAAGCGCTATAAATTCAAATAATGTTGGCAGGTTTTGAATGCTGAAATACGAGTGTGTGTTGATATAAAAATATGAAGTGTTTTTCTTTAGAAAAACTTTTCTCCTGATATTATTTTTCCTGGTAATCAATCAAGATAACTCCACAGTTACGAACAGTTTTGAACGCGGAACTTCTTAGGCCTTGCTTTAATTTCATAATAATAATGATAATAATAATCCTTTATTACGCAATGTCACCGATTTCAAAATCATGTATATATTACATATTAAAATAGCTACATAAATATTGTGTCTATTTTGGTTTAATAAATGATTTGAATCAGAGTCCTGCAGAAGCGGGTTTTCAAAAGCCCGGCCCGGCCTGACAGTGAAAATTTAACCCGGAACTGAATATTCAAAGCCCGGCCCGTCCCCGAAAAATGTTGAATTAAATAAATAAAATTAGTGGACCCATGTATTCCTGCAAATTCTTAAAATACATTAAATTCGTGTTAATAACATTTTTTTTCAATTCACTTAGTTGTTACTTTCCCGACCTGGCCCGGCCCGGGTTAAATTATCCCATGTATTCCTTCAAATTCTTAAAATACATTGAATTCGTGTTAATAACATTTTTTTTTTCAATTCACTTAGTTGTTACTTTCACGGCCTGGTCCGGCCTGGGTTAAATTATCCATCGGCCCGGGGTTTGAAAAATACGGCCCGGGCCGGGCCAAAGTCCGGCCCGTGCAGGCCTCTGATTTCAATTTTAAATTTTTGACGAAAGCATGAAAAACTACACAAGGGTCTCCCCTTTCAGCTAGATAAAATAGTAAATAGGTTTACATACATCACTTTAGAAATTTTTTTAGAAAAAAATCGATTTTCCAGACTTTGAACGTACGCAGCGGGTAAATGAAGACTCAAAATCGAACACGGTTTGCAAGTCTGTGCTTATCGCTTGCTAATTAGTAGGATTCAATTAAAATTGACGATTAAAAATTTTCGACGAAAACATTAAGAACTTGAGTTTTACTCAAAAATTACATTTGAATTGATTTCCTGAAGAAGCCGCTGGTTCGATTCGGGGTTTCTATACGTCACTGGAAAGATCACTTCACGACCCTTCAGAACTGTACTTGCGCCACCACAAATGTCAATTTTTAGCCCGTGACGCGTTCCCAAAAAAAAAAATCGGAAATGGAAAAAATCAACTTTTTTAATAATAATCGTAGACCGAACGAGCTAAATCGATTGGAGTTAAAAAAATTCATCTAGAAAAGATTGCAAAAAAGTTGTCAATTCACAATGAATTTTATCGAAAATTTCAGACTTTGAACGGCCGTAGCGGCTCAACGAAGAATCGAAATCGAACGCGGTTTTCAAATCTGTGCTCCTTGGGTGAAAATTAGTAGGATTCAATTAAAATTGGCGATTTTTAATTTTTGACGAAATCCTGAAAAACTAACCAAGGGTCAGTGTTGCATTTAAAAAAATTAAATTAAAATTGCATTTAAAACGATTTTCTGAAGAAACCACTGGTTCGATTTGGGGTTTCTATACGTCACTGGAAAGATCACTTCAAGGCCCTACAGAAAATGTACTTGCGCCACCACAAATGTCAGTTTTTAGTCCGTGACGCGTTCCCAAAAAAAACGAAAATGGAAAAACTCGAAAAAATCAACTTTTTTAATAATCATCGTCGACCTTTCTTTATGTAATTCCTTTTTTCATCAGAGAAAATAGCTAAATCAATCGGCGTTAAAAAATTTCATCTAGAAAAAATTGCAAAAAAATTGTCCATGAACTTTATGGAAAATTTTGAAAAAAGTCGATTTTTTCAGGCTTTGAACGGCTGTTGCGGCTAAACAAATAATCCAAATCGAACGCAGTTTTCAAATCTATGCTCCTTCGGTGCAAATTAGTGGGTTTCAATTAAAATTGGCGATTTTCATTTTTTGACGAAAACCTGAAACTACTCAAGGGTCCCCCCTTCTCAATTTTGCTCAAAAATTGCATATAAAATGATTTCCTGAAGAAACCACTGGTTCGATTTACTCCAAGACCCTTCAGAAAATGTACTTGCGCCACCACACATGTCAATTTTTAGCTCGTGACGCGATCCCAAAAAAAAAGTCGAAAATGGAAAAAATCGAAAAAATCTACTTTTTTAATAATCATCGTAGACCTTTATGTTAAACCTTTTTTCATCAGAACGAGCTTAATCGAATGTAGTTAAAAAAATTCATCTAGAAAAAATTCCAAAAAATTTGGCAAGTCACCATGAACTTTATGGAAAATTTTGAAAAAAGTCGTTTTTTCCGACTTTGTACGGCCGTAGCGGCTAAACGAAGAATCCAAATCAAACGCGGTTTGCAAATCCGTGCTCCTGTGCTGAATTAGTCGGATTTAATTAAAATTGGCGATTTTTATTTTTTGACGAAAACCTGAATACTCAATTTTGCTCAAAAATTGCATTTAAAATGATTTCCTAAAGAAACCACTGGTTCGATTCGAGGTTTCTATATGTCACCAGAAAGATCCCTTCAAGAATCGATTGAAGTTAAAAAAATTCATCTAGAAAAAAATGCAAAAAAGTTAACAAGTCACCATGAACTTTATGGAAAATTTTGAAAAAAGTCGGCTTTTTCAGGCTTTGAACGGCCGTAGCGGCTAAACGAAGTATCCAAATCGAACGCGGTTTTCAAATCTGTGCTCCTTGGATGCAAATTAGTCGGATTCAATTAAAATTGGAAATTTTTATTTTTTGACGAAAACTTGATAAATAAACTACCCCCTTCTTAATTTTGGCCAAAAATTGCATTTAAAATGATTTCCTGAAGAAACCACTGGTTCGATTCAGGGTTTCTATACGTCACCAGAAAGATCCCTTCAAGACACTTCAGAAAATGTACTTGCGCAACGACAAATGTCAATTTTAAGCCAGAGACGCGTTTCCAAAAAAAAAACTCGAAAATGGAAAAATCGAAAAAATCAACTTTTTTAATTATTAATTATATTTAATTATTATTATATTAGTAGACCCTCATTTAATACCTTTTTTTTATCAGAAGAACGAGCTAAATCTATTGATGTTAAAAAATTTCATCTGGAAAAATTGCAAAAAAGTCACCATGAACATTGTGAATAATTTTGAAAAAAAGTCGATTTTTCAAACTTTGAACGTTCACATCCTCGGAAAACGATACATTTTTAAATCAACAGATTCTGCGCATTTGACGTAATGTTTGTGGAATTTTGAACTTTCTTGAAAATCGTTTCATTTTTGAAAGCAGCAACCAGTTATCTTTCACGTTTGGCTTTCGACAACGAAAAATAAATAATTGGTTCGTGTTCATAAAGCTCAACCCTATCACAATTGATTTACATTTTTTGTAAAATTTATTCTTTACTTCATATTGTCTTCCAAAACATTTCCAGAAATCTTTGAAATCGCCTCTAGGCACCTTAAAATAGATATTTCCGTAATTTTTTGTGCAATTAAAAAAAAAATCAAAAGTGCGAATTTAAAATCTTCAACTTTAAAAAGTGAGAGTTTTGCATTTTGTGATAATTTCATGAGAACATCTTAAAGTTTTAAAATTGAATTTTTTTATAATCAAAATCGAAGAACTCGCTAGAAAGTAGTGCGATGTAAAAAAAATCACAATCGCAATTTTTAATCTTTGGACTTTGTAAACGTTCAATTTTGACGAAAAATGTATTAACCCATTTTTAATTGCCACATTTTGTCGTTAGAATTATCAAAATTACACAACGTGATTGGCAGTTGTGCAATTAAAAAAAATCAAAATCGCAATTTTTAATCTTTGGACTTTGTAAACGTTCAATTTTGACGAAAAATGTATTAACCAATTTTTAATTGCTACATTTTGTCGTTAGAATTAAAAAAATTACAGGCAGTTGTGCAATTAAAAAAATCAAAATCGCAATTTTTAATCTTTGGACTTTATAAACGTTCAATTTTGACGAAAAATTTATTAACCAATTTTTAATTGCCACATTTTCTGTCGTTAGAATTATCAAAATTACACAACGTGATTGGCAGTGGTGCAATTAAAAAACAATCAAAATCGCAATTTTTAATTTTTGGACTTTGTAAACGTTCAATTTTGACGAAAAATGTATTAACCCATTTTTAATTGCCACATTTTTTCGTTAGAATTATTAAAATTACACAACGTGATTGGCAGTGGTGCAATTAAAAAAATCAAAATCGCAATTTTTAATCTCTGGACTTTGTATACGTTCAATTTTGACGAAAAATGTATTAACCCATTTTTAATTGCCACATTTTGTCGTTAGAATTATCAAAATTACACAACGTGATTGGCAGTGGTGCAATTAAAAAAATCAAAACCGCAATTTTTAATCTTCGGACTTTATAAACGTTCAATTTTGACGAAAAATGTATTAACCAATTTTTAATTGCTACATTTTGTCGTTAGAATTAAAAAAAATTACAGGCAGTTGTGCAATTAAAAAAAATCAAAATCGCAATTTTTAATCTTTGAACTTTGTAAACGTTCAATTTTGACGAAAAATGTATTAACCAATTTTTAATTGCCACATTTTCTGTCGTTAGAATTATCAAAGTTACACAATGTGATTGGCAATTGTACAATTTAAGAAAATCAAAATCGCAATTTTTAATATTTTGGACTTTGAAAACCTGAAATTTTGTCATTTTGCGTAAATTTCACAAAAAATGTTAAGTCAATTTTTAAATTACACTAAATTTGCCTTACGTTAGAAACATCAAAACCAGACAACGTGATTGGCAGTTGTGCAATTAAAAAATCAAAATCGCAATTTTTAATATTTTGGACTTTGAAAACCTGAAATTTTGTCATTTTGCGTAAATTTCACAAAAAATGTTAAGTCAATTTTTAAATTACACTAAATTTGCCTTACGTTAGAAACATCAAAACCAGACAACGTGATTGGCAGTGGTGCAATTAAAAAAATCAAAATCGCAATTTTTAATCTCTGGACTTTGTATACGTTCAATTTTGACGAAAAATGTATTAACCCATTTTTAATTGCCACATTTTGTCGTTAGAATTATCAAAATTACACAACGTGATTGGCAGTGGTGCAATTAAAAAAATCAAAACCGCAATTTTTAATCTTCGGACTTTATAAACGTTCAATTTTGACGAAAAATGTATTAACCAATTTTTAATTGCTACATTTTGTCGTTAGAATTAAAAAAAATTACAGGCAGTTGTGCAATTAAAAAAAATCAAAATCGCAATTTTTAATCTTTGAACTTTGTAAACGTTCAATTTTGACGAAAAATGTATTAACCAATTTTTAATTGCCACATTTTCTGTCGTTAGAATTATCAAAGTTACACAATGTGATTGGCAATTGTACAATTTAAGAAAATCAAAATCGCAATTTTTAATATTTTGGACTTTGAAAACCTGAAATTTTGTCATTTTGCGTAAATTTCACAAAAAATGTTAAGTCAATTTTTAAATTACACTAAATTTGCCTTACGTTAGAAACATCAAAACCAGACAACGTGATTGGCAGTTGTGCAATTAAAAAATCAAAATAGCAATTTTTAATATTTTGGACTTTGAAAACCTGAAATTTTGTCATTTTGCGTTAATTTCACGAAAAAATTCAATTTTTAAATTACACTAAATTTGCCACGATTAGCAATTGTGCAATTTGTCGGAAGTTGCCCGGGTCGGTAAATGTTGCTAGTCCGCCACTGGATATCTAGCATTTTTTTTTCTGCACAGAATTAAAAATCTATTCCTATATAATCCCAGTGCATACCTTTAAAAACGAGATATACGCAACAAAATTGCCATCCGTTACCAAATAAAGTCGCAAAAACGTTTAAGCTACACGAATTTGCTGCATCTTTGCCGCAGTAGTGCAACGCCACCTGCCCGAAACACATTGCGCGTGCACGAACGAATTTTCGTACTAGGAAAAATTTCATGCCCATCTCAGTTTCTGTTGCGATTCTCGTTCAATAGCACACGCTCCGTAAACAACGATAGTTTCAGTTGTTTATTTTGGCAGTATTGATTAAAATGAGTGCCGCGAAAGATTACCGTAAAGGAAATAAAAGCCGCCTGAGACTATCCGCACGTCGAAAAAGGAGAACAAGTTTCCCGCTTAAAAAGAAAGTAAGTAAATCAAATTACATAGTAAAAATAGCTTGTAAAATGAAACATTATATTTATTATACAGTGTGGTCATAACACCTGCAAATATCTTGCAACATATTTTTTGTGCGAAAAATGCTTGGAGAGATTAATAGTATCGTATGTTCATTAAAAAAAAACCTCAAGTGTGCCATGACTTTTTCGTTTTAAAAATTTAAGTTGGCACACTTGTTAGGAATTGACATATAAACGTCAGATCTTTCTAAAAGTCACAATTATTCCGTGCTCACAATGGTTTACAGCAACCAGCAAAAAACGTATTACATAACTAGAGTTGTAAGTAGCAAATTACGTGCAAGTGAAAGATATTGCGTACGTAATTTCACGAGCGCGTAATTGCGTTACAATTCGCGTTATGTACTATGCTTTACCTTCGACCTTACATTTATTCGCTTAAATTAAATAAATATTGAAACTGAATCTTGTCAGGGTGACGTTTAAATTTGTATTTAATTAGCCGGTAATGGCAATGTAGGACGACTACCAACTAAACAAACGAATTACCGTTCGAACAATTTGCAGTCGAATAATATATTGTCCAATACGTTGATTGAACAAATTTAAGGATCAATTTTATAATCGGTGCAATTAACTAAAGCGTCTGAAGGACGTCGATGGCTATTTGCAGCTCTTAATAATAATAATAATAATATATTCACCCCGTACATTAAAGTATTAATTAGATTATAAAATATAAAACAAAATATAAAATAAAATATTATCTTACGATTTAAAGTTTCAATAAACTGTATTTGTTATTATTTATTAAGTAAAGACGTGTTCAAACTGTTTTCCATTATTTGTTTGACAATGTCCTAGTCTGCAAAAAAATGCAAGTACTCTATCAATTGTTTCTGGGGCGATATTGCGTATTTATTGTCGAATTATAACTTTTCGGGTTTATTGACACAAACTTTGGTTTTGAAATAAGCCCCACAGAAAAGGGTGTAAGATCTGGAAGCGAGCTGGCCATTCGATAGCTTCACGTCGTTCTATCCACCGTTGTGGAAGGATGTTATCCAAGTAACATATGTGCGAACAGGAAGAGCATAATGGGGAGGTGCTCCGTCCTGTTGATACCAAAGTTTGTATCAACAGGAGGTATGTCTCGTTCATTTACATTTGGGTATAAAGCTATCATGGAATTAATGTTTGCCGTAAAAATTGCAAATATCTCTCGTTCGGTAAGATGTCATCAAAAAATTCAGATAATAATAATAATATTGGACTTTATTCTCACATGGTGTTACACAGAAAATCGTAACGTGGGATTCAGCTTTGGGTAACAACCTAGCTGTTTTTCCACCCAAACCTTCAGCATATAAAAAAAAACTAAAAATGGAGATTTGAATATAAATAGAAGATCGACGTTTAAATTGGCCGTTTACTGACAATCCGCATTTGGGGGGGGGGGGGATGACCGTATTTTCATACTTTGAAAATGTATATACTTAGATACTAGGTTGTTAACTTGCTACGATTTTTCTGGAATATGAAAGCCCAATCATTCGTGAACATTTTTTTTTCAAGTTGGAATTCCACACTTATTTTGAATTTTGAAAAATCAACGATTTTTCGATTTTTTATTGCTGAAAATTGATATTATTAGATACTCGGTAGTTGACTTGCTATGATTTTTCTAGAAAATGAAAGCCCAATCATTCGTAAACAATTTGTTTTTTTTTATATTGGAAGTCTGCACTTATTTTGGATTTTGAAAAATCAACGCTTTTTCGTTTTTTTTAGCGCTGAATATGGATATTCTTAGATACTCGGTGGTTGACTTGCTACGATTTTTCTGGAATATGAAAGCCCAACCGTTTGTTAACATTTTTTTTTAATGTTAAGAAGTCTGGCCTTATTTTGGATTTTGAAAAATCAACGCTTTTTCGATTTTTTTTAACGCTGAAAATGGATATTCTTAGATACCGAATGGTTGACTTCCTACGATTTTTCTGGAATGTGGAAGCCCAATCATTCGAACATTTTTTAAAGTTCTGCACTTACTTTAAATTGTGAAAAATCAATGCTTTTTCGATTCTTTAACGCTGAAAATGTATCTACTTAGATACTCGGTACTTAACTTGCTACGATTATTCTGGAATATGTAAGCCTAATAAATCGTGATCATTATTTTTAATGTTGGAATCTGTACTCATTTTGGATTTTGAAAAATCGCTTTTTCGATTTTTGGAATGCGCAAAATGGAAATTCTTAGGTTTGTTGATGATTATTGGGGATACAGTAATTGACTTGCGGTGGCGAATGCGTCTTTAATACCCTCCTGCAGAGATGACTCAAATCGTCTAAAAAAATGATTAACATGACTTAAGATTATGTTTCTCGAAATTAGAACTAAATGACTTTGAGGGTGGATAGATTCAGCAATAGATCTCTGAGAAAAGAAAAGCGAATCGATATTTGGAATAAATGATCATAAGCAAGAAATACCCAACAATTATTCAAAATCGAAAACGCGAATTTGTTGCCTTTGAACTTGCGAGAAGTTTGGGAGTTTATGAATATTTCTTAATACCTTTTTTAAATAAAAATCAATTCTCTATATTTTAACATGCAAATTATCATAATCAAAAACAGGTTCAATACTTTAAAAATCAAGAACACGATTTTGTTGAAATCGCGGAAAATGGAAAAAATGGAAAATTTCGAATTTTGGTAATATTCGTTCAATTGACATGAATATTTCTTAATATTTTTTTAAGATACTACATTCTCTATATTTTAGCATATAAATCATGATAATCGAAAATCAGTAATTTTAACGCTCATTTAGATTATAAAAAATTGTATCCATTAAATATAAGAAGGATATACTTAGTGCTGATAAACCTTCACTTGTTCATTTATTTATTTAAAAAAAACAGACATTATGTTCAATTAAGAGGTAACACCACTCTAGGATTTTTGAAAACTCGTTTTTTTTGCTTAAACAATATTTTAGGGTCTTATAAACAATATCCAGTTGCTCCTATAGTGAGAAAATTGCTGTAAGGATTTATGTGCTCGTAAAACTTTAAACGCGTTTTTCTCGAAACCATTTTTTTCAAAATGGGAGGACGGTTTACTTGAAAACCGTCGCAAGGATAGATTTCAATTTTTGACAGTAGCTTCACAATAACATTCTCCATGGAAGTACGAAGCCGTTTTTTTTTATTTAATGTGTACTTTTTATTCTTTTGGCCAAAAATCGAAAAAAAAATTCAAACGTGCACCATTTCTACAAAATTTGATTTAGCAAAAAACCCCTACAAGCAAAAAAAAACAGTTTTCCAAAATCCTAGAGTGGTGTTACCCGTTAAGTCGGCGCCAATATTAAATAATAGTAGTAATAAATTTATATTTCGATTTTAATTTAGTTCTAACCGATTGATGCACTTTTGTAACATGATTTCGATTTGAAGAGGAACATGGTTGTCAAAAGTGTTATATAATATATTGTAAAATGCTTCACACGCCATATCAACATCATCAGACCAATCAATTTTACATAAAGCTGGAAAATTTGCTTTTCTAAAATTGTATTTGTATTTTAACTGTTTTGTGTTATTATTACGCGATGTATCATCATATTCTAGTTTAATGAAAAAATGCGAGAGTGGAATGATGGCTAATAGGGCTGTGCAAAATAATCGATTTATCGATCAATCGGTTAATCGGTTATTGGATTATTACTCGAAAAATAATCAATTAATCGATCATTTCATTAATCGATTAATCGATTGTTTGATTATTGGATTAATCCGATCATTTGATTATTAGATTAATCATTTCATTATTTTAATCGAACAATATTTTACTTTTTAAATAGGAATAATGTTTTATGCGTATATTTTCTGTTTATGAAAAAATGTATTCATGTAGCGAAAACTTGATTTGATTCTCTTTGTAACCAATTAAATATGCCATTTGTTAAATGGTAACACATGCCTTTTTAACATGTAAAATGTGCCAAGAACACGGTGAACACACTTGGTGACAAATGGTAGAAGAGTTTTTTTTGCGAATAAATTACTCTACACGCCTTTTCTCATCATTAAGAACTGTCATGAATTTTTTCAGATTTTTCTAAAACCCAATTTTTTTTCCTTTTTTTCCTGGAAAATGAGCGAAAATCATGAAATGGCTAAATGGCTTATAATGTACACCAAAATGTTCACACAGGAGCGGACAATATGTGGTTAAATTTTTAGCCAAATCGTTCTTGTAGTTTTCCCGTTTTGCGCTCTCAGATTTGGCACTCGTAAGTTGGCCAGAAATTTTGGTCGATTTTAGAATTTTTTTGGCGCGGTCTCTCAAAACAGATATGGATGATATTACAAGAGTTAATAGCTACATTCTTCTGGAATTCTATGTTTCCATTCATAACTATCTGTCGTATTCACGAACCAAGATTTGCACATTTGAATTAGTCGGTGTCCGATAGCGTCAATCTGCAGGGTCTCGGTATTCGCTTCCCATAAGCCCTCTATGTTAATATTCAGTTGATGAAAAATGGTAGAATAAATTTTTTTTCGGGAAAATAATTACTCTACAAGCTTTTTCTGGTCATTGAGAACCGTCATGAATTTTTTGAGATTTTTCTAAGACCCAACATTATTCCCCTTTTTCCTGACCAATGCAAAAATGGGCGAAAATCATAAAATGGTGAAATGACTTGTAATGTACATAAAAATGTTCACAAAAGAACGGGAAATACGTGGTTAAATTTTCAGCAAAATTATACTTGTAGTTTTCCTGCTGCTCGGCTCTTGTAAGTTGTCTGAAAATTTTGGTCGATTTTGGGAATTTTTTGGCTCGGTCTCACGAACCAGTTATGGACAATATGACATCAATTTTCTCTTAATTTACTTCTTGAAAAGTGTTGTGGATGTACGGAAAAACATTTCCAACTATACATTGCACTGTAATATGCATTCATACGACACGCGTCAGTGAGTAGAGCTCCTGCTCGCGGGCCTCGTGGTCGTGGGTTCGAATCCCATCCGGGTCACTTTTTCGGAATGAAGAAGTGGCCGTTTGGGTCTATGGATGTCCAGTGTATGTCCCCTCATTCATTATATATAATAAATAATGATTACATATATAAATAAATATTAGAAAGCAATACACATAGTAGTTAAATGGTACCTCTGGCAGAATGGACCAACTTCATATCCAAAAAAAAGTATTATTATTATATGGCAAGTGCAGACTTTTCCATGGAAAAATTATTAAAAGTTCATTGTATTTTGATGTTCTATGAAAAAATAGAAGCATTGGTTATTCAATTTTTAAGAAATTTGAGAGCTAAAATGAGAAATTGCATTTTTTTGTAGCGAGAACAAAAGATTATGAATTTTACCAAAACTATGACAAATGCAGATTAACCCATTACAAGAATTATTCGAAATTTATTAACTTTACGTTCTTTGGAAATAAAAAAAAAACATTCTTTGATACATTTTAGAATTACTGCGCAAAGTTGGGGCATTTTTTTGCAGTAAGAATAAAAGATTATTAGTTTTGCAAAAACTGCGCATTTGCCCATTACAAAAATTATTCAAAAATGATTGGGTCTTTATGTTCTTTGAAAAAATGAAAACAGTTTTTGATACATTTTCGAGAAATTTTAGCGGAATAAGAAAACAAGAGATTATG
Organism: Ocypus olens; assembly: GCA_910593695.2. Lineage (NCBI taxonomy): Eukaryota > Metazoa > Arthropoda > Insecta > Coleoptera > Staphylinidae > Ocypus > Ocypus olens. The sequence continues at coordinate 10,361,787 of OU343051.1, read as the reverse complement.
AATTTCCCCCTTATAAAAATGATTCAAAATTTATTGTATTTTGATGTTCTATGAAAAAAATAGAAACATCGCTTGATCAATTTTTAAGAAATTTGAGCATCAAGGTGAGAAATTGCATTTTTTGCAGCGTGAACAAAAGATTATGCATTTTGCTAAAATATGGCAAGTGCGGATTTGGTAATTACAAAATATTATTCATAATGTATTATATTTTGATATTCTACGAAAATATATAAACATCGATTAAATAATTTTCGAGATATTTGAGTTCCAAGATGAAAAATTGCATTTTTTTTGCAGCGACAACAAACGATTATTAATTTCGCAAAACTATGGCATGTGTATACTTGTACGACAGTTATTTCAAATATAGAAACTGTTTTGAGTGTTTTTGCAAATTTTCCACTTTCTAGCAACTGTTTTTATATTTTTTTCAAACGCTCGCGAACTGCGCGATCACAGAATGACTTAAGCACCTTCTCGTGCGATTATTTCAAAAAATACGGAAGGGGTGTTTTGTGATTTTCTCGGGAACGTAAAGTAGAAACTGTTTTGAGTGTTTTTGCAAATTTTCCACTTTCTAGCAACTGTTTTTATATTTTTTTCAAACGCTCGCGAATTGCGCGATCACAGAATGACTTAAGCACCTTCTCGTGCGATTATTTCAAAAAATACGGAAGGGGTGTTTTGTGATTTTCTCGGGAACGTAAAGTAGAAACAGTTTTGAGTGTTTTTGCAAATTTTCCACTTTGTAGCAACTGTTTTTATATTTTTTTCAAACGCTCGCGAATTGCGCGATCACAGAATGACTTAAGCACCTTCTCGTGCGATTATTTCAAAAAATACGGAAGGGGTGTTTTGTGATTTTCTCGGGAACGTAAAGTAGAAACAGTTTTGAGTGTTTTTGCAAATTTTCCACTTTGTAGCAACTGTTTTTATATTTTTTTCAAACGCTCGCGAATTGCGCGATCACAGAATGACTTAAGCACCTTCTCGTGCGATTATTTCAAAAAATACGGAAGGGGTGTTTTGTGATTTTCTCGGGAACGTAAAGTAGAAACAGTTTTGAGTGTTTTTGCAAATTTTCCACTGTGTAGCAACTGTTTTTATATTTTTTTTAAAACGCTCGCGAATTGCGCGATCACAGAATGACTTAAGCACCTTCTCGTGCGATTATTTCAAAAAATACGGAAGGGGTGTTTTGTGATTTTCTCGGAAACGTAAAGTAGAAACAGTTTTGAGTATTTTTGCAAATTTTCCACTTTCTAGCAATTATTTTTATATTTTTTTCAAACGTTCACGAATTGCACGATCGCAGAATGACTTAAGCACCTTAAGCACGCGATTATTTCGAAAAGTAGGGAAGGGGTGTTTTGTGATTTTCTCGGGAACGTAAAGTTAGGATTACCGGGTAATTTTAAGCTGTTAAAAAATAAAGGGGGCGAATTAAGAAGCAGGTGTTTGGTCCAAAAAGGTTGAGAAACACTGGCGTAGATGGTTTATTATAAACATATATAAGGACTACAGAGACAGAATTTATGCATAATCGGATGACTTTAACTTCTATGTTATGTAATCCGTTCGTATCAAATAAAATCTCATCTGATATAACATTGTTACGTACGTACTGCACCAACGCCACACCTCTGTCATTTAATATGTCGAACCTATTGACAATGTAATTAGAGGGAAATAATTTAAAATTTTGATCTTCACTATGTAACCACGTCTCAGTTAAAAAATGGTGATGTGGCCATCATGTTACTTTCTCCGACTTTATATTTACGTTTTCATGGGTTTATTTTCAATTGAAATCATATTTTAAATGCACATCGAGCGTTGCGTAAACTCGGATGAAACTGACGTTTAAAACGTCAAAATCATGAAAGATGTAAAAATTATACTTCAAATTCAAAAACTCGGTTTACTCAAGAACTAACGAGATTTCGAAAAAAACTTATTCTTTAGAAGTTGTTCATTTTGGCATTCTGTACAATTATTATTCACATAATTTTTCTGTAACTATTATCGTTTTATAATTATAAACGAAAAATTAAAAAAATAATAATAAATTTTTTTCTCGAATAAAAATGATTTTATGAAAAATGTTTTCAAGCAAAAGCTGTTCATTTCTTTGTTGTCTTCAAAGTTTGTTTGAATGTTTTTTTGATATTTTTCATATTTAAGAAAATATTGGCAAAAAACAAAAAACAGTTAAGGTAAACGCCCACTTCCGGTGTACGAAATTTTACCAAAAGCTTTTCAGTTCTTCAGATTATCAAATAAGATGGATGTTCAAAGTTTCATATCAATTGCTCTATTAGTTTTTGAGATACAGCGCACACAGACAGACAGACACACACACCCACACACAGACACACACACAGACACACACACACACACACACAGACACAATTTTTTTTTCCAGAAATTGTTGAAATGGTATCTAGGGACCCCAAAACGGATATTTCCGTAAAAAAAATTTTTGAAAAAAAAATCACGATCACAATACTTTCTCGTACTTCGTAACGGAGAAAGTAAAAATATACATCGTAGTCATTGCACAATATACTATTATATCGTGTGAGCCACACAGTTTTGTTTCAGAGTTGGCTGTGAGATAAATGATAAAATATTATTACGTCATGAGACTCGATTAATTCAATTGAATTTAAAGATTTAAAAAATGAATTAATCTCAGACATGACCGCCATGTTTCTCTCTCTCTCAAGCATGGCCAACTCAGAAACAAAATTCTGTAGCTCACACCTTAAAATTCACCTATTTTTATAGACGACAAAAAGAAATATTTGCTCTTGTTGCAGAAAATAAAAAAAAATGTGCCTAGGCTGAAGGACTCGGTGGATGACCCTTTCTAACATACATCTGTATGTTTTGTATCTATGTAAGGTGTGAGCCACAGAATTTTGTTGCTGATTTGGCCATGCCTGAGAGAGAGAAACATAGCAGTCATGTCTGAAATTAATTCATTTTTTTTAAATCTTATTCAATTGAACTAATCGTAATAATATGCGACATACCTGACTTATCTCATAGCCAACTCTGAAACAAAATGTTGTGGCTCACACGATATGCGTGTTGGAATAAAATGTATGTATATTTGTATCTATTTGAGTTTGGATAACTCGCGACAAATATGTTCTCTTGTTCAAAAATATTAAATAAATACAATCATTCATCAATTTGCAATAAAACGTCGTGATTTTTCACATAATTAGTTGCAATTAAAACATGGCGAATTTTTTATTTTCAATTCTGTTCAATTCGAATTTGCGTGCGTTCGGTAGAATTTTTCGTGCTAGGGCCTCCGTACGTTGCCGCGGCCCAAGCATAAATCCCGCGCGCCGTGCAGGGACGAGTATTGCGACAGCCGCAGTGCACGCGTACGCGGACCCGTACGACGACGGAACAAATGCCGCACGACGTATTTGTGGCGTGGCGTTTGTTTGCCGTGCAGCTGCGAGTCGTCCGTCATTTGAGTCGCACGAAAACATGAGGGACGATCTCGAGTTTTACATCACGCTTCTGCGGGAGGTCGAGTGCCACCCCGTCCTGTACGACCACAACGACACCAATTACAGTAACAGGACGGCCGGCGAAAACGCTTGGATTCAAATCGGAACGAAACTCAGTGAAACAGGTGAGTTCATTTAATTGCAATGATGGGGGGATATAAAATACAAAGGCGGGTTTGGGAGGAATTCAGTTTTGACGTTTAAAAAAATCCTAACCTCAAAGTACCAAATTTTAACTGGCAAGATTAATTAAAATACAATTAATCCATACATATATTATAACGTGATGTTAATTGTAAGCCCATCCATCTAACTTCACAAAAGAAATTCAAAGACAGAAATACGATTGTACATTGAGTTGCATATAATATTGGCTGATGTAAATCACGCATGCGATCATTTAAGTTTGACGTTATTTATTTAATGTTAAGCGGCGATCGCACGACGCTGGTTTACATTATTATCAGTAGCAGTATCACTGATGTCCTAATTTTTAATATTCGGCGACATTCCTAATTTTTCTCACAGCCAACTCTGAATCAAAATCCTGTGGCTCACACGATACAACCCTAGCACTGCTCAAGACAATTTAAAAATAACGTACACATTTCAGGAATCGCTTGCAAGAGCAAGTGGCGAAACCTCCGCTCGACCTACATCCGATACCTCCACTCGAAAGCCGGAAACCGTTCCGGAGCATGCCCTCAAAAAGAATACTATCTAGCGCCGTACTTCAACTTCCTGAAACCCTTCATCAGATCGAGAAAATCGGACAACCACCAACCCGAATCTTCTTTGGAAACGACCGACAACGATTCCACCGAGCAAATTTGCGTGCCGCTGTTGAAAGTCGAGGATAGCTCAATGGGATACGAAACGGAGGAGTCGCGATCGAACGACGGAATTCTCACCTACAGTCCGCGGCCTCTCACTTCGGGATTAGATTCGCAGCAATCTGCGGCAATCGCGAAGACAGATTCGCATTCTCAGAGCCCTCAACCCGCCTGTGCGCAGAACGCGTTCGCGCAGACTTCTGCGAACAAGCGCGAGTTCGTTGATTGGGACGCGTGCGCAGCACCCAAGCGACAGAAACTGGAAAGCGATGCGTGCGAGCTGTTTCTTCTGAGTTTGGTGCCGCGCATGCAATCGATGACCGAGCCCCAGCAACTGTCGTTTCAAATTGGTGTTATGCAACTATTGCAAAATATTAAATATTCTACAATGAAACCTGATTGATAAGTGAAGGTGTATTATGTTTTGTATATATTACTTAAGTTTGTATTAGAATAATAAATGTTTGCTTTCTATTGCTTATTTTTTTTTCACCAAATTGAATACTTACAGACGGTAAAACCAGTCGTGCAGACACAACAAATTCTAGAGTATCATCCAGTACACAAATGTATTATGGCATTGAAGGAGGCTGTCTTTTGGGTCAAAGTACATTCAAATACGAAGGAAATTAACAGGGCGCAGCGGCGGCTCGTGAATTTCCGTAAGTGAGGCAACAAAGATGCCGCTCGTGCTGCACTACTTACTCTTATAGAGGAAACAAATATTTTGTTGCTTTTTCGGTCAAATTATCTTCCGTTGCCTCACCGCCGAACATCCACGAGCCGCCGCTGACAGGGCGGATGCTCTAACGGTTAGGTTAGGTTAGGTTAGGTTAGAGTCTAACCAAACGGAGCTTCTCTAAAAGAAACCGAAACTAAAAATGTTCATGATCACAATACTTTCCCGTACTTCGTAACTGAGAAATAAAATCAGAAGTGATACTAAAGAGCGTACAACAAAAATCGACGTCGAAGTTATTAACATCTGACATGTCAACATGACAACGTGTGCGTGTGATCTAAGTTCAGACATGACTTCCAGAGATTTCCAGCGCCAGCTTTGTCGTCAATTTTTGTTGTACTCTCGTTAGAAGTTCCATGTGCTTACAAAAAAAGGGTTGCTGATTGCACCATATTTTAAATAACTAAAGAACATTTAATTCTCCATAAAAAACATTTATTCTTTTAAATAATTACTTATGTATTACATCAAAGTTCACAACAAAAGAGTTATGGAAGGATTTTTTTTATCTTAAAATTAGATTTTTTCAGTCCATAGCGGGAAACTTCATTATTCGAGGTTGGCAACACTGAGTGTGGGTAGTGTTGCCAGTTATTTGATGCCTAGAGTAGCCAAAATTACCAATAGATGTCGCACAAATATCTCCAATGTTCAAGTTACTTTATAACCAGCAAATTTCTTTATGTGTGTTTGTTTGCGGTGGTAGAAATGCAGAATTTTTGACAATTCGAAATGGTCATTTTTGGTTATTTATTCGAAAGTTTGCTTTTTCCGACCACTGTGCGGTGGCGCCATCTAGTTTTGACAATTTATAATTGTTACTTTTGGCCGTTGGAAATTTCCCTTTTTTAATATTGAAAAATGCCGATAGTGATAGTAGAAATGCTAAAATTTTGACAGTTAAACATTTTTGGCATTCGGAAATTTTCCATTTATTGTTGAAACTTGCCGGTTTCAGTAATGAGCAATTTTTGACAGTATTGACTAGTTATTTTCAGCAATTGAAAATTTCCTTTTTACTGCTGACGTGCCATTTGTAATAGTAGTGCGATTTTTGACAGTTCGAAATTATCATTTTTAGCAGTTTTTAATATCAAAAAATGTCGTCTTTGATAGTAAAAAAAACAGGGTTCGGACGATATATATCATCGGATATATATCATGATATATATCACGATATATATCATGATATATATCACGATATATATCATGATATATATTCGATGATATATATCATGGATATTTATGAAACACACAATACCAAAAAATTCCCCCGTTTCTCAAATATTCCCAGTTGCAGCAATATGAATAGTAAGCATTTGCTTTAATTTAAACTAGAGATGCTGAAATGACTCTTTTTTGTCGGAAAGAGTTGATTTTTGAAGTGACTTAAAAATGAAAAAGTAAGTGTGAGCAAAAAAAAACAAAAAAAAGGTCCTCACTTTGAAAATTCTTCAATTTATCCCTGAAAACATAGTGAAGAGCAAAAAAGTCTTCATTTCAAAAATTTTTCAATTTGATGTCAAATATTTTGACATATTAAATGTTATTTTTCTACTATCTTGTAAGCAACTGTGTTTGTTTGCAATAAATAAATATAATATAAATCAAGTATGTGCATTATATAATTAATAAGTCATATAAACATTAATATTAATGACCAAGAATAAATATCAAGAAGTTGATATATATCGGATATATTGATATTTATACAAATATCGGATATATTCCGAACCCTGAAAAAAACACAATTTCTGGCAGCTGCAAATGTCTTTATTTACCATTAGATCGTGTCGTTTATGGTGGCAAAAATGCAGAATTTTTAACGATACAAAAATGGCAATTTTCTTTTTTAATATCAAAAAAATGCCGTTTTTGATTGTAAAAATCCACAATTTTTGGCAGCTGCTAATTTCTTTATTTACCGTTGAATCGTGTCATTTATGGTGGCAGAAATGCAGAATTTTTGATAATTCGAAATTGTCATTTTCTTTTTTTTAATCTTAAAAATGCCGTTTTTGATATTAAAAATCCACAATTTTTGACCGCTGCAAATTTCTTTAGGAATTTTTGACAATTAGAAATTGTCATTTTTTACGGTTATTTATTCGAAATTTCTGTATGAAAGTTTGCATTTTCGGAACACTGTGCGGTGGCGCCATCTAGTTTTACCGCATGAGCCGGATACTTATACCCGAGTTCCTGTAATCGCCGCAACCACTAGGAGCGTCGCCATCGGTCGCAATGCATGGTCGCAGTAGATATACACAGAATCGACTTTACGATCCAAACGTATGTGCAGTGTGCTTTGGACAAGGCCGGCACCGTTACTATCTTGTCACGGTTTATGCACTTTGGACGCACACAATTGGACGCGCACATTTGGACGCAGGCACAACAAGAGGACGCATTGCGTAGTCACGAAGCGTCGGTTTTTTTTTATCAGGTACGTTGATCCCGTTATTCGTTTATTTTAAAACACACTTTCCGATTCATTCCCTTAGCCACTTCGCGCCCATGCTGCTTTGACGAGGTTATGGCATAATACTAGGTTTATTGAAAAATGACTTCTTGTTGTTATGTTTTTCTGCGAAATATTATTCCAGTGTCACAGACTTTATTTACTTATTTATTTATTTAGACGTTTCAACTTTTACAAGAATACATAAATATACTTCCACAATAGGTAATATAATATTAAAACAAACAGCAATACATGCATGGTTGGTAAAGCAAAGAAACAAAGATTCTAAGTTGCTCATGTATGCAAAAAATATTCCATAGATGGCTCTGATGGATAATTTTTTTTTGTGAAATATATTTTTTCTTTGTTTTGCTTGTCGCCAAATGTGTTAACCTGGGCGTGAAGAGGTCAATTCTCCCTAATGCGAACTAATGCGAATTATAGCTGCAAAAAATCACATTAATTTGAACGGATTTATTTTTGCCTGATCGAATCTTTTTAAAATACATTCACTTTTTCATGGTAAATGGAACACGTACAGTTTTACATATTCTTAAACTCTACATTCTTTTGAATCCATCCATCAATTTTAGTAACTTTATCTGATACTGTACAAGAAAAGATAAACTAATTAATACAAACGACTCTAACGTTAAATTTAATTTGTGATGGGATATATAATGTACTAATGTACCAATTAAAGAAGATATTAAATTTTATTTCCGGACTAGTTTCGATTCATCTGATGAATCATCATCGGCGGAAACTACAAAAATTATTAAATATATTATCTGTTAAATTTAATGTTTTGGATCAGCCATTTTGTTTTGGACAAATTTGGCTTCAGTTTTGGAATTAGCGACCTCCAAAACCAGCATATACTAAATATCGTGGAAACCCCATTATTTTGAACCCGCCATTTTATTTTTGAAAATTTTTACTTCAGTTCTAGAACCACTTTGAACCCGCCATTTTGCTTCTGAAAAATTTTACTTCAGTTCTAGAACCAGCGACCTCAAAAACCATATACCGAATTTAGTTGGAACTTTATAATTTTTCACATAAATAATTGGTCCGCTATTTTGGATGCACAAATTTGTTTTAGAAAAATTTTACTGGAGTTTTGAAAACGGCCAAAAATCACTATACAGGATGTCCCACGAGGTAGTGACAGCGGATATTTCGAAAACGGTTAAATGAAATTTGGTGGAATTAAATGGTTTCAAATGATTTTTTTCGGAAATGGATAAATTCGGAACGAACCATTTAAATCCACCAAATTTCATTTTAGCACTAGTAACTAGAGATGGGCAAAACTGCTACTTTTGAATCACGTAGCTACCTGTGATTGCTATTTTCTAATATCAGTGATTTTAAACTGTGATTATGATAACAAAAACATCGCAGAAAAAAATATTAAAGAAAAAAATGTCCGAAGTATCGCTTATTCAAAATCAATTTGGTTTTTGTAAATCCAACAATTTTTAAAAGAGATATGGATTTTTGAAAATTTTTGTTTTAATTTTTTGAGAAAAAAATATAAACCCAGGAAAAATTCCATAAAAATTCATCCCCAATGGCCGAAGTATCGCTTATTCAAAATCAATTTGGGTTTTGTAAATTCAACAATTTTCAATAGAGATACGGATTTTTGAAAATTTTAATTTTAATTTTTTTAACACCTGAACAAAAACATCGCAGAAAAAAATATAAAAAATATAATATAAAAATTCCATAAAAAATCATCCTAATTGGCCGAAGTATCGCTTATTCAAAATCAATTTGGTTTTTGTAAATTCAACAATTTTCAATAGAGATATCGGTTTTTGAAAATGTTTGTTTTAATTTTTTGAGCATCTGAACAAATACATCGCAGAAAAAAATATAAAAAACCCAGGAAAAATTCCATAAAAAATCATCCTCAATGGTCGAAGTATCGCTTATTGAAAACCAATTTGGTTTTTGTAAATTCAACAATTTTCAATAGAGATATGGATTTTTGAAAATTTTTGTTTTCATTTTTTGAGCACCTGAACAAAAACATCCCAGAAAAAAATATAAAAAACGCAGGAAAAATTCCATAAAAAATCATCCTCAATGTCCGAAGTATCGCTTATTCAAAATCAATTTGGTTTTTGGAAATTCAACGATTTTCAATAGAAATATGAATTTTTTAAAAATTTAATTTTAATGTTTTGATCACCTGAACAAAATCATCGCCGAAAAAAAAATAAAAAAACGCAGAAAAAATTACATAAAAAGCATCATCAATGGTTAAAGTATCTCTTATTCAAAACCAATTTGGTTTTTGTAAATTCGACAATTTTCAATAGAGATATGGATTTTTGAAAATTTTCATTTTAATTTTTTAAGCACTTTAACAAAAACATAGAAGAAGAAAATATAAAACATGCAGGAAAAATTCGATAAAAAATTATTTTCAATGGCAGAAGTATCGCTTATTCGAAATCAATTTGGTTTTTGTAAATTCAACAATTTTCAATAGGGATATGGATTTTTGAAAATTTTTGTTTAAATTTTTTGAGCACCTGAACAAAAACATCGCAGAAATAAATATAAAAAAGGCAGGAAAAATTCCATAAAAAATCATCCTCAATGTCCGAAGTATCGCTTATTCAAAATCAATTTGGTTCTTGTAAATTCAACAATTTTCAATAGAGGTATGGATTTTTGAAAATTTTTGTTTTCATTTTTTGAGCACCTGAACAAAAACATCGCAGAAAAAAATATAAAAAAACGCAGGAAAAATTCCATAAAAATCATTCTCAATGGCCGAAGTATCGCTTAATCAAAGCCAATTTGGTTTTTGTAAATTCAACAATTTTCAATAGAGGTATGGATTTTTGAAAATTTTTGTTTTCATTTTTTGAGCACCTGAACACAAACATGGCAGAAAAAAATATAAAAAACACAGGAAAAATTCCATAAAAAATCATCCTTAATGGTCGAAGTATCGATTATTCAAAATCAATTTGGTTTTTGGAAATTCAACAATTTTCAATAGAGATAACATTTTTTGAAAATTTGTTTTAATTTTTTGAACATTTTAACGAAAACATGATAGAAAAAATATAAAAAACCAAGGAAAAATTCCATAAAAAATCACCCTCAATGGCCGAAGTATCGCTTTTTAAAAAACAATTTGGTTTTTGTAAATTCAACAATTTTCAATAGAGATATGAATTTTTGAAAATTTTCGTTTCAATTTTTTGAGCATTTTAACGAAAACATCGCAGAAGAAAATATAAAACACGCAGGAAAAATTCAAAAAAAAATATCCCCAATAGCCGAAGTATCGGTTATTCAAAATCAATCTGGTTTTTGTAAATTCAAAAATGTTCAATAGAGATGTGGATTTTTGAAAAATTTTGTTTAAATTTTTTGAGCACCTGAATAAAAACATAGCAGAAAAAATATATATATATATAAAACGCAGGAAAAATTCCATAAAAAATCATCCCCAATGGCCAAAGTATCGCTTATTCAAAATAAATTTGGTTTTTGTAAATTCAACAATTTTCAATAGAGATTTGAATTTTTGAAAATTTTCGTTTCAATTTTTTGAGCACCTGAACAAAAACATCGCAGAAAAAAATATAAAAAACGCAGGAAAAATTCCATAAAAAATCATCCTCAATGGCCAAAGTATCGCTTATTTATAATCAATTTGGATTTTGGAAATTCAACAATTTTCAATAAAGATATGAATTTTTGAAAATTTTCGTTTTAATTTTTTGAGCATTTTAACGAAAACATAGCAGAAGAAAATATAAAACATGCAGGAAAAATTCGATAAAAAATTATCCTCAATGGCCGAAGTATTGTATATTCAAAATCAATTTGGTTTTTGTACATTCAACAATTTTCAATAGAGATATGGATTTTTGAAAATTGTTATTTTAATTTTTTGAGCACCTGAACAAAAAAATCGCAGAAAAAATATAAAAAACGCAGGAAAAATTCCATAAAAAATCATCCTCAATGGTCGAAGTATCGTTTATTCAAAACCAACTTGGTTTTTATAAATTCAGCAATTTTTAATAGAGATATAGATTTTTGAAGATTTTTGTTTTAATTTTTTGAGCGCCTGGAGATTTTCGCAGTTTGTTGAATTGTTTTTATTTTTAATCTTCAGTTCATGAAGTTTGCAATTTCAAAATTGGTTTCGTGGTATTATTTCAAAAATGTATGTTTAGATATTCGCACTGAATCCTAAATTAAAATTAATTTTGAGTCATTTTGGGTTTACCATTTGTAGCATTTGTTTTTATAAAATTGTTTTTCAGTTGATGAAAATCAAACATGAGTGTAAGAGTAAATGGGAGTATACAGTATTGAATATAAAATAATATTTAGAAATACTATTCTCTATGGTCTTCTTACAATCACGTTTTAAGTAACAGTCGCAGTTTAAGTAGCAATCACTGTTTAGGTAACAGTTGTGATTTTAAGAAGCAATCACAGTTTAAGTCGCAGTTTAAATAGCAGTGATTTTAAGTAGCTGTGATTTTAAGTAGCTGTGATTTTAAGTAACTGTGATTTTAAGTAGCAGTGATTTAAAGTAGCAGTTATTTTAAGTAGCAGTGAAATTCGCCTATTAGTAACAGTAACGACCTGTGATTTTTCAATATTGGTGAAAAATCACAGGTATGTACGTGAAATATCGTCCATTCCTACTAGTAATCGTTTTCGAGATATCGCCTGTCTACTACCTCGTGGACACCCTGTATACTGAATTTCGTTGGAATCTCATAATTTTTCACACAAGGGATCTGCCATTTTGATATTGAAAAATTTGACTTCAGTTTTGAAATCGGCGACCTCGAAAATCCCTTGCTCCAAAGTTTCATCGAAATTTAACGATACCTTCATATTTTAGCCAACTTTTTTGGACCACCATGCAGCGTGGAGAAATGATTTTGTTTTGAGGGGAGTGCAGGTTTCTTTTATTTTTCTAAATATTTATCTAGTGTATGGTGAATCGATTTCTGTAACTATTTTTTTAAAAGGAGTTAGCGAACTTCACAAAAAATTTAAATTAAAATATCTGTGCGTTCGAAAATTGATCGCGATGTGGATAAATTATTCTTTTTTGTAATCATCATAGGGTGTGGATTTTTATTATTATTCTAGTTGTTAATATAGGGTATGATACATCGATTAAAGTAGCTAAGTTTTTTATATGAGGTAGTGAACTTTGAGAAATATCGCAATTTGTATTGTGTCGCATCCGCTTTTTAATTGTTGTTGAAAATAAGTTGGTACAACAAAACCACATTATCCCTGCGTTTCAATAAAATGGGCAACTTCCACAAAAATGTATGGTTTTTGCAAGGATGGAGCACCTTCATACTATGATGGGCGAGTTAGAAATTATTTGAGTTTAACAAGTTCTACAAAAGGTATGGTTTTAGCAAGATAGAGCACCTCCAAACTATGATAGGCGAGTTAGAAATTATTTGAGTTTAACATTTTCAAATCGATTCCCCACATCTTTATTAATGTGTCCAAGGGATTCGTTCAAAGGCTTGCAACTTGTCAAGAAATGAACGGTCAGCTATTTGAACATTCAAAATACACCGCCTACTAAACTTAGGAGAGTCGATTGTAATAATTAGTTTATGTTTTTAATTCCCAAAAATAATGGTAACAAAATTGATAGATGGATACAGAAGAAAGAGGTGTATCGAAATATGTAAAAATATACGGGGTGTTCTATTTATTTAATAATAACGCATTGGTGGCATTTCCAGTTAAACCAAACATCCAATCAAAACAAAAATGCGTGTAATTACGTAATTTCATCAAAGTTACTTATTTACTTACAAGTAAATAAATAAGTACCGTTACTATTTCAGTGATCTGAACTCTAATTCAAACCCTGAACAGATGACGCTCCGATTCGTGAAAAGCCAGAAAGGCAACGATATGTTGGTCTACGCCGGTTTCGTGCACAAAATCGAGCGAAGAAATCGCGGCAAGCTTATTTGGAAGTGTGCCATTTACAACACGACCAGATGCCCCGGAAGAGTTCACACGGTTAACGATACGGTTGTCAAAAGGGCGGCCCACAACCATTGCGCCGATCCGCGGTTGATAGATCCCAACGAAATCGTAATCGAACCAACTAAACCAGACGGTCCGACTACGATCCCACCGATAAAATTCGTCACATTTACTTTCGTGCGCAGAATTGAAGAAGCCGCTCCAGAACTCGATTTTCAGGCGGAGCCGACGGACGATGGCAATTCTTTGGATTGTACGGACCAGACTTTAGAGGTATAGCATAATGAATTTTTAATACTTCCTAGGCTGCACTCTTGATGGGATTGGTATTTTAGAGCATTTTTAGAAACAGAGCACTCGTGGGAGTGCAATTAATTGTGCCTTCATGAATTGTAGAACTTGAAACACGTGTCAGGAAACTGTCAATAAAAATAGAGACATGTCAGTTTCCTGACACGTGTTTCAAGTTCTATAACTCGCGGAGGCACAATTAAATACTCAGAGAAATTAATTGTACTTTTTTTAGAATGAGTTGTAGAACTCGAAACACTTGTCAGGAAATTGTTAGTAAAAATATGGAGCTAAATGTTCTTATTGGCAGTTTCCTGACAAGTGTTTTAAGTTGTGCAACTCATGGAGGCACAATTAATTACACAAAGAAATTAATTGTACTTTTTTAGAATGAGTTGTAGAACTCAAAACACGTGTCAGGAAACTGTCAATAAAAACATAGAGCTAAATGTTTTTATTGACAGTTTCCTGACAGGTATTTCAAGTTGTATAACTCGTGAAGGCAAAATTAATTACTCAGAGAAATTATTTGCACTTTTTTAAGAATCAGTTGTAGAACACGAAACACGTGTAAGGAAACTATTAATAAAAACATGGAGCTAAATGTTCTTATTGACAGTTTTCTGACAGGTATTTCAAGTTATATAACTCGTGGAGGCACAGTTAATTACTCAAAGAAATGAATTGTACTTTTTTGAGAATCAGTTGCAGAACACGAAACACGTGTCAGGAAACTGCCAATGAAAACATGGAGCTAAATGTTCTTATTGACAGTTTCCTGACACGAATTTCAAGTTGCACAACTCATGGAGACGCAATTAAATACTCAGAGAAATTAATTGTACTTTTTTAGAATGAGTTGTAGAACTCGAAACACGTATCAGGAACTGTCAATAAAAACACGGAGCTAAATGCTCTTATTGACAGTTTCCTGACAGGTATTTCAAGTTGTATAACTCGTGGAGGCACAATTAATTACTCAGATAAATTAATTGCACTTTTTTGAGAATCAGTTGTAGAACTCGAAACACGTGTCAGGAAACTGTCAATAAAAATATGGAGCTAAATGTTCTTATTGGCAGTTTCCTGACACGTATTTCAAGTTGTACAACTCGTGGAGGTACAATTAATTACGCAAAGAAATTAATTGCATTCCTTTGAGAATGAGTTGTAAAATTCAAAACACGTGTCAGGAAATTGTCAATAAAAACATGGAGCTAAATGTTCTTATTGATAGTTTCCTGACACGTATTTCAAGTTGTACAACTCGTAGAGGCACAATTAATTACTCAGAGAAATTAATTGCACTTTTTTTGAGAATTAGTTGTAGAACACGAGACACGTGTCAGGAAACTGTCAATAAAAACATGGAGTTAAATGTTCTTATTGACAGTTTTCTGACACGAATTTCAAGTTGTATAACTCGTGGAGACACAATTAATTACGCAGAGAAATTAATTGCACTTTTTTGAGAAACAGTTGTAGAACACGAAACACGTGTCAGGAAACTGTCAATGAAAAAATGGAGCTAAATGTTCTTATTGATAGTTTCCTGACAGGTATTTCAAGTTGTATAACTCGTGTAGGCACAATTAATTATTCAGAGAAATTAATTGTACTTTTTTGAGAATCAGTTGTAGAACACGAAACACGTGTTAGGAAACTGTCAATAAAAACATGGAGCTAAATGTTCTTATTGACAGTTTCCTAACATGAATTTTAAGTTGTACAGCTCATGGAGGCACAATTAATTACTCAGAGTAATTAATTACACTTTTTTGAGAATCAGTTGTAGAACACGAAACACGTGTCAGGAAACTGTCAGTGAAAACATAGAGCTAAATATTCTTATTGGCAGTTTCCTGAGAGGTATTTCAAGTTGTATATCTCGTGGAGGCACAATTAAATACTCAGAGAAATTAATTACACTTTTTTGAGAATCACTTGCAGAACACGAAACATGTGTCAGGAAACTGTCAGTGAAAACATAGAGCTAAATGTTCTTATTGACAGTTTTCTGAGAGGTATTTCAAGTTGTATAACTCGTGGAGGCACAATTATTTACACGGAGAAATTAATTACACTTTTTTGAGAATCAGTTGTAGAACACGAGGCACGTGTCAGGAAACTGTCAGTGAAAACATGAAGCTTAATGTTCTTATTGACAGTTTCCTGACAGGTATTTCAAGTTGTATATCTCGTGGAGGCACAATTAAATACTCAAAGAAATTAATTGCACTTTTTTGAGAATCACTTGCAGAACACGAAACATGTGTCAGGAAACTGTCAATGAAAACATAGAGCTAAATGTTCTTATTGACAGTTTCCTGATACGAATTTCAAGTTGTACAACTCGTGGAGGCGCAATTAATTACTCAGAGAAATTAATTGCACTTTTTTGAGAATCAGTTGTCGAACTCGAAACACGTGTCAGGAAACTGTCAATAAAAACATGGAGCTAAATGTTCTAATTGACAGTTTTCTGACACGAATTTCAAGTTGTATAACTCGTGGAGGCACAATTAATTACTCAGAGAAATTAATTGCACTTTTTTTGAGAATCAGTTGTAGAACACGAAACACGTGTCAGGAAACTGTCAATGATAACATCGAACTAAATGTTCTTATTGACAGTTTCCTGACAGGTATTTCAAGTTGTATAACTCATGGAGGCACAATTAATTACTCAGAGAAATTAATTGCACTTTTTTGAGAATCAGTTATAGAACTCGAAACACGTGTCAGGAAACTTTCAACAAAAATATGGAGCTAAATGTTCTTATTAACAGTTTCCTGACAGGTATTTTAAGTTGTATAACTCGTGGAGGCGCAAATAATTACTCAGAGAAATTAATTGTACTTTTTTTTGAGAATGAGTTGTCGAAGTCAAGACACGTGTCAGAAAACTGTCAATAGAGACATGGAACTAAACAAGTGCTCTTATTCTAATAATGTTTCTGGTTAGTAAATCCACGCAGAAATATACTTAAAATATTGCGCATTTCTAAAACTGCGATTTGTTTATTGTGCAAAATTTTCCAAATTGTTACTTCAAGTTTGCACGTTTGCAACATTTTTATTTATAAAGCTAAAACGATAAATCTTTACACGATGAAGAACAGCAATACTGGATATTCAAAACAGTTTTGAAAATTAAAATCCTACTTAAAATTTGGGCGTTATTCGATCTTGAGGAAATTAAAATCCTACTAAAAATCTTGGCGTTATTTTATCTTGAGGAAGGCCACGTAGTTGCGGAGCAGTTAAAATTGAAAAATCATAACTTTTGTTACCATTAATTGGATTATACTTAAAATATTGTACATTTCTAAAACTGCGATTTGTTTCTTGTGCTAAATTTTCCAAATTGTTACTTCAAGTTTGCGCGTTTGTAACAATTTTATTGTAAAAGCTTAAACTGCAACTCTTTACACGATGAAGGATAGCAATATTGGCTATTCAAAACAGTTTTAAAAATTAAAATCCGATATAAAATTTGGGCGTTATTCGATCACGTAATTGCGGAGCAATTAAAATTGAAAAGTCATAACATTTGTTATCATTGATTGAATTATACTTCAAATTTTGTACATTTCTAAAACTGCGATTTGATCATTGTGCAAAATTTTCCAAATTGTAACTTCAAGTTTGCACGTTTGCAACATTTTCATTGTAAAAGCTAAAACGATAAATCTTTACACGATGAATAACATCAATGATGATAAACAGCAATATTGGTTATTCAAAACAGTTTTAAAAATTAGAATCCTACTAAAAATCTTGGCGTTATTTGATCTTGAGGAGAAGGCCACGTAGTTGCGGAAAATTTCTTGTGCAAAATTTTTCAAATTGTTACTTCAAGTTTGCGCGTTTGCAACATTTTTATTGTAAAAGCTAAAACGAAAAATCTTCACACGACGAAGAACAGCAATACTGGCTATTCAAAACAGTTTTGAAAATTAAAATCCGACTTAAAACTTGGAGTTATTCGATCTTGAGGAAGACTACGCAGTGGCGGAGCAGATGCAAAATTGAAAATTTATAACGTTCGTTATAATTGACTTTTTGTAATCAATTTGACTTTATCTGGCTAATAACTATTGATAATTTTTATATAATTTATTGATTAAGACAATGGTTGGTACTTCCTTAATAATTTATTTTGTTTAATTTGCAACCGGTTTCGGCCTTAAGCCATCTTCAGGCAAAATTGTCAGGTAATAATAATAATATATATTTACGGGATTCACTCTGTACATTAAAGTATTAATTAGAATATAAAATATAAAAGAAAATATAAAATAAAATATAAATATAAAATATGAAAATACAAAAATTAAAATTACAATTTAAAATTGTGACAACTTCATGTGACAAACAATGTGTGGCGTATTGTGGGTGTTGTGTAATTTTTTATCTATTTTGTGTTTTTTGTGTTTATATAATTCGTTTGTTGGTTGTAACAACCCGAAATTAAAAACGTTTGAGTGGTAGCAAAATAAGTGTCTGCTGCGACATCTACTTTAATACTTTTTACAAAAATAAATTATTTACACTAGAGAACTTAATGTCCACCCACGGGTCATCCGAAAAATTCCATCTGGCAACGCTGTATATTTCTGAGAACTTCAAGGTCATCGCCAATTGTCTATTTAAAATTGAAAATTCACTTGTTGCAGAAGCGTTAACATTCAATAAAGACCAAAAGGCCTGAATGTATGAATATTCATTTGTCTGAGGGCTAAAACTCCAGGGGGTAGGGCACTGGACCCCGGTCGCAGGTAGTTAAACCCATCTGCTTGGAAGGTCGGTGTCGTTAATGACAATTGGTTCCAAGAATTGTGCAGTATCACCGACTAAACTATTTTAGCATAAAGGTGATAATTTCAACGTTTGAAACCAAAACCGAACAAATGCAAAATGAAATAAAATTTAAAAAAAAATTCTATACCTACTTCTAAAACTAAGACTTCAACAAATTTATTTTAAAATTCATTGAATGAAAAAGTTGATCAAAACTGAAATTTGTTGATCAAAATCTGAATTTTTGCAGAAACATTGCTGTAGATTTCATATCTAAGAAGACATTTGAATGAAACTGTGAGATATTAAACCGAAAATGAGTGTTTTTACAAATTACTAATTCAAACTTGTCCAAAGAAAAAAAAATGGCGCTGGTCAAAACTGAAATTTGACGATCAAAATCTGATTTTTTGCAGAAACATTGATGTAGATTCCATATTTAATAAGACAATTGAATGAAACCGTGATATATTAATCTCGTAATGTGTGTCTTCACAAGTTACCAATTCAAACGATTCCAAGTTTACACGAAAGAGAAATAGCGTTGGTCAAAATTAAAATTTGATGACCAAAATCTGACTTTTTGCAAAAACATTGTTGTAGATTCCATATCTAATAAGACATTTGAATAAAACTGTGACACATTAATCCTAAAATGTGTGTTTTTATAAATCACTAATTCAAACTTATCCAACTTGTCTAAGAAAAAAATGGCGCTGGTCAAAATTGAAATTTGACGATCAAAATCTGACTTTTTGCAGAAACAGTGATCTAGATTCCATATTTAATAAGACAATTGAATGAAACCGTGACATATTAATCTCGTAATATGAGCCTTCATACGTTACCAATTCAAAGTATTTTAACATTGCTGAAAGAGGAATGGCGTTGGTCAAAACTAAAATTTGATGATCAAAATCTAACTTTTTGCAAAAACATTGTTGTAGATTCCATATCTAATAAAGCACTTGAATGAAACTCTGACATATTAATCGTAAAATGTATGTTTTTACAAATTACTAATTTAAGCTTGTCGAACTTTTCTAAGAAAAAAATGGCGCTGGTCAAAACTGAAATTTGACGATCAAAATTTGACTTTTTGCAGAAACATTGTTGTAGATTCCATAACTAATAAGACATTTTAATGAAACTGTGACATAATAATCCTAAAATATGTGTTTTCACAAATTACTAGTTTAAACTTGTCCAACTTAAAAAAAAATGGCGTTGATCAAAACTGAAAGACGAACAAAATCTGACGTTTTGCAAAAACATTGTTGTAGATTCCATATTTAATAAGACACGTGAATGAAACCGTGACATATTAATCTCGTAATGGGTGTCTTCATAAGTTATCAATTTAAATTATTCCAAGTTTTCTGAAAGAAAAATGGCGTCGGTCGAAAATTTGATGGCCAAAATCTGACTTTTTGCAGAAAAATTGTTGTAGATTCCACACCCAATAAGACACTTGAATGAAACTGTGACATATTAATCCTAAAATGTGTGTTTTTATAAATTACTGGTTTAAACTTGTCCAATTTTTCAAAAAAATGGCACTGGTCAAAATTGAAATTTGATGATCTACATCTGACTTTTTGCAAAAACATTGTTGTAAATTCCATAACTAATAAAACACTTGAATTTCTTTTTCTTTAATTTTTCCAAAGAAAACTTTAAATGTTTTTATTGGAAATTAAACACGAAGCATCAAAAGTTACATTTTTTAAAATAAAATTCTGTCAAACTTCTATCTCTTATTGCAGCTATGTACTGTCAAAATCACTTTGTAACATACAATTTTTTTAATTTTTCCAAAGAAAACTTTCAATGTTTTTATTGGAAATTAAACAGGAAGCATCAAAAGTTGCATTTTTAAAATAAAATTCTGTCAAAAATGAGTGTTTTTACAAATGACTAATTTAAACTTGTCGAACTTCTCTAAGAAAAAAATGGCGCTGGTCAAAACTGAAAGACGAACAAAATCGGACTTTTTGCAAAAACATTGTTGTGGATTCCATATTTAATAAGACACGTGAATGAAACCGTGACCTATTAATCATACGATGTGTGTCTTTGTAAAAACTATTCCAACTATACTGAGAAAGAAATTGCGTTGATCAAAACTGGAATTTGATGATCAAAATCTAACTTTTTGCAGAAACATTATTGTAGACTCCATATCTAATAAGACACTTGAATAAAACTATGACATATTAATTCTTGCGTGTCTTTACAAATTACTAATTCAAACTTTTACAACTTTACTGAAAGTAGAGAAATCAAAATTTGATTATCAAAACCTGACTTTTTGCAGAAACATTATTCAATAACATAATTAAAAAATATAATAAGACACTTTTACTTTGTTGGTATAACACAAATTTTATTTATTGTTGACTATAGTTTCGGCAACTCAACTTGCCATTAACAAAACCTAAAGTATCATTACTTTATGTTTTGTTAATGGCAAGTTGAGTTGCCGAAACTATAGTCAACAATAAATAAAATTTGTGTTATACCAACAAAGTAAAAGTGTCTTATTATATTTACAACATGTATAACGAAGTAGAAGCCTCCTCCATAAACAATATAATTAAAGAAAACTGTGACTTATTAATCCCAAAACTTATGCCTTTATAACGCTAAGTAATTTGTTGCTCAAAAATTTTTAACTTTTTGAATATTTTTCTAAAACATACATCTTTACAATGGTAAGGAATTTTTGTTCAAATTTTTCTGACTTTTTGAACTTTCAAGAAATTCGAAAGTGCGAGTTTATATGTTTTTTGTTTTTTTTTTGGCGTAGGTTTGACCATTCAGCCACTACCATATATGTTTTAGTAAATAATTAAAAACCCCGAGTGTATTAAAGAAAAAGAAAATTAAACTTTCCGTTTTGTTTGTATTGCGTCACACTTTGATGAGCTGTCATTAGTTTATTTTTGCGTTTTCGATGCTCAAAATAATTTTCCGCTAACACTTGTTAATATTTTTCGCTTAATGCGTGAATATTCAAAATTCAAATGCCAGTTTTTGAGTAAATAAATATAAATTGCGTTTATCGGGAACTTTTTTTGCGATTTTAGAGATCTTTATAAAATTCAATGATTTTTTCCCAACGCTTGTGGTTTTCGAGTTTTGACTAAAAAAAAAACGAAGATAGGTTTTGTTTGTATTTAATAAAAGATTAGCGAAGTTCTGCAAAAAAGTGTAAATCGTCATATCACTCAGTGGCTCGTGGAACATATTGATGGTAGAGCCACATACAGGGTGTCCTAAATAGAGTAGGATTGCATGGGTATCTTTCTTATTCTTAAAGCTAGAGATCTGGTTAAATGGGCAATGTTGTGCAGTTTTCTATGCTGATTCAGGTTATGTTGAGAAATATTTAAAATTCCGAGCAGTTTAGAAAATATTAAAAAAAAACTGAAAATCGCGATTTTCAAAAAAATCAAATATCTCAATAATTATTAAAGATGCGAAAAAAAGTTTTAAATAAAAGTTACTTGGTTTAATTAGGCAAACATATAAATCAAGTCAAAATAAAATTTAAGATGGCGGTTTCCGAGATATTAATACCAACTTTCTTATTTCAAATGGCCGCCATATTTGATTTTTACACGCAAAATAGACGTTTTTTTTCTCTTTTCAACAATGTACAACAACCTATGTCAAAATAAAAAATCCTACTCTATTTAGGACACCCTGTATACAATATATTTTTTGAAGAAAGAAAGAACGATTTATCTTCCTAGACCAAAGTAACTGGCAAAAAAGTGTTTTAAGCATTAATTAAAAATTCTTGCTGAGCTTGAAACTACAGGCAGTGCCATGCCTCCTTGGCTCTATATAACGAGCCGCCCCTGATATCACTCAAAATATTTGACTACATGTGCAACGAGAATGAAATCAAACGTACACAAGGTGTTGAACATGTTGAACATGGTGTTGAAAATGGCAATAAGGGAAAGTAAGAACGTACCGTTTAACCTTATTAGTCGCAATTAGGGTTGCCAACCAACTTTGCAATAAAGTATCCTACTTTAGTTTTGGTGAATATACTTTGTACCTTTGCATAAAAATAATAAGCTTTAGGATGGCTGAAGGACTTCGGTCGATGGCCATTGTATTTATTATTTATTATGTATTTAGTAAGTACAATAAACGTTTATTATTATTAATAAGCTTTAATTAGAGTCCTCATAACACAATGAAATAACACGCTGTTATGCGTAATTTCCGAAGGATTTGTTGATGCCTAAGATAAAATAACGGAGGACACACCTACACACGCTTAAATTGATTATTGCTAAAAGATACGCATAGTATCAGGACCGTCGATGTCAAATATTAATTGTTTATATCGTTTTCTATTTTATCTTATTATCTAGGTTATTTTGATGTTGCGAGTTCAAAAGTATATTAAACATCTTTTGTATTGTTTCAACTGAAATGAAAACAAAATTTATTAAACTCAAACAATTACTAAAATATAGACGTCAAACACTTTTTTTTCTCATAAGTAAAACCACAAGAGGTTTATTTTTTCCGGAAAAACTTCGAAATTTTTCACGATAACTTTGTTGTTTATTAATTAAGCAAAATCACGTCTTAAATCGCGAGACCGCAGGTCGAGCGATTTGGTGATTTTGCTCGAGTTAAATTTTAGGAAACAACAAAGTTTGAGTGAAAAATTTTGAAGTTTTTCCTGGATAAAAATAAAACTTGAGTGGTTTTTGGCATGACTATTTCATGAAAAGCAATTTAATTACACATTTCTTACAAATAAATCAGACATATTTTTTAAGCGGTTTTATTAATTGGTTTTATTAGTATTTGAAAAATTTGATACATGGAACAGTTTTCAATGTTAAACACTATTTGTTCATGAAGTAATTTTTGAAGATTATGTGTTTTTGAACTTTTCTTAGGTACGGTACCTGCTATTATATCGTCGATTTCACTATTCCTTTTTGTATTGAAACCTGAAATCTTGAATTACCTTAATTAATTTCACTGATCCACAAGATAATAAATTGAAAAGTTGGTATGTTAATTTGACGTTTATATGTTTGTATTCCTAGTTTGCGTTACCAACGATACACAGGAAAAACTTTCACTGTGCCTGTTCGGACTTGCCCAATCTGTTAGAAAATCGTCTCATTTGGCAGGCGATTAGAGAGAATTTCCGCCGTTGGGATCGAAGCATATTTTCTTCGTTAATGATAGTGCAATTATTATCACTGTATATATTACTATATGCGTTCAGTTATTAAACATTTTTAGTAACAGAAACGTGACAGAGTCCAACTCTGCCTAGCATGGTGAAGTTTTTCCGGAAAAAAATTCGTGGTACGATGCGGTATTTCCGTTTATTAAAACAAGTCACCTGGTACAATTTGGAGGTTCTGATTGGTTCTAAATAATTTGAATGAAATAATCAGAGAAAATACAAGTTGCGTTATTTTCTTTAAAATAAGTTGGCAACCCTAGTCACAATATTCTGTGCGTCGTTTTGACTTGTCAAATAGTTGATATTTGCAAAAATGCATGTTTTTTAGAACGAATTAAAATGAATCTGACAACCGCGTATTTTTTTAACACCCGTGCGAGTCGACTCGCCTTGAACATATGATAATTTCGCGAGTGTTTTCGCGTGGAGCACCGAGAACGCGAAATGTTGTATGGCGCACGTAAAACCGGCCCCTCGTTGCGTGACGCAGTGGGGACGACGCTATTGATACTTTCCGGCGTCGGCGTGTCGGCGGCCGCTCCCGGATACAGTCCGCGTCCGTCAGCTGTCGACTCGCGATGTACACCAACGAGCAACGCCTCTTCATCGTCGAGGAGTATTTCCGCACACGTTCGTTCGTCCTGGTCCGCGGACGGTTCCACGTGGAATTCCCCGAAGCGAGCGTGCCCGTAAAATCAACGATCCAGGATTTGGTGAAGAAGTGGCTCAGAACCGGCTCGGTTAGCAACACGAAGCGCACCAAAAAACGAACCGCGCGCACACCGGAAGCCGTCGCCGACATAGCGAAGCTTGTCAAAAGGGATCCCAACAGGTCGGCGCTGAGCATAGCCAAACAGTCGGTCATCTCTCGCAGGTCGATTCAGCGCATTCTGCAAGATTTAAGACCCAAGTACCGTCAGGTAAGCATTGTTCGGGGAGTACAATCTGCAGTTCTGTTCTACGGATGTATTCAAATTTCGAAATTGTAATTAAGCTAACTTTAGGGTGGAAACATTAACAATACTGGAATTTAATACAAACAATCAGTCATGGTGATGGTTGCGACCGTTACTACGTGGTAATTCATTATAGAAACACTGAATAAAACACTTACTAAGTTTTTTATCACAATTTATTTGATGTATGTACAAATATTACGTATACATACATATCACGACTTAAGTTTCGACGTTTTACTGTCATTATCAAATGACAGTAAAACGTCGAAACTTAAGTTAAGATATGTATGTATATGTAATATTTATACATACATCAAATAAATTGTGGTAAAAAACTTAGTAAGTGTTTCACAATCAGCTTGTAATTAAAACGACTGTAAATCTTACGACAGTCAAACTTTGGAAAAAATCAAAGGACCTGATTGTTTTAGTGTAAAATGCTCTGAACTTTAAGTTCCACAATGAAGATGGATTAACTCTAATTAGGTATTTAGAGCCAAAAATGACAATGGTGGGAATTAACATTTGACCGAATTTTGTTAAAACTACTGTAATAAATCCTATATCAACTTAAGTGGATATTTCAAATTTGGGTGCATTAATCCTAAATCATTATTGTTTATTACTAAACATTTCCATTGTAAAAAAGAATATCTACCGTACGATAAGAAGGGGGCAGCCATGCGTGCGGCGCTTTGCGCTGTGCCGCAGCCTTTCCCACCGCACGGATCGATTCAGTTGCGAGGTCGCATGCGGCGCGATGAGTTGGGACACGGCCAAGACGAAACTGCTCGTGGAAGAGTACCGCGACAGGCCCGTCTTGTGGGATAATCGCTACCCGAACTACAAACACAACGGGAACAAAGTCAAGAAATGGGAAGAGCTGGCTTCGATGTTCGATTGTTCGGTAAAGGACATTAAAAATAAAGTGAAAAATTTGAGGACGACATTCCACAGGCACAGAAAGCGTATGCCCAGATCGTCTGCGAAGCACGAGTGGGTGCACTACGCGCCGCTGTGTTTTCTTCTCGAGGTAAAAGGTTTTACATTTGAAAAAATAAGATTTCTATATTTTACTTTAAATTGCCACATTTTTTTTACAATTCTACTCAATGTAGATCTAAAAATTCGGTGGTGTTGTTTAGAGTAACTCCTGAAGTTTTCAATGTGAATACAATTTATTCAGTTTTATCGGTATTAAGAGGCAATAGACCACTCAAATATTGAGCTATTAATGGCGTTACCATCTACTAAGGCGGACTGCAAATCTATTGATTTATTAATACAGGTGGTATCATCAGCATATGATACTGTTTTCCCTTTATTTAATTTAGTAGGGGGGAATCATTAATATATAGCAGGAATAACAAAGGCCCGAGGATTGAGCCTTGAGGTACCCCATGTGCGATTTGCGCTTTTGAGGATAAATTGCCGTTAAATAACACAAGCTGTTGCCCACTTAACAAGAAAGAACTAATCAGTCGGCATGTTGTTGGATGAAAGTTATAATAGTAGAGCTATCGCAATAAAAGATCTTAATCCTTACTAAGGTAAAAAAAAATATTATGTATGATTTAGAATGAAATCCTTCAAGAATCTCCTCGACTAAGGCATTAATTGCGTCCGTAGCTAATTACAGTAACTAACTTTTTTAGGGAAGCTGAAAACTTTGAAAAAAGTTAAAAAATACTTTTTAATATTTAAAAATTCGTTTCATAGAATTTTTCCCAATTATAAAATGCATTGCGTCGAGAAAATAATTTTTGTTAAATTCGTGGAGGTTAAAGTTTTGTTTATTTATAAAATTTGTTGCGTCGAAAATTTAATATTTATAAAATTCGTTGGGTAGAATTCTTCCTATTTACAAAAGGTGTTGCGTCGAATATTTAATCATTTCGAAATTCTTTGCATAGAAATGCTCCTGCTTATAAAATTTGTTAGTTGGAATTTTTTTTTATTTATAAAATTTGTTGCATAGAATGCAATAAAACTTTTTGCTTCGAAATTTGAATACCGTTGAAATTCGTTACTCATATTATCGTGTTCATTATAAAATTCGTTTTCGTAGGAAATTGAATATTCATAAAATTCGCTGCACGAAAATTCATCAAATGATTCGTCCGGCGATAATGTAATATTTACAAAAATTGGTTCTACACACTTTTTCCCAATTATAAAATGTATTGCGTGAAGAAAGTAATTTTTGCCAAATTCGTGGCGTGGAAATTTTTTATTCATAGTTTGTTGCGTTGAGAATTTCATATTTATAAAATTCGTTGCATAGAATTTTTCCTATTTATAAAAGTTATTGCGTCGAATATTTAACCATTTTCAAATTCTCTCCATAGAAAAAATGCCCCTGCTTATAAAATTTTAGTCGAAAATGTATGATTTACAAAATTCATTGCATAGAATTCTTCCTATTTATAAAAGTTATTGCGCCGAATATTTAATCATTTTGAAATTCTCTCCATATTATTCCTATTTATAAAAGTTGTAACGTCGAATATTTAATCATTTTGAAATTCTCTCCATAGAAAAAATGCCCCTGCTTATAAAAGTTGTTTAGCCGAAAATTGATTATTTATAAAATTCCTTGCATAGAATTTTTCCTATTTATAAAAGTTGTAGCGTCGAATATTTAATCATTTTGAAATTCTCTCCATAGAAAAAATGCCCCTGCTTATAAAATTTGTTTAGTCGAAAATTTATTATTTATAAAATTCGTTGCATGGAATGCTCCCATTTATAAAACTTTTTGCTTAGAAATTGGAATGAAGTTGAAATTCGTTGCTCGAAAGTGCCCATAGTACCGTTCTCATTATAAAATTCGTTTAAAATTTAATATTCATAAAATTCATCAAATGATGCAGTTCGTTCGGCGGGGGTGTAATATTTATAAAATACGTTCCATACAATTTTTCCCAATTATAATTACAATTCGCGGCGAGAAAGTATTTTTTATCAAATTCGTGGCGTATATATTTTTTTATTTCAAATTTGTTGCGTCGAGAATTTTATATTTATTTTATTCTCGTGAATTTAATATTAATATAATTCGTTACATAGAATTTTTCTAATTTATAAAACTCATAGCTTCGAATGTTTAACACCTCTCAGTTCGACGCTTAAGAATGCTCAAATTCATAATTTGTTTTAGTAGAATTTTTATTATTTATAAAAATCGTTACATAGAATTTTTTTCACTTATAAAAGTTGTTGCGTAGAAAATGCAATACCTCCAAAATTAGTTGCTTAAAAATGCTCTAATTTATAAAATTTGTCTAGTCGAAAATTTTATATTTATAAAATTTGTCTAGTCGAAAATTTTATATTTATAAATATCGTTGCTTAAAATTACTTCAATTTATAAAATTTGTTTAGTCGAAAATTTAATATTTACAAAATTTGTTCCATACAAGTTTTCTTATTAATAAAAGTTGTTGCCTCGAATATTTAATACCTGCCAACTGTAAAATGCATTTATTGCATCGAGAAAATATTTTTTGTCAAATTCGCGCTGTAGAATTTTTTTTATTTATAAAATTTGTTGCGTGGAGAATTAAATATTTATATAATTCGTTGCATAGAATTTTTTTAATTTATAAAACTCGTTGCCTCGAATATTTAATACCTTTAAAGTTCGTTGCTTAAAGATGCTCCAATTTATAAAATTTGTTTCGTCGAAAATTTATTATTTATAGAATTCGTTATTTAAAAATACTCAAATTTATTTAATATTTAATATCTCCCAACTATAAAATGCATTTAATGCATCGAGAAAATAATTTTTGTCAAATTAGTGGTGTACAATTTTTTTATTTATAAAATTTCTTTAGACGAACATTTAATATTTATAAAATTCATTTTATAGAATTTTTCTCATTTATAAAACTTGCTGACTTGAATATTTAATGCCTCCCAATTATAAAATGCATTGCATCGAGAAAATAATTTTTGTCAAATTGGCGTATAAAGTTTTTTATTTATAAAATTTGTTACGTCGAAAATTTAATATTTATAAAATTCGTTGCATAGAATTCTTGCTATTTGTTTTTGCGTCGTATATTTAATCAGTTTGAAATTCTCTCCATAAAAATGCCCATGTTTATAAAATTTATTTAGTCGAAAATTTTATATTTATAAAATTTGTTGCATAGAATTTTTCTGATTTATAAAACTTGTTGCCTCGAATATTTAATACCTCTGATGTTCGTTGCTTAAAAAATGCTACAATTAATAAAAAAGTTTAATATTTATAAAATTCGCTCTATACAATTTTTCTTATTTATAAAACTAGTTGACTCGAATATTTAATACCTCCCAATTATGAAATGCATAGCATCGAGAAAATATTTTTTGTCAAATTCGTGGCGTATAAAGTTTTTTATTTATTTATAAAATTTGTTGCATAGAATGCAATAAAACTTTTTGCTTCGAAATTTGAATACCGTTGAAATTCGTTACTCATATTATCGTGTTCATTATAAAATTCGTTTTCGTAGGAAATTGAATATTCATAAAATTCGCTGCACGAAAATTCATCAAATGATTCGTCCGGCGATAATGTAATATTTACAAAAATTGGTTCTACACACTTTTTCCCAATTATAAAATGTATTGCGTGAAGAAAGTAATTTTTGCCAAATTCGTGGCGTGGAAATTTTTTATTCATAGTTTGTTGCGTTGAGAATTTCATATTTATAAAATTCGTTGCATAGAATTTTTCCTATTTATAAAAGTTATTGCGTCGAATATTTAACCATTTTGAAATTCTCTCCATAGAAAAAATGCCCCTGCTTATAAAATTTTAGTCGAAAATGTATGATTACAAAATTCATTGCATAAAATTCTTCCTATTTATAAAAGTTATTGCGCCGAATATTTAATCAATTTGAAATTCTCTCCATATTATTCCTATTTATAAAAGTTGTAACGTCGAATATTTAATCATTTTGAAATTCTCTCCATAGAAAAAATGCCCCTGCTTATAAAAGTTGTTTAGCCGAAAATTGATTATTTATAAAATTCCTTGCATAGAATTTTCCCTATTTATAAAAGTTGTAGCGTCGAATATTTAATCATTTTGAAATTCTCTCCATAGAAAAAATGCCCCTGCTTATAAAATTTGTTTAGTCGAAAATTTATTATTTATAAAATTCGTTGCATAGAATGCTCCCATTTATAAAACTTTTTGCTTAGAAATTTGAATGAAGTTGAAATTCGTTGCTCGAAAGTGCCCATAGTACCGTTCTCATCATAAAATTCGTTTAAAATTTAATATTCATAAAATTCATCAAATGATGCAGTTCGTTCGGCGGGAGTGTAATATTTATAAAATACGTTCCATACAATTTTTCCCAATTATAATTACAATTCGCGGCGAGAAAGTATTTTTTATCAAATTCGTGGCGTATATCTTTTTTTATTTCAAATTTGTTGCGTCGAGAATTTTATATTTATTTTATTCTCGTGAATTTAATATTAATATAATTCGTTACATAGAATTTTTCTAATTTATAAAACTCATAGCTTCGAATGTTTAACACCTCTCAGTTCGACGCTTAAGAATGCTCAAATTCATAATTTGTTTTAGTAGAATTTTTATTATTTATAAAAATCGTTACATAGAATTTTTTTCACTTATAAAAGTTGTTGCGTAGAAAATGCAATACCTCCAAAATTAGTTGCTTAAAAATGCTCTAATTTATAAAATTTGTCTAGTCGAAAATTTTATATTTATAAATATCGTTGCTTAAAATTACTTCAATTTATAAAATTTGTTTAGTCGAAAATTTAATATTTACAAAATTTGTTCCATACAAGTTTTCTTATTAATAAAAGTTGTTGCCTCGAATATTTAATACCTGCCAACTGTAAAATGCATTTATTGCATCGAGAAAATATTTTTTGTCAAATTCGCGCTGTAGAATTTTTTTTTATTTATAAAATTTGTTGCGTGGAGAATTAAATATTTATATAATTCGTTGCATAGAATTTTTTTAATTTATAAAACTCGTTGCCTCGAATATTTAATACCTTTAAAGTTCGTTGCTTAAAGATGCTCCAATTTATAAAATTTGTTTCGTCGAAAATTTATTATTTATAGAATTCGTTATTTAAAAATACTCAAATTTATTTAATATTTAATATCTCCCAACTATAAAATGCATTTAATGCATCGAGAAAATAATTTTTGTCAAATTAGTGGTGTACAATTTTTTTATTTATAAAATTTCTTTAGACGAACATTTAATATTTATAAAATTCATTTTATAGAATTTTTCTCATTTATAAAACTTGCTGACTTGAATATTTAATGCCTCCCAATTATAAAATGCATTGCATCGAGAAAATAATTTTTGTCAAATTGGCGTATAAAGTTTTTTATTTATAAAATTTGTTACGTCGAAAATTTAATATTTATAAAATTCGTTGCATAGAATTCTTGCTATTTGTTTTTGCGTCGTATATTTAATCAGTTTGAAATTCTCTCCATAAAAATGCCCATGTTTATAAAATTTATTTAGTCGAAAATTTTATATTTATAAAATTTGTTGCATAGAATTTTTCTGATTTATAAAACTTGTTGCCTCGAATATTTAATACCTCTGATGTTCGTTGCTTAAAAAATGCTACAATTAATAAAAAAGTTTAATATTTATAAAATTCGCTCTATACAATTTTTCTTATTTATAAAACTAGTTGACTCGAATATTTAATACCTCCCAATTATGAAATGCATAGCATCGAGAAAATATTTTTTGTCAAATTCGTGGCGTATAAAGTTTTTTATTTATAAAATTTGTTACGTCCAAAATTTAATATTTATAAAATTTGTTGCATAGAATTCTTGCTAATTGTTTTTGCGTCGAATATTTAATCATTTTGAAATTCTCTCCATAGAAATGCATATGTTTATAAAATTTATTTAGTAGAAAATTTTATATTTATAAAATTTCTTGCATAGAATTTTTCTTATTTATAAAACTTGTTGCCTCGAATATTTAATATCTCGAATGTTTGTAGCTTAAAAATGTTCCACTTTATAAAATTTGTTTAGTCGAAAATTTAATATTTATGAAATTTTTTTAGTCGAAAATTTAATATTTATAAAATCCGTTCCATTGAAGTTGTTGCTTCGCATATTTAATACCTTTGATGTTTGTAGCTTTAAAATGCTCCAATTTATAAAATTTGTTCAGTCGAACTTTTGATATGTATATAATTCGTTGCATAGAACTTTTCTTATTTGTAAAACTAGTTGCCTCAAATATTTAACACCTCTGAAGTTCTTTATTTAAAAATTCTCCAATTTATAAAATTTGTTTAGTCGAAAATTGAATATTTATAAAATTCATTGTATATAATTTTTCTTATTTATAAGACTCGTTGCCTCGAGTGTTTAATACCTCTAAAGTTCCTTTCTTAAAAATGTTCCAATTTATAAAATTTGTTTGGTCGAACTTTTTTTTTTTATTTAGGCTGAGCCATTCAGTCACACGCGGCTGTTATTTTTATAATTATATTTTTGTATGAATAAATATGAATAAATGAATAATGCAAGACATATACGGACCCGAGCGATCGCCGAAAAATCTTCCGCCCGGGATGGGAATCGAACCCACACGGCCGCGGTGCAAGGTTGAACTTTTAATATTAATAAAATTCGTTGCATAGAATTTTTCTCATTTATAAAACTTGTTGCCTCGAATATTTAACACCTCTAAAGTTCGTTGCTTAAAAATGCTCCAATTTATAGACGGAGTGAATCACGAATGAATTTTGAGTAATTTTGGAAAGTTTTAAGTCGATGGCAATTGTTCTTATATTTTATTTGGGTCTCCAAATAATTACATTTTTTTACAATTCGATTTACTGATTCACATGAAATTTTGACAAAAAATCCGTTGCTGGAATGTATGCTTTTTTTCTTGTAATCAATCACGTGTGCATTTTGAGTAATTTTGGACAGTTTCCAGACGATGGCAACTATTTTTATATTTTATTTTGTTTAGCCAAGTGATTACAATTTTTTTACAACTCTATTCACTAATTCACATAAAATTTTGACAAAATCCCCTGCTGGAATGTATGCCTTTTTTCGTGTAATAATCAATCACGTGTAATTTTGAATAATTTTGGAAAGTTTCCAGTCGATGGCAATTGTTTTTATATTTCATTTTGAGTCGCCAAATGAGAATATAATGCGTTTGCAATATTGTTTTATAGTACATTATTACATAACAAGAGTTGTAAATTACGTGCAGTTGCGTTACAACTCGCGTTATGTACTATACTTTATCTACGACCTTACATTTATTTGCTTAAACTAAAGTCATATTGAAACTGACTCTTGTCAGGGTGACGTTTAAATTTCCCTAGTAAATTCGTGAATTATTGGCTACTTTGAACGGTGTTGACAGTGTTTCCATGGAAACCGTGTTATAGAATAATCTCATAGTTTTCACACAACGCACGGTTACTACATATTGAAACGTGTAGCAGCCCGAGGTAGGGGCCGCCGCGGCTCGTGGATATTCGGCAAACTCGGTGTCGGCGTGCGTTCCGCGATCGATGATGCAGCAGTGTAAAGTCTGTTCACATCCAAGAGGCAGCGGCAGCGGCAGCAAGCGCAAATAGGACTGTGCGCTATCCGCGTGATTACTTCATTAAACGCATACGATTGGACGTTCACCGACGAGAATTCTCGCCGGATTTTGTGTCGGTCGATCGAAGAGCGCCGTGTGCTTTTTCAAAATGTCGTCCACCGAGTCAGACAAAGAATTTTCACCAATTATGGAGATGAACTTCCGCAGAGAACCGGTGAAAAAGGGCCATTTTAGTGTTGAAACGAAACGAACGATTTTCAATGATTACAGACGCAAAATGAAAGCAAACCCGGCGTGTACCGTTAGGGAAATAGTAGATTGCGTGGCCGAACAAAGAGGAGTGAGCGATCGCTCTGTGTATAGAGTAATTCGCGAATACAGACAGACGCATACGTTTAAGTCGCCGAAAAAGTACGGAAGAATCCGAAACCGAAGAAAATGTGTCGACCTCGTCGACGATATTGTTCGCAACGCGATTCGACGAAAGGCGCATCAATTTGTTCTTCGAAACGAAATGCCCACCCTGGACAAAGTTTTAATGGAAGTGAACGGCGATGGGGATCTTCCAAATTTTAAGAGGACGACGTTCTATAAATTATTGAAGTCCATGCATTTCAAGTTTCTAGGTCGGGGAGGAAACACCGTGCTGCTGGACAATGACGAGGTATTTGCGGTAAGTCCAGCGTTGACAGTTGGTAATTTCATAATTCTCTAGGCTTCTTAACTAGAAAATGCCACTAAACTTTTTAAATAATTTTAAGGTGATTATATTTTGACGTACGATGGATTAGAACTGTATTTCAAGTAATTTCGTAAATTGTTTATATATTTTTTTCAAATTATTATTAGTATTGATAATGGTATATTTATTGATGCTGGATGGACAAAGTCCTTACATAAGTCAAGTAAAATATTTTGTATAAACTTAGAGTTGCAATAATTTTGTAATTTAAAATTAGTTAAATGAAACTTAAAATTAATTAGCAATTTGTGAATACAACCTGCATTTGAACATGGATCAAGTCCACCTAGTAAATATATATATTTGGAATTTAATTGTGAGGAAAAATAATGTAAATGAACGAATTGAAGGCTAATGCCTACAATCAATTTAACAGTATATTACATAACAAGAGTTGGAAATAGCAAATTACGCGCGTGTAATTACTATACTTTACCTATGTAATAGTAATAATTAGATGCTTTCTTTTATGTTTACTACAACAATTTTACTGCGACATCCTTTACTTAAAGATTTCTTTAAGTAAAGGATGTTCTGATGAGCTCTGACAGAAAATATTATTTTATAAATTAAATAAAGACAAAAAGTAGCCTGAATGTATGAATATTCAACCTGTTCGTAACTTTGCAAAATGCAGTCTTACTAAGACTAGAACGAAATAGCTTATTTACATAACAAGAGTTCGAAATAGCAAAGTATGCGCAATTTTACGAACCTGTAATTACTATACTTTACCTATGATCTTACATTTATTCGCTTAGAGTAAAGACAAATTGAAAATGAATCTTGTCAGGGTGACGTTTAAATTTTCAAGGCTCTACTTGATTACTAGTAAATTCTACGTTGAATGGTGTTGACAACGTTTCCACGGAAACCGTAAGTTATAGAATAATCTCACTGCTTTTACTCAACGCACGGTTACTATAGATTGAAACGTGTAACGGTCCGGGGTAGAGCCGTCGCGGCTCGTGGATATTCGGCAAGCTCGGTGTCGGCGTGCGTTCCGCGATCGATGATGCAGCAGTGTAAAGTCTGTTCACACCCAAGAGGCAGCGGCAGCGGCAGCAAGCGTACACAGGACTGCTGTGCTATCCGCGTGATCACTTTATTGGACGCATACGATTGGTCGTTCACCGACGAGAATTCTCGCCCGATTTTGTGTCACTCGTGTGCTTTTTTCTAAATGTCGTCCACCGAAAAAGAATTATCAGCAATTATGGAGAGGAAAAGGGGCCATTTTAGTGTTGAAATGAAACGAATGATTTTCAATGATTACAGATGCAGAATGAAAGCAAACCCTGCGCGTACCCTTAGAGATATCGTGGACTGTGTGGCCAAAAACAGGGGAGTGAGCGGTTGCTCTGTGTATAACGTAATTAGCGAATACAGACAGACGCATACTTTTAAGTCGCCGAAAAAAAGAGTCGGAAACCGAAGCCGAATCCGAAACCGAAACCAAACAAAATGTATCGACCTCGTCGACGATATTGCTCGCCACGCGATTCGACGAAAGGCGCATCTGTTTTTGCTTCGAAACGAAATGCCCACCATAGATAAACTTTTAAGGGAAGTGAACGACGATGAGGATCTTCCAAATTTTAAGCAGACAACGTTTTATAAATTATTGAAGTCCATGAATTTGAAGTTTCGTGGTCGGGGAAGAAACATCATGCTGGTGGACAATGGCAAGATATTTGCGGTAAGTCCGGCGTTGACAGTTGTTAATTTCATAATTCTCAAGGCTTCTTAACAAAAATTTTAGGTTTACTAGAAAATGCCACTGATTTTAAGTTGATTACATTTCGACGTACGGTGAATTAGAACTGAATAACGGATTTAGCAGTTGTGCCCTTTTAAAACTAAAAATCACAATTTTGGAGACATAAAAGTGCCATTTTGATATAATCTGGCCGCGCTACGATGGCATCTGAGGTGAAGTATCGGCGTCTGTTTATAAATCAGCGGTTCTTAAAAGGTTACAGATAACTTTGGAAATAAATGTGCACGCAACCCAATCTCATGTTCGCTTATTGAGAATCTCAGGCACCCGCCCAACACGCAAATGAGGGTGGCCCAAGTTACTCACCTCGGATGCCATCATAGCGCGGCCAGACTATAGTTCGTGTTGATTTTTAAGAACATTTCAAGTGTCTTAGTTGAATTATCTTAAATTCGCTACATTTTGACGTATTAAACTTTAAAATCGAACAACGCTTTCGGTAATTGCGCATTTTCAAATGACAATTTTGGAAGCGTAAGAGTTTAACACTTTCTCAAATAATTTTAAATTTGCTCCGTTTTGACGGTTTTAATAATATTTAAAATCGAACAACGCGCTCGGGAGTTGTGCATTTTCCAAAATCAAGATCATAATTTTGGAATCGTAAGAGTTAGAAATACCAGCCTGCAGAGATGGCTTAAATCGCCTAAAAATTGATTAATATGACTTAAGATTATGTCTCTCGAAATTAGAACCAAATGTAATTAAACTTTGCTAAGATCAAGAAAACTTATAAATTTGCCAAGTTGCGTTGATTTTACAAGAACTTTTTTTAAAATAAAAGAAAAAACAAAATTCTCTACATTTTGGAAATTAAACCATCAAAATCAAATAACGCGTTCGTAATTTAGATAATTTATCAAAATCAAAAACTTGGTTTTGAACCTAAAAAATTTCGGATTTTGGCAATTTCTATTGTCTCGACATGAATATTTTTAGTACCACACTGAATGCTCTATATTTTAACATGTAAAATATCATAAATAAAAAATGTGTTTAACACCCCAGCAATTTTTAAAAATTGAGTTTGATGACTCTGAACTTTTGAGTTTTTTTTTTAATTGCACAATTGCTGGACGCGTTGTTGAATTTTGATGTTTCCAACGTCAAAATATGAAGAATTTGATGTAATTTTAAAACAGGTTTTAAAATTGTTTTGTAAAATTAACACAAAATGCAAAAATCAAACTTTTTTAAAGTTGGAAGGTTTCAAAGTCGCGATTTTGATTTTTAAAGCTGTACAACTGCCGAACACGTTGTTCTATTTCGATGATTCTAATATCAAAATGCACCGAATTTAGTGCAATTCAAAAACCGATGAGGAAACATTTTCGTGAAATAAACGTAAAACGTCAAAATAGCAAGTTTTCAAAATCCGAAGATTTTACAACCGCGATTTTAATGTTTGAAATTGCACAGCTGCCGAATTCCGATTTCGATGATTCTAATGACAAAATGCGCCCAATTTAGTGCAATTCAAAAACTGATTAAAACACGTTTTTGTAAAATCTACGCAAAATATCAAAATAGCAAGTTTTTAAAGACCGAACATTTTAAATTGCAATTTTGTTTCTATTTTAACACGTTGTTAGATTATGACGATTCAAACGTTAAAAAAAGGAAAATTTAGTATTATTTGAAAACGGATTGTCAAATTTTCTTTACCTCATTATGCAAAAATCGCACCTTTTTAAAGGTTGAATGAACATTTAAAAATCGCGATTTTGTGAAATTGAAATTTTGAAATTGTATAACTTCCAAACGCGTTGTTAGATTTTAATCATTCAAATGTCAAAATATGGAGAATTTAATGTGATTTTAAATCGGTTAGCATATTTTCTTGTGAACTGCAAAAAATCGCAAATTTTGAACAAACCTAAAACGTAAAATATGCACGTTTCCTATGTCCGAACATTTTTGTTTTCAAAATTGCAGAGCTGTGGAACGCGTTGTTAGATTTTGAAGATTCAAATGGAAAAAATGAAAAATTTTAGGTAATTTTAAAACGAAAATAATACTAACACTAAATTTTTAATATATTGACATTTGAATCTTCAAAATCTAACAACGCGTTCGACAATTTCAAAAAAACAAAAATGTTCGGACATAGAAAACTTGCATATTTGACGTTTTAGGTTGATTTCAGTAAAGCATTTCTGGCTCAGTTTTTGAATTATACTAAATTTGGCATATTTTGGCATTATAATCTTGTAATTTTAAAAGGGGTACAAAATTTTCTTGTAAAAATAACACTAAATGCAAATATTGCACAAGTACGAAGATTCTAAAATCTTGATTTTGATTTTTTTAAATTGCACAACTGCAGAACGTATTGTCCGATTTCGATTATTCTAATGTCTAAATATGCCGAATTTAATGTAATTCAAAAATTGATTGGGATTTTTCTTTGTGAATTCGTCGCAAAATGTCAAAATAGCAAGTTTTCAAGTACGAAGATTTGAAATTGAAATTGTATTTTTTGAAATTGATCGCGTTGTTAAACTTACTTGATTTAGGCGGGAAAATTTCGCATTTTGGCAGTTTGGATTTTAATTGTTTTATGCGAAAATTATTAATACTACGTCGATGGCAATTGTTTTTATATTTTATTTTGAGTAACCAATTTATTTTACAATTCTTTGAGCACATGAAATTTTAACAAAATCCACAGTGGCCGGACAAAAATCGAAAAAATGAAGTTCCTACTTTCATGTTCAGTATCCCGTAATCTAATTCAGGGGGGACCAGCAGTGTTGCCAAGTCAGCGGAAAATCCTCTAGATCTGGCGGATTTCGATCCGAATTGCGGAATAATTTCCGTTTTAACTGTTGGCGCATTTTCTAACGAAATTATGTTGGGTTATTAAGAAAACTGGTGTAATTCAATTTGAATAGCTATATATTTATTTATTTTTGATAGCTATATATGATAGTCATTGGACAGAGAAATAAAGTTTATACTGTCCATCATCCTTTAAATCACATGCTGTATTGTACATTTTTTTTATTTCTGTAAATAAACATGTGATATTTTACAAGAAATAAAGGAGAAACCGAAAACGTTAATTTTCAAAAATTTATAACTCACGGAGAAATTGTCAGATTTTTAAAAATTTAAGGTAGACGTTTTGTAAAGATTTAAACATTTTTGTGGAATTCTGTTCTATTTATTTTTTTAGATTTTGTTTGTCTTCAACTGCTAAAATATTAATTTTCAAAATTCATTCAAATTTTTATATCCGTATTTATTATTTTTTTCGATTTTTTCATTGTTCTACCTGATATTCAAACCTAATTCGTACGCAAAACGTTAAATTTAACCGCTGAATGTTATGTTAAAATAAAAGATAGATTTATGTCGTACTTTATATTTTCATAATTTATGGCGGAATTCTAGTGGAATTAGGTTGGCATCTGGCGCGAATATTATGTGATCAGTTGGCAACGCTGACCCACTGTACACCGTTGTGGACCGACAATATAGTCAGTCGTGCCTTCCAGCGCAAAGTGAGAGCACGTCAAACAATCAGTTGTGTTTGCCCCGCTCTCGCCATAAACTTGAGCGGTGTTTCAAGTTGTAAAAATTTTCATTCATACTGTCTTTACAATCTGGTGCAATGGAGAGTGTTGGCGAAGGTATATAAAATGTATTACATATGTCGTTTTAATATAATTTAATTTTTAACGGGCGTCAAATAACTCTTTATTGATATATTTATGCATCAACGTTTTGAAAAATTATCAAAATAGTTGTGAGTTTGATCGAGTTTGTTGGTCTACTTTTTTTAAATGAAGTTTGAGATATATTGTTTTGATTTTTTTCCGAGATCTCGCGCCACGAGGCGCCACCGCGTTTCTTATACCAGTTTAAATCTTGTGCTGCTCAAGAAGCGGTATAGTTTTCATTTTTATTTATTATTAATTAATTAACGCAACAGCATGTATTTTACAGAAATAGAACAATTACAAACAATTTAAAATATAACAAAATCAACGGTAAAAGAAAAAATGAATAAAGTAATTGTAAATAAGTTTGTTAAGTTTTGAAAACTCAACGTTAATTATTGCAGAAAATACCGCGGACTTACAGTGCAGCCGACTGGAAATCTTCTACGTTCTATACAAGCAGTTTCATTTGGAACTTGGCGAGAAACTTGATATTTTGGAGAAACATTTTTCTACCAAAACAGGGAAACCGTTCAAATTTCACGCGGATAACAAGAGAGCTTTGAACAAGCTTCTGTCTACTTTGAAAGCAAAATGGAAGGAAAACAATAGAACAATCAAACATTTTTTGCATAAAAATAAAAATTGGCTTGACAGAATCATACAATTTAAGGTAAAGTAATAAATTTAATAATAATAATATAAAACACGTTGTTTGAATTTGTTTTCAATTGAAATAATAAAAATATAAATCATGATAAAACGTCATTTATTATTAGTACGAAAAAGTATTGTAAACGTGCAAATTCTTTCAATTTTTTTTAACGGAAAAATCTGAAATTTTGACGTTTCAAACGTCAGTATCTTTAAATCAAGTGTTGCTATTTTGTTTCCAGCTGTTAGCTGTTCGATGTCAATTGTTTTATGGCGTGAAATTTTGAAGTTAATTCCACGTGAGAATAATTTTTATAATTCTTTTAATCTCCAAATATAATTCTCGTTGTCTTCGGTTTCAAGTCTCAAGTGTTGCAATTTTATTTTCAGCTGAGTATTGAATCAATTATTTATGGTGGGTTGAAAATTTGTTGTTTCTACACAGATTTGGAAATTTTGAAACTAATTCCATGAACGATAAGTTTTTTACAGTTTTTCCAATCTCCAATTATAATTTTTGTTGCCTTCTGTTAAGTAACAAGTGCTGCAATTTTCCAGCTATGCTATATCAATTGTTTTATGGTGTGTTGAAACTATGTTATTTCCAAAGGGATTTGGAAATTTTGAAGCTAATTCTACAAAAAATTTTTTTTTATAATTTTACAATCTCCGGTTGTAATTCTCGTTGTCTTTAATCAAGTTTTAAGTTTTGCTATTTTGTTTCCAGCTGTTGTATATCAATTGTTTTATGGTGTGTTGAAACTATGTTATGTCCAAAGGGATTTGGAAGTTTTGAAGCTAATTCTACAAAAAAATTTTTTTTATAATTTTACAATCTCCGGTTGTAATTCTCGTTGTCTTGAATCAAGTTTTAAGTTTTGCTATTTTGTTTCCACCTGTTGTATATCAATTGTTTTATGGTGTGTTGAAACTATGTTATTTCCAAGGGGATTTGGAAATTTTGAAGCTAATTCTACAAATTTTTTTTTATAATTTTACAATCTCCGGTTGTAATTCTCGTTGTCTTGAATCAAGTTTTAAGTTTTGCTATTTTGTTTCCAGCTGTTGTATATCAATTGTTTTATGGTGTGTTGAAAATATGTTGTTTCTAAAGCGATTTGGAAGTTTTGAAACTAATTCCACAAGAAATATTTTTTTTATAATTTTACAATCTCCAGTTGTAATTCTCGTTGTCTTGAATCAAGTTTTAGGTGTTGCTATTTTGTTTCCAGCTGTGGTGTATCAATTGTTTTATGGTGTGCTGATAATATGTTGTTTCTAAACCGATTTGGAAGTTTTGAAGCTAATTCCATAAGAAATACATTTTTTTATAATCTTACAAACTACAATTTTAATTCTAATTCTCGTTGTTTCGAATCAAGTGTTGCTATTGTTGCTATTTTGGTTCCAGCTGTGTTATGTTAATGGTTTTACAATGTGTCAAAAATGTGTTCATGGCGTTTTCTATTCGTTGCATTTGTCATCAAATTCGACAATCTTATTATTGTGCACCTCTTTATGCACATGCAGTAGCTGAGTCTTCATACAACTCTGAAGTTAGCGCTCGTGGATTTTTCCATCTCAATTCATTCTCGAAATTTGTGTCGATTTTAATAAAATTTATCCGGCCAAATTATAACCTCTTGTGGTATTACCCCCGAGTAATAATCGATCAATCGATTTATCGGTTAATCGATTATTTTGCACAGCTCTAGTGTTGACAACGTTTCCATGGAAACTAGGGGCAGCTTGTCATATAGAGCCGCCAAGGAGCCGATCTTAGCAAGAATTTTTGATAAAATAGTGTTTTACACGTGCATTTGGAGCCAAATAAATTCTGTTTCATCTCGTGCTCGCGACGACGACGACACTTGTCGTATTTTCCGCGCTAAACATCATGAGTAAAATTAGTTCATTACGGAATAAACATTTTTGCTCATGTACTATCGAGTACATAAATGAAACAATTAGGTAGGCCTCTGTCTGATTTGATTACCATAAAAAAAATACTGTGGGATATTTTCCAAAATGTCAAAATACAATATTTCTGGATGGATTTGAGAAGTTTGAAGCTAACTCTGGCGGTCACTATTTTTTTAGAATTTTTTAAATCACAAAATGCAAATGATATTTTTCTAAAAATCAAGTTTCGAGTGCTGACATTTTGTTTCCAGTAGGGGTATATCGATTATGTTCCAGTATGTTAAAAATACTATATTTCTGGACGGATTTGAGAAGTTTGAGGCTAATTATAGCAGTGATTATTTTTTTAGAATTCTTTAAATCACAAGATGCAAATTCTGTTTTTTCTAAAAATTAAGTTTCGAGTGCTGACATTTTGTTTCCAGTGGGGGTATGTCGATCATTTTCCAGTATGTCAAAAATACAATATTTCTGGATGGATTTAAGAAGTTTGAAGCTAATTCTGGTAGCCACTAGTTTTTTAGAATTTTTTAAATCACAAGATGCAAATTCTGTTTTTTCTAAAAATCAAGTTTCTATGTCTGACATTTTGTTTCCAGCGCGGGTATGTCTATTATTTTCCAGTATGTAAAAAATACTATATTTCTGGATAGATTTGAGAAGTTTGAAGCTAATTCTGGTGGTCACTATTTTTTTAGAATTTTTTAAATCACAAGATGCAAATTCTGTTTTTTCTAAAAATTAAGTTTCGAGTGCTGACATTTTGTTTCCAGTGGGGATATATCGATCATTTTCCAGTATCTCAAAACTACTATATTTCTGCATGGATTTGAGAAGTTTGAAGCTAATTCTGGTAGCGACTATTTTTTTAGAATCTTTTAAATCACAAGATGCAAATTCTGTTTTTTCTAAAAATCAAGTTTCGAGTGCTGACATTTTGTTTCCAGTGGGGGTATATCGATCATTTTCCAGTATGTTAAAAATACTATATTTCTGGATGGATTTGAGAAGTTTGAAGCTAATTCTGGTAGCCAATATTTTTTTAGAATCTTTTAAATCACAAGATGCAAATTCTGTTTTTTCTAAAAATCAAGTTTCGAGTGCTGACATTTTGTTTCCAGTGGGAGTTTATCGATTATTTCCAATATATTAAAAATACAATATTTCTGGATGGATTTGAGAAGTTTGAAGCTAATTCTGGTGGTCACTATTTTTTTAGAATTTTTTAAATCACAACATGCAAATTCTGTTTTTTCTAAAAATCAAGTTTCGAGTGCTGACATTTTGTTTCCAGTTGGAGTATATCGATTATTTTCTAGTATGTTAAAAATAC
Source organism: Ocypus olens (assembly GCA_910593695.2). NCBI lineage: Eukaryota > Metazoa > Arthropoda > Insecta > Coleoptera > Staphylinidae > Ocypus > Ocypus olens. Next base: position 10,318,187 of record OU343051.1, on the reverse strand, counting down.
TATATTTCTGGATGAATTTGAGAAGTTTGAAGCTAATTCTGGTAGCCACTATTTTTTTAGAATCTTTTAAATCACAAGATGCAAATTTTGTAGTTTTCTAAAGTTCATTACCAAATACGCCTTTTTGCTCATCTAGTATAGAGGGCACTTGAAGATTGTCAATTTTAGCACTTGAAAATGTCTTTTTCGGCACTTTACATAGTTGAAAATTGTCATTTTTGACACTTGAAAATGGGCATTTTTGACAGATGGTAATTGTATTTGTTGGCAGCTGAAAATTGCTATTTTTTGACAGTTGAGAATGGTCATTTTTCAAACATGAAAATTTTAATTTATGGCACTCGAAAATGGTAATTTTTGACAGTTGAAATGATCGTTTTTGACAGTTGGAAAATGTTATTTTTTGCACTTAAAATTGCCAATTTTGGTACTTGAAAATGTCTTTTTCGGCACTTGAAAGTGGTCAGTTTCCACAATTGAAAATTGCCTTTTGGACACTTAAAAATGTCCATTTTACACTTTTAGTAATTGCCTTTTTTAACAGTTGAAAATTGCGACATTTGGCATCTAAATGTTTCATTTTTGGCACTTGAAAATTGTCGTTTTTGGCAGTTAACAATGGTAATTTTTAACCATTTATGGCATTTGAAAATGATAAATTTGGACAGTTGTAAAATGTCATTTTTGAGCACTTGAAGATTGTCAATTTTGGCACTTGAAATTGTATTTTTTTGCACTTGATGATTGTCAAGTTTGGCACTTGAAAATGTTTTTTTGGCACTTTGTACAGTTGAAAATTCTCCTTCTTGACACTTGAAAGTTGTCTTTTATGACAGTTGAAAATGGTCATTTTTGAACCTTGAAAATTGTCATTTGTGGCACTCGTAAATGATAATTTTTGACAGTTTAAAACTATCGTTCTTGACGCTTGGAAAATGTAATTTTTGGACCTTGAAATTGTGGACTTTTTTTGCACATGAAAATGGTTATTTTGCATAGTTAAAAATGGTCGTTTATGAAACTTAAAAATTTGAATTTATGGCACTCGAAAATGATAATTTTTGAAAGTTGAAATGATCGTTTTTGATAGTTGGAAAATGTCATTATTTACACTTGAAAATTGTCAATGTTGTTACTTGAAAACGTATTTTTTGGCACTTGAAAATGGTCGGTTTGTACAGTTAAAAATTGCCTTTTTGACACCTAAAAACGTTCATTTTAGACTGTTGGTAATTGCCCTTTTTAACAGTTAAAAATTGTGATATTTGGTATTAAAAAATTTTCATTTTTGGCACCTGAAAATTGTCGTGTTTAGCAGTAGACAACGGTAATATTTGAACCATTTATGGCATTCGAAAATGATAATTTTTGGCAGTTGGAAAATGTCGTCAATTTCGGCACTTTAAAATGTTTAATGATTGTCAAGTTTGGTCTTTTGAAAATGTCTTTTTCGGCACTTTGCACGGATGAAAATTGTCATTTTTAACACTTAAAACTTGTCTTTTTTAACAGCTGAAAAATAGTCATTTTTGAACCTTGAAAATTGTCATTTATAGCACTCAAAAATGAGAATTTTTGACAGTTGACAACTATCGTTTTTGACACTTGGAAAATGCTATTTTTGGGGCTTGAAAATTGTGAATTTTGACTTTTTGCACATGAAAATGGTTATTTTGCACAGTTGTAAATGGTCATTTTTAACTTTCGACTGCGTGTCCCATAAAATACTCCTACATAAATTAAGTCAATATAGAATCGACAAAAACACGATTGAATTTTTTACTTCCTACTTTGCTGATCAATATGTGGAGATTAACAGCACAAAATCAAATATCCTACCAATTAACCGCGGGGTCTTTCAAGGATCCGTTCTGGGTCCACTATTTTTCATAATTTTTCATAATTGAAAACTGTTTTTTGACACTTGAAAATGGGCATTTTTGGCAGTTAAAAATTGTCATTTTTGGCACTTGAAAATTGTCGTTTTTGGCAGTTGAGAATGGTCATTTTTAAAACTTGAAAATTGTCATTTATGACACTCGAAAATTATCATTTTTGACAGTTGAAATGATCTTTTTCGGCAGTTAAAAAATGTCATTTTTTCCGTTTGAAAATTGTCAATTTTGGTACTTGAAAATGTCTTTTTTGGCACTTGAAAATGGTCGGTTTGTAGTTGTTTTTTTTGCACTAAAAAATGATCATTTTAGACTGTTGGTAATTATCTTTTTTCCCAGTTGAAAATTGTGAAATTTGGCAATTAAAATTTTTCATTTTTGACTCTTTAAAATTGTCGTTTTTCGCAGTTGACAATGGTAATATTTTGAACCATTCGGCAGTCATTGACAATGTCATTGTCAATTTTGGCACTTGAAAATGTCCTGTTTGGCACTTAAAAAGGAGGTAATGTTACAAAATACAATTCGTCGTTTAATTGATTTTCGTGGACGAAGAACGATGTTACAGATTAAATGCGGGCTGTTATTGGTCGTTATTTAATTATTTTAGTGCTTCTGCAACAAGTAAACGTTTTTAATGGTCGATTTTTCTTTCCTAAAAAGGAGGCGGTGAGATATATTGTGAATGCTAAGTGGCTCTACAATAAAAAAATTTCACGAGCCGCCACTGGTTTCCAGTAGGGGGATATCGAATATTTCTGGATGGATTTGAGAAGTTTTGAAGCTAATTCTAGCGGTCATTATTTTTTTTAAATTCTTTAAATCACAAGATGCAAATTCTATTTTTCTAAAATTCAAGTTTCGAGTGCTGACATTTTGTTTCCAGTAGGGTTATGTTGATCATTTTCCAGTATGTTAAAAATACTACATTTCTGGATGGATGTGAGAAGTTTGAAGCTAATTCAGGTAGCCACTATTTTTTTAGATTTTTTTTAAATCGCAAGATGCAAATGTCGTTTTTTTTAAATCAAGTTTCGAGTGTTAACATTTTGTCTCCAGTGGGGGTACATCGATTATTTTCCAGTATGTTAAAAATACAATATTTCTAGATGGATTTGAGAAGTTTGAAGCTAATTCGGGCAGTCACTCTTAACAATAGCTTCCAGCTTTAGTGCGTCGATTTCGAAAATATAACTGCGAAGGAGAAAGTTTAATGGAGATATACACTTGGGTTTAACGGCGTAAGGAATAAAACGTAGTTTTTGTTTTTCATGTGTTTTGTTTGGGGTTGAGCTCGCGTGGATGAAGAAAGGTATTACAGATTTAGTGCACATCTGGGACAAAATTAAAATACAGGACAAATCAAAAGTACATATAGCCCGTTCTATGGAATCTGGCGGCTATGGCCGTAAAAGAGGGTCGGAGATCGGCAAGTAGGGGACGTAATATTTTTTTTATCTCAAACTAATCTTTGCTGAGAAGTACTGGTGTAAAAGTGCGCATATCAATAGGAGTGAAGGACAGTAATAAATGTATGGGATGCAATTAGACGAACCACCAATACCTTTTCTTCGAGGGCGGACCGACCGTTTTACGACCTCAGCCGCCAGATTCCAGCGAACAGACTATATAAATCATATTTTCATTCTTTCTTCAAAAGGAGACGGGGAATATATTGTATGCTAATTTGCATTAAAATGTTCCCCGAGCGACCCTGATGGAAACCGTAAGTTATAGAATAATCTCACAGTTTTTACCCAACGAACGGTTACTATATATTGAAACGTGTAACAGCCCGAGGTAGGGGCCGCCGCGGCTCGTGGATATTCGGCAAACTCGGTGTCGGCGTGCGTTCCGCGATCGATGATGCAGCAGTGTAAACTCTGTTCACATCGAAGAGGCAGCTGCAGCAAGCGTAAACTGGACTGTGTGCTATCCGCGTGATTAGACGATACGTTTGGTCGTTCACCGACGAGAATTCTCGCCGGATCCCGTACGTATTTTGTGTCGGTCGATCGCAGAGGCGCCGTGTGCTTTTTTCTAAATGTCGTCCACGGAAAAAGAATCATCAGCAATTATGGAGAGGAACTCCCCTACAAAACGGCAGAAAAAGATCCATTTTAGTGTTGAAATGAAACGAATGATTTTCAATGATTACAGATGCAAAATGAAAGCAAACCCGACGTATGCCGTTAGACATATCGTGGATTATGTGGCCAAAAAAAGGGGAGTGAGCGGTGGCTCTGTGTATAACGTAATTCGCGAACACAGACAGACGCATACTTTTAAGCCGCCACAAAGACGCAAAAACGAAAACGGAAACCGAACCCGAATAAGAAAACGAATAAAATGTCTCGACCTCGTCGACGATATTGCTCGCAACGCGATTCGAGAAAAGGCGCATCAACTTTTGCTTCGAAACGAAATGCCCACCATAGAGAAAGTTTTAAAGGAAGTGAACGACGATGAGGATCTTCCAAATTTTAAGCGGACAACGTTTTATAAATTATTGAAGTCCATGAATTTGAAGTTTCGAGGTCGGGGAAAAAACATCATGCTGCTGGACAATGACGAGGTAGTTGCGGTAAATCCACTGTTAACAGTTGTTAATTTCATAATTCTCTAGTCTTCTTAACAATTTTTTTAGATTTACTAGAAAATGCCACTGATTTTAAGTTGATTACATTTCGACGTACGGTGAATTAGAACTGAATAACGGATTTAGCAGTTGTGCCCTTTGAAAACTAAAAATCACAATTTTGGAGACATAAAAGTGCCATCTTGATATAATCTGGCCGCGCTACGATGGCATCTGAGGTGAAGTATCGGCTTCTGTTTATAAATCAGCGGTTCTTAAAAGGTTACAGATAACTTTGGAAATAAATGTGCACGCAACCCAATCTCATGTTCGCTTATTGAGAATGTCAGGCACCCGCCCAACACGCAAATGAGGGTGGCCCAAGTTAATCACCTCGGATGCCATCATAGCGCGGCCAGACTATAATTCGTGTTAATTTTTAAGAACATTTCATGTGTCTTAGTTGAATTATCTTAAATTCGCTACATATTGACGTATTAAACTTTAAAATCGAACAACGCTTTCGGTAATTGCGCATTTTCAAATGACAATTTTGGAAGCGTAAGAGTTTAATACTTTATCAAATAATTTTAAATTTGCTCCGTTTTGACGAAATAATATTTAAAATCGAACAACGCGTTCGGGAGTTGTGCATTTTCCAAAATCAAGATGATAATTTTGGAATCGTAAGAGTTAGAAATACCAGCCTGCAGAGATGGCTTAAATCGCCTAAAAATTGATTAATATGACTTAAGATTATGTCTGTCGAAATTAGAACCAAATGTAATTAAACTTTGCTAAGATCAAGAAAACTTATAAATTTGCCAAGTTGCGTTGATTTTACAAGAACTTTTTTTAAAATAAAAAAAAAACAAAATTCTCTACATTTTGGAAATTAAACCATCAAAATCAAATAACGCGTTCATAATTTAGATAATTTATCAAAACCAAGTTTCGGAAAATTTCGGATTTTGGCAATTTCCATTGTCTCGACATGAATATTTTTAGTACCACACTGAATGCTCTATATTTTAACATGTAAAATATCATAAATAAAAAATGTGTTTAACACCCCAGCAATTTTTAAAAATTGAGTTTGATGACTCTGAACTTTTGAGTTTTTTTTTAATTGCACAATTGCTGGACGCGTTGTTGAATTTTGATGATTCGAACGTCAAAATATGAAGAATTTGATGTAATTTTAAAACAGGTTTTAAAATTGTTTTGCAAAATTAACACAAAATGCAAAAATCAAACTTTTTTAAAGTTGGAAGGTTTCAAAGTCGCGATTTTGATTTTTAAAGCTGTACAACTGCCGAACACGTTGTTCTATTTCGATGATTCTAATATCAAAATGCACCGAATTTAGTGCAATTCAAAAACCGATGATTCGTGAAATAAACGTAAAACGTCAAAATAGCAAGTTTTCAAAATCCGAAGATTTTACAACCGTGATTTTAATTTTTGAAATTGCACAGCTGCCGAATTCCGATTTCGATGATTCTAATGACAAAATGCGCCCAATTTAGTGCAATTCAAAAACTGATTAAAACACGTTTTTGTAAAATCTACGCAAAATATAAGTTTTTAAAGACCGAACATTTTAAATTGCAATTTTGTTTCTATTTTAACACGTTGTTATATTATGACGATTCAAACGTCAAAAAAAGGAAAATTTAGTATTATTTGAAAACGGATTATTAAATTTTCTTTACCTCATTATGCAAAAATCGCACATTTTTAAAGGTTGAATGAACATTTAAAAATCGCGATTTTGTGAAATTGAAATTTTGAAATTGTATAACTTCCAAACGCGTTGTTAGATTTTGATCATTCAAACGTCAAAATATGGAGAATTTAATGTGATTTTAAATCGGTTAGCATATTTTCCTGTGAACTGCAAAAAATCGCAAATTTTGAACAAACCTAAAACGTAAAATATGCACGTTTCCTATGTCCGAACATTTTTGTTTTCGAAATTGCAGAGCTGTCGAACGCGTTGTTAGATTTTGAAGATTCAAATGTAAAAATTGAAAAATTTTGGGTAATTTTAAAACGAAAATAATACTAACGCTAAATTTTTAATATTTTGACATTTGAATCTTCAAAATCTAACAACGCGTTCGACACTTCTGCAATTTCAAAAAACAAAAATGTTCGGACATAGAAAACGTGCATATTTGACGTATTAGGTTGATTTCACTAAAGCATTTCTGGCTCAGTTTTTGAATTATACTAAATTTAGCATATTTTGGCATTATAATCTTGTAATTTTAAAAGGGGTACAAAATTTTCTTGTGAAAATAACACTAAATGCAAATATTGCACAAGTACGAAGATTCTAAAATCTTGATTTTGATTTTTTAAATTGCACAACTGCAGAACGTCTTGTCCGATTTCGATTATTCTAATGTCTAAATATGCCGAATTTAATGTAATTCAAAAATTGATTAGGATTTTTCTTTGTGAATTCGTCGCAAAATGTCAAAATAGCAAGTTTTCAAGTACGAAGATTTGAAATTGAAATTGTATTTTTTGAAATTGATCGCGTTGTTAAACTTACTTGATTTAGGCGGGAAAATTTCGCATTTTGGCAGTTTGGATTTTAATTGTTTTATGCGAAAATTATTAACAATTTGGCAATTGTTTTTATATTTTATTTTGAGTAACCAATTTATTTTACAATTCTTTGATCACATGAAATTTTAACAAAATCCACAGTGGCCGGACAAAAATCGAAAAAATGAAGTTCCTACTTTCATGTTTAGTATCCCGTAATCTGATTCAGGGGGGACCCGCAGTGTTGCCAAGTCAGCGGAAAATCGGCTAGATCTGGCGGATTTCGATCCGAATTGCGGAATAATTTCCGTTTTAACTGTTGGCGCATTTTCTAACGAAATTATGTTGGGTTATTAAGAAAACTGGTGTAATTCAATTTTAATAGCTATATTTTCATTTATGTTTAATAGCTGTATATGATAGCCATTAGACAGAGAAAGAAAGTTTATACTGTCTATCATCCTTTAATTCACATGCTGTATTGTACATTTTTTTTATTTCTGTAAATAAACATGTGATATTTTACAAGAGAAAAAGCAGAAACCGAAAACGTTAATTTTTAAAAATTTATAACTCACGGAGAAATTGTCAGATTTTCAAAAATTTAAGGTAGATGTTTTGTAAATATTTAAACATTTTTGTGGAATTTTGTTCTATTTATTTTTTTAGGTTTTGTTTGTCTTCAACTGCTAAAATATTAATTTTCAAAATTCATTCAAATTTTTATATCCGTATTTATTTTTCTTTCGATTTTTTCATTGTTCTACCTAATATGCAAACCTAATTCGTACGCAAAACGTTAAATTTAACCGCTGAATGTTATGTTAAAATACAAGATAGATTTATGTCGTACTTTATATTTTCGTAATTTATGGCGGAATTCTAGAGGAATTAAGTTGGCTATTTGGCGGAAATATTATGTGATCAGTTGGCAACGCTGGCCCGCTGTACAACGTTGTGGACCGGCAGTTTAGTCAGTCGTGCCTTCTAGCGCAAAGTGAGAACACGTCAAACAGAATCAGTTGTGTTTGCCCCGCTCTCACCATAAATTTGAGCGGTGTTTCAAGTTGTAATAATTTTCATTCATACTGACTTTACAATCTGCTGCGATGGAGAGTGTTGCCGAAGGTATATAAAATGTATTACATATGTCGTTTTAATATAATTTAATTTTTAACGGGCGTCAAATAACTCTTTATTGATATTTTTATGCATCAACGTTTTGAGAAATGATCAAAATAGTTGTGAGTTTGATCGAGTTTGATGGTCTACTTTTTTTAAAATGAAGTTTGAGATATATTGTCTTGATTTTTCTTCCGAGATCTCGCGCCACGGGGCGCCACCGCGTTTCTTATACCAGTTTAAATCTTGTGCTGCTCAAGAGGCGCGTGGTATAGTTTTCATTTTTATTTATTATTAATTAATTAACGCAACAGCATTTACAGAAATATAACGGGCCGCTACGGCCAATCAAAGTCTGAAAAATCATTTTTTTTTTGGGCGGCCTGTTGGTGTAGTGGGTACAGGCGAACGCTTGTTGCCGATTGCACCGCGGCCTTGTGGGTTCGATTCCCAGCCGGGACGAAAGACTTTTCTGTCGAGAAGTATTCGTTCGGGTCCGTGGTTGTTTGTATACGTCTCTCATTATTCATTTGTTCATTTATTCATTTAATTTATAACTTAAAATACATATATAAAAATGGATGATGGCTAATGGTCATAGCACCAAAGCCAGGCATAACGCCGAAAAAAAAAACAATTACAAACAATTTAAAATATAACAAAATCAAACAGTGAAAGAAAAAATGAATAAAGTAATTGTAAATAAGGTGATTAAGTTTTGAAAACTCAACGTTAATTATTGCAGAAAATACAGTGGACTTAAAGTGCAGCCGACGGGAAATCTTCTATATTTTATACAAGCAGTTTCATTTGGAACTTGGCGAGAAAGTTGAAATTTTGGAGAAACATTTTTCTACCAAAACAGGGAAACCGTTCAAATTTCACGCAGATAACAAAACAACTGTGAAGAATCTTCTATATAGTTTGAAAGCAAAATGGAGGGAAAGCAGTAGAACAACCAAAAGTTTTTTGCATAGAAATAAAAATTGGCTTAACAGAATAATACAATTTAAGGTAAAGTAATAATTTTAATAATAATATTATGTACTGCACTGATCCAGGCAGCCAACATAATATTACGCGAATTATTATCCCTATTTTCAGAAAATGTGCTGCCAACTATTTTCGACTTTTGTGACGCTTGCTAGTCGGCCAAACTCGGCGTCGGCATGCACTCCGCGATCGATGATGCAGTAGTGTAGTGCTCGACTGCGCGTTTATTCAGTGGCGTCGAGTCAGACAGCGCGTATCCCTCCACTCTCACCGTAAGCGCGCGCCTATGAGAATTCAAAGTGATTAAAAAGTACAGATCGCCTCGCGTTGAGTTTACATTTCCGACATTCCCGCTCGTCATTATTTAATTGCGAAATGACATTTTTTTTCTTTTGTGTTGAGTTACATTTTTAAAATGGGTAAATCTGGTAATGTCGGGAAAAGGAAGATAAAACGTGTCGTAACTGCATACGGCAGAAAGCGTAAGAGGGTAGGAAATAATTTGAGATCAACGTGGGTGAGTATAACATTTCAAATATACAGGGTGTCCCAATTGTAGCCACCAGGGCTGTGCAAAATAATCGATTAATCGAAAGAATAATTTGGTCCCGGGCAGTTTACGGCCGCGGCCATTAGAACCGTTTTACAACAGTCTGGAATCCTTATAAAAATTTAACCATAGCATTGCCTGAGTCCTACTCATTGGTGAATAATAAAGTAAACTAAATGTTGGGCAATGAAACCGCTATCATTTGATTGGACGTCACCTGTGGAGAAAATGATTCGGCCGAATAATGGACAACTTTCTCAATCAAAAACGATTTAACAACATTTATAGTATTTAATGAGATGCGAAAAAAGAGTACGAAACGTATAGTCTGTTTACATCTAAGAGGCAGCAAGGCTGCGTGCTATCCGCGTGATCACTTCATTCGGTCGCATACGATTGGTCGTTTAGTGACGTTAGCTCTTGGGCGCATTCAGTTTGCATGTGCCAGTCGATTGCAGAGCGTCGTTCTGTGTGCGCGGTACTGTACGACTAAAAGAGTGCGACCAAAGAGGATTATATAAAGAGTGGCAATGTAATGGACTGATTTTGGATCCAGTTTTAGAACCGAGCCTCTAGTTTCCGGATTCGGTACTAATAAAGAACAGAGAGGGAAGGATTGATAGTAATTCCTGTCTGTCGCTCCGACTGTGATTCGTGGACTAATTTCATTCATATTTGTCTTACGTCCACGGGAGGGGATGGTTTCACTGCCAATCATCAGCGGGGTGTTATCTCTCCCATTATTTTGCTTTACCACCACTATTATTACTCCTTGGGCTTTGCATTTTGTCTTATGCCAGTTTAGAGTAAATTCTATTCGTATCAATATTATTAAAATGGAGTACGCGTCTATAACTTCTAAATGTTGTGTGTATTTAAATTGTTCAAATACAAGAATGAATGAAAGTCATTTGACGTTTTTTAAAATACCGTCAAATCCGTTATATCAACATTTATGGATAGAAAAAAGTGGAAATAACAAGTTAAAAGTATTGGACAAGAAAGTGTTAGTTAATAGAGTTATTTGTGAGAGACATTTCGATGCAAAGTTTATATTAAATACTGGAAACAGAAAGATGTTATCGAAAAATGCAGTGCCCAATGCTTTTTACGAAGCACAACCATCAACATCTATAGAAGGAATGGATTCTCAGTTGCAGGTTAACCTTCCAATTAAACAAACTTATTTGAGGGCTAATTTTAATGTGGCAGAGAATAAGGAAAACTCACCTCCTCACGGAGACGAAGGAAAAGAAATCCATTTCCTAACTCCAACAAAAAAAAAGCGTGTTAGTAATAAAATTATACCAACTAAAAAGAGTGATGCAAGAAAAAGAAGTCAATGTTATCAACAAAATAACAAAATCATGAGATTTAAAAAGAAGGTAACAACTACTTTTCCATCTACACTAAATAAATTATTAAAAAATGCATCAAATGATTCAAAAACACTCGTAAAAATGCAGCTATTCCGTAATAAAAAAATGAAATGGACATTTGATGAAAAGCAATTGGCATTGGCATATTTTTATAAATCCCCTTCTCTCTATAAATTTATGTACCATAAATCAAAATTAAGGTTGCCAGCACCACGAACCATAAGGGAATGGTTAAAAGTTTTTCATTTACCAACTGGCACAAATACCATATTGTTTAAACATTTTCAAAATAAAGTGAAGCATATGGAGGAAACTGAAAAATTTTGTGTATTAATGTTTGACGAAATGCACATTAAAGTTGGCTTAGAATACAATTCACAACTAGATCTGGTTGAGGGATATGAAGCTTGGGCATGCATGGCAGAAATGAGAAAATTGCCAACCATGCAATGGTTTTCATGGCTCGAGGGCTATTTAATAATTGGAAACAGCCAATATCCTATTATTTGGCTGGTGGCAGTATTTCAGGTGAATCTCTACAATTTATAATTAATGAAAACATAAAAAAATGCTTTGAAATAGGATTAAGAGTATGTGTACTTGTGTGTGATCAAGGGCCTTGTAACAGAAGAGTATACAATTTATTGGGGGTTTCTTCTGAAAAACCCTATTTCGCAGTTGACAACAAAAAGGTATTCGCTGTATTCGATACCCCGCATTTAGTTAAATCCGTGAGAAATAATTTGTTAACAAAAGATATATTTGTTCAAAATAAACAAATATCATGGAGGGATATCAGAGACACATACTACATTAATAAAGCTTGCCAATTAGCCACAGGTTTGACAAACATATCCGACAAACATATAAATAAAATGTCCATTTTAATTTCACCGTAGTGGTTTATTCCAGGCCTATTTATTAATCAGCTTTTACATTGCAGATACATAAGTATTAAACGGTTAATAGAAGTTTTTGGAATGTTATAAATTATTGTATACTATCATGGATATTACTTATTGTTAAATTAATTTGTTGAATTTTATATCTTGTTTTATATACTTGTAGAATATATAATAAAACTTTTGTTGATTTTTTTAAATTTTGTATAACCTTAAAAACAGTTTTAATCTGATTTGCGAAGTCCTATATTTATAGTATTTTATACTCGGTGCTGTAAAAATGGCGGATGAACTCAATGGTACGTTGTCAAGGATGTAAAGACAAAATAATTTCATTGCTGAAAATCTGCATAACATTAATTATTTACACTCCACTCATCAAATACATTTGTCAGAGATACATACTTTCATGCTTGTCAATATTATATACAATTTGTATTTTCAAATGCAATAATTTGAATGTTCAATTGATTAATTTAATTTTCCCATATAAAGAAACATGGCATCAGTGGGTTTATTTGAATGCAAAAATCAATTATTAAACATTTTTCTGCGACTGTTCAAATATTGCTTGTTTTTGCCCTAAAAACCAGAATAGCTCAGAAATGGTTAAATTTAGTCAAATAAAATTTATTGCCAATTTAATAAATTAAAATAATGAATGACACTCCCTGTTCGGTCTATGCAAATATTTATTAAACGACTTGGTCTTCGAAAACAAACAGCCAAGTTTCAAATTACACTTATCTGAAGGCGAAAAACTGTTTACGTCCGAAACGACTAGAACAAGCACCGCCTTTCTCCTTCTACGCACGTGAAGGAATCAGTTCACCAATCACGGATTGAGCGACGGAGAAGAATGATTGAAACAGATATATCATCGGATCGAAAACTCGGTTTCATATTCAGTCCATTACATTGCCACTCTTTATATAATCCTCTTTGGTGCGACCCTGTGCAATCTCACCGCTCACGTGATTGTGTTTACACTTACTGCCTCTTTAATATGAACAGACTGTAGAAATCTATATGTACTTTTGTGGTCGCGGTGTTTTCTGATTTATCGTTTGTGGTTTACTGTTTTGTGAATTATTAATAATGGGTAGACCCAATAAATGCCGCAAAAAAGTTACTCGTATAAAGAGACACCGAGGAAATATTCAAGCTGCACTGAAATCAAACAATCTAAGAATGTGCAAACACATTTTAGAAAATTGCATTGGTAAGAGACATCAATAGTACCTATGTGAAAACAAGACTACATTAGAATTTTAATTCTCCGTTTATAATCTTACAGATCAGGCTTTGAAACTTTCGGACGGATCTACTGGTTTATCAAATGATAAAGCGTTAAATACTTGGGAAAAAATCAAGGACGATGATCTCGTTCCACGTACATCTATGGTAATCAACTCTAATTATTCAAATGTCGCAATGGTACTTTATTTGATTTGTTCCTGAAGTACGAGAACAGGACAATATTTTAAAAAAATGTAACGATTTTAGTGACTTGGAAAAAATATAAAAACAATTGCCATCGACTTAAAACTTCTCAAATTTGCTTAGAATTAGTGCTAAATTATGTTTCTGTGAAAAATATCAACACTTCATCCCTAAATTTTGGGATAATTTAATGTGAACAGAACGTTAAGTTTTGAAAAAATTGTAATAATTTTAGTGTCTTGGAAAAAATATAAAAACAATTGCCATCGACTTGAAACTTCTCAAATTTGCTTAGAATTAGTGCTCAATTATGTTTCTGTGAAAAATATCATCACTTCATCCCTAAATTTTGGGATAATTTAATGTGAACAGAACGTTAAGTTTTGAAAAAATTGTAATAATTTTAGTGTCTTGGAAAAAATATAAAAACAATTGCCATCGACTTGAAACTTCTCAAATTTGCTTAGAATTAGTGCTTAATTATGTTTCTGTGAAAATTATGAACACTTCATCCCTAAATTTTGCAATAATTTAATGTGAACAGAACGTTAAGTTTTGAAAAAATGCAATAATTTCAGTGTCTTGAAAAAAATTTAAAAACAATTGCCATCGACTTGAAACTTCTCAAATTTGCTTACAATTAGTGCCAAATTATATTTCTGTGAAAAATATCAACACTTCGTCCCTTAATTTTGGGATAATTTAAAGTAAACAGGGCGTTAAGTTTTGAAAAAATGTAATAATTTTAGTGCCTTGGAAAAAATATAAAAACAATTGCCATCGACTTGAAACTTCTCAAATTTGCTTAGATTGAATGCCAAATTATGTTTCTGTGAAAAATATCAACACTTCATTCCTAAATTTTGGAATAATTTAATGTGAACAGGGCGTTAAATTTTGAAAAAATGTAATAATTTTAGTGTCTTGGAAAAAAATATAAAAACAATTACCAACGACTTGAAACTTCTCAAATTTGCTTAGAATGAATATCAAATTACGTTTCTGTGAAAATTATGAACACTTCATCCCTAAATTTTGCAATAATTTAATGTTAACAGAACGTTAAGTTTTGAAAAAAATGTATTAGTTTTAATGACTAGGAAAAAATATATAAACAATTGCCATCGACTTGAAACTTCTCAAATTTGCTTATAATGATTACCAAATTACGTTTCTGTGAAAATTATGAACACTTCATCCCTAAATTTTGCAATAATTTAATGTTAACAGAACGTTAAGTTTTGAAAAAAATGTAATAATTTTAATGACTAGGAAAAAATATAAAAACAATTGCCATCGATTTGAAACTTCTCAAATTTGCTTATAATGATTACCAAATTACGTTTCTGTGAAAACTATTAATACTTCATCCCTACATTTTGGAATAATTTAATGTGAACAGAACGTTAAGTTTTGAAAAAATGTAATAATTTTAGTGTCTTGAAAAAAATATAAAAACAGTTGCCATCGACTTGAAACTTCTCAAATTTGCTTAGAATGAATGCCAAATTACGTTTCTGTGAAAATTATGAACACTTCATCCCTAAATTTTGCAATAATTTAATGTGAACAGAACGTTAAGTTTTGAAAAAATGTAATAATTTCAGTGTCTTGAAAAAAATATTAAAACAGTTGCCATCGACTTGAAACTTCTCAAATTTGCTTAGAATTAGTGCCAAATTACGTTTCTGTGAAAATTATGAATACTTCATCCCTAAATCTTGGAATAATTTATTGTGAACAGAACGTTAAGTTTTGAAAAAATGTAATAATTTTAGTGCCTTGAAAAAAATATAAAAACAATTGCCATCGACTTGAAACTCCTCAAATTTGCTTAGAATTAGTGCTAAATTATGTTTCTGTGAAAAATATCAACACTTCATTCCTAAATGTTGCAATAATTTAATGTGAACAGAACGTTAAGTTTTGGAAAAATTTAATAATTTTAGTGTCTTGGAAAAAATATAAAAACAATTGCCATCGACTTGAAACTTCTCAAATTTGCTTAGAATTAGTGCCAAATTACATTTCTGTGAAAAATATCAACACTTCGTCCCTAAATTTTGGGATAATTTAAAGTGAACAGAACGTTAAGTTTTGAAAAAAATCTAATAATTTTAGTGTCTTGGAAAAAATATAAAAACAATTGCCATCGACTTGAAACTTCTCAAATTTGCTTAGAATTAGTGCCAAATTACATTTCTGTGAAAAATATCAACACTTCATCCCTAAATTTTGGGATAATTTAACGTGAACAGAACGTTAAGTTTTGAAAAAAATCTAATAATTTTAGTGTCTTGGAAAAAATATAAAAACAATTGCCATCGACTTGAAACTTCTCAAATTTGCTTAGAATTAGTGCCAAATTACATTTCTGTGAAAAATATCAACACTTCGTCCCTAAATTTTGGGATAATTTAAAGTGAACAGAACGTTAAGTTTTGAAAAAAATCTAATAATTTTAGTGTCTTGGAAAAAATATAAAAACAATTGCCATCGACTTGAAACTTCTCAAATTTGCTTAGAATTAGTGCCAAATTACATTTCTGTGAAAAATATCAACACTTCATCCCTAAATTTTGGGATAATTTAACGTGAACAGAACGTTAAGTTTTGAAAAAAATCTAATAATTTTAGTGTCTTGGAAAAAATATAAAAACAATTGCCATCGACTTGAAACTTCTCAAATTTGCTTAGAATTAGTGCCAAATTACATTTCTGTGAAAAATATCAACACTTCATCCCTAAATTTTGGGATAATTTAAAGTGAACAGAACGTTAAGTTTTGAAAAAAATCTAATAATTTTAATGTCTTGGAAAAAATATAAAAACAATTGCCATCGACTTAAAACTTCTCAAATTTGCTTAGAATTAGTGCCAAATTACATTTCTGTGAAAAATATCAACACTTCATCCCTAAATTTTGGGATAATTTAAAGTGAACAGAACGTTAAGTTTTGAAAAAAATCTAATAATTTTAGTGTCTTGGAAAAAATATAAAAACAATTGCCATCGACTTAAAACTTCTCAAATTTGCTTAGAATTAGTGCCAAATTACATTTCTGTGAAAAATATCAACACTTCATCCCTAAATTTTGGGATAATTTAAAGTGAACAGAACGTTAAGTTTTGAAAAAATCTAATAATTTTAGTGTCTTGGAAAAAATATAAAAACAATTGCCATCGACTTAAAACTTCTCAAATTTGCTTAGAATTAGTGCCAAATTATATTCCTGTGAAAAATATGAACACTTCATCCCTAAATTTTGGGATAATTTAATGTGAACAGAACGTTACGTTTTGAAAAAATAATAATAATTTTAGTGTCTCGGAAAAAATATAAAAACAATTGCCATCGACTTGAAACTTCTCAAATTTGCTTAGATTGAATGCCGAATTATGTTTCTGTGAAAAATATCAATAATTCATCCCTAAATTTTGGGATAATTTAAAGTGAACAGGGCGCTAAATTTTGGAAAAATGTAATAATTTTAGTGTCTTGAAAAAAATATAAAAACAATTGCCATCGACTTGAAACTTCTCAAATTTGCTTAGAATTAGTGCCAAATTATATTTCTGTGAAAAATATCAACACTTCATCCCTAAATTTTGGGATAATTTGAAGTGAACAGGGCGTTAAATTTTGAAAAAATGTAATAATTTTAGTGTCTTGAAAAAAATATTAAAACAGTTGCCATCGACTTGAAACTTCTCAAATTTGCTTAGAATTAGTGCTAAATTATATTTCTGTGAAAAATATCAACACTTCATCCCTAAATTTTGGGATAATTTAAAGTGAACAGGGCGTTAAATTTTGAAAAAATGTAATATTTTTAGTGTCTTGGAAAAAATATTAAAACAATTGCCATCGACTTGAAACTTCTCAAATTTGCTTAGAATGAATGCCAAATTATATTTCTGTGAAAAATATGAACACTTCATTCCTAAATTTTGGAATAATTTAATGTGAACAGAACGTTAAGTTTTGAAAAAATGTAATGATTTTAGTGTCTTGGAAAAAATATAAAAACAACTGCCATCGACTTGAAACTTCACAAATTTGCTTAGAATGGATGCCAAAACACGAAACAACCACTTATACGAAGGATCGATCCCTAACGTAAATTTTATTCAGTTATACGGAGGCGCGGGTTTTTCCGCGACTCGTTTACGATCGGACCGATGCAGATGTATTTCCGGTCGTTTCCGTTGCCATCCCTCTCCCTTTACCGATCCTCTCTCGCCCACGTATTTTGATTTTTCAGTAGAGCTCTATCAATCTAGTGGCGTGTTTCGCAGCGGCCATCTTAAATCCTCCACGCGGAGATTTGTTGTCGCGTTTTCTTGCGTTCTCACTCGGTGCAAGTTTTATCTTGCGAATTGTTGGGCTCGCGTATTAACAAAGTGAACAGACAATGAGCAAGAAAAAAAGGAGCACGCTCTCCATAGAAGATAAATTCAAAATTCTAAAAGAGTTCGACGATAACCCGAATCAAACAAAAACTGAGTTGGCGAAAAGGTTAAAAATTCCATTATCGACCCTTGCCACCATCGTGGGGAAGAGAGACGAAATCGCGAGAAATTTCGTGAGGGCTGGACCGAGCAGCGCCAAAAGAGCTCGGACACAGGATGGCCAGTTTGCGGATTTGGAAAAGACGTTGCTTTCCTGGTTTCTACAAAAGCGAGCGGATCAAGTTCCAATTAGTGCGCCGATGTTACAAGAAAAGGCCCTCGAGTTCACGAGGCAACTCAACATCACCGGAAATTTCAAGGCGTCCATGGGATGGCTTCAAAAATTTAAAGCTAGGAACGGGATAGCCGGCCGAACAGTTGTCTATGTAAAAAAAAATTCATGATTCAAAATCGATTTAACTTCATGTTTTAATCAACACTATTTTACTATATTTCACTGGAATAGAGTTGGTTTCATTATATTTCTTCCAATTGATTAAAAGAATAGAAGTAATAAAGACGAAAAATATTATTACTTGTATGTATTTAATAAATCTGCAATAAGTGAGGTTGTCTCAAGTTAATTAATTAAAATAAACCTAAAACAATTGCTGCTCACTTCAAACTCTCCAAATTTATTAAAAATTTATTTGACTTTATGTCCCAATCAAAATCCAAACACACCCTTTTACCAGATTTTGGATAATCTCACCAGAACCGAGTAGATTGTTAATTTGTCTTTATATCTTTTCCAATTGATTAAAAAAAAAATTTTAAACAATTTCCGCTCACTTAAAACTTCCAAAATTTATACAAAATCGATTTAACTTTATGTTCCACGATAACACAATTTGACTACATTTTGAGATAAACTTACTAGAACAGAGTTGAAGTTTATTTTGATTTTGCACATTTTTCTATTGATTGCGATCAATTTAAAACAATTGTTGCTCACTTCAAACTCTCCAAATTTAATCAAAATTGATTTTACTTTACGTTTCAATCAAAATGTAAAAAAGGCACAAAAAAATTCTGTAAGAAAAAACCTAAAAAGTCTTGAAAAGAGAGACCTGATTAAACCCACGAAAAAAAAACAAGAAAGCTATGAAAAAGTCCCAAAAGAAGTTCTGGAAAAAAATGTCCTGAAAAACATTGCAAAAAGAGTCTTTAAAAAAAGACCTCAACAAAACGTCCCGAAAAAAGTCCGGAAAAAGGTCCCAAAAAATCACTTGTTTGAAGAGTAAATTAATTAATTTCCAGACGTACATATTTTTCAACTTTATGTTTTTGCATATTCCATATATTTTAGTTACTAATTATAATTGTTTATCGTAATAAATATTATTATTATTAAAATTCTTTCAAAAGAAATCTTGAAAATAGCCTTGAAAAAAGTCTTGGAAAAGCCATTGAAAAGATCTCAAAATAAGGTGCTTAAAAAACAGTTATTTTATGAAGTTCTGAGCCTGAAAAAGAGTCCTAAAAAAGTCTTAAAAGGGTTCTGAAAAATGCAACGGAAAAAATCCAGACAAAAGTCCCAAAATTAAGTTTTTAAAAAAGCCCCAAAAAGGTTCTGAAAAATGTCCTGAAAACACAGTTTTTTAATAAGTTCTGAAAAACATCTTAAAAAAATCTTGAAGAAATGCCGAAAAAACCTGAAAAAAATTCATCAAAAAGCCCTGAAAAATGTTCTTAAAAGCCTCAAAAATTTGATTTGATTCGATTTAATTTGAAAAATAATTCATGCGAAAAGTTCCAAAAAAGAGTCCTGACAAGAATCCTAAAAAATAGTTAGCGAAAATATAACAAAAATGTCTGAAAAAAGTTGTCCAGAAAAAACATCTCAAAACAAGACGTCTTGAAAAAAAGTCTTATAAAATTGCCCTGATAAAAAAGTGAAAAATGACCTTAAAAAGTCCTAAAAAAAATACTCAAAAAATTCTTGCAAAAGAAGAAAATAGCCTTGAAAAAAGTCCTGAAAAAAAACCCTTGAGAATGTCCCAAAAAAACGTGCTTGAAAAAAAAAACAGTCCAAAAGGAGAACAATCCAGAAAAAAGTACCAGAAAAGTCCTAAAAAAATTCTGGAAAAATGGTTCTGAAAAATCCTGAAGAAAGCCCTGAAATTAAGCTTTAAAAAAAACCCCAAAAAACTTCTATGAAAATGTCCTGAAAACACAGTCCTATAAAAAGTTCTGAAAAACGTCCTAAAAAAATTCCAAAAAA
This sequence comes from Ocypus olens, assembly GCA_910593695.2. Lineage (NCBI taxonomy): Eukaryota > Metazoa > Arthropoda > Insecta > Coleoptera > Staphylinidae > Ocypus > Ocypus olens. The sequence goes on along the minus strand of OU343051.1, from coordinate 10,298,090 downwards.
ACCTGATGAAATTTCCTCAAAAAAGCTCTGAAAATGTCCTTAATAAACCTCAAAAATTTGATTTGATTCGATATAATTTGAAAAATAATTCTTGCAAAAAGTTCCAAAAAAGAGTCCTGACAGGAATCCTAAAAAATAGTTGCGAAAATATAACAAAAAGGTGACCTGAATAAAAAAATTCTGAAAAAAGTTGTCCAGAAAAAACATCTCAAAACAAGTCCTGAACAAAACATCCTGAAAAAGTCTTATAAAATATGTCCCGATAAAAAAGTCTTATGAAAAATGACCTTAAAGTCCTAAAAAAAATGTCTCAAAAAAATTCTTGCAAAAGATGAAAATAGCCTTGAAAAAAGTCCTGAAAAAACCCTTGAGAATGTCCCAAAAAAACGTGGTTGAAAAAAAACAGTCCTTTAAAAAAAGGACAACAATTTAGAAAAAAGTCCCAGAAAAGTCTCCTTCTGAAAAAACGCAATGAAAAAAATTCTGAAAAATCCTGAAGAAAGTCCTCAAATGAAGCTTTTAAAAACCCCCAAAAAAGTTCTATAAAAATGTCCTGAAAACACAGTCCTGTAAAAAGTTCTCAAAACGTCCTAAAAAAATCCCAAAAAAATCGGTTAAAATTTCCTCAAAAAAGCTCTGAAAATGTCCTTAAAAAACCTCAAAAATTTGATTTGATTCGATTTCATTTGAAAAATAATTCTTGCAAAAAGTTCCAAAAAAGCGTCCTGACAATAATCCTAAAAAAATTGTTGCGAAAAGTACCAAAAATGTGACCTGAAAAAAAACAAGTCCTGAAAAAAGTCTTATAAAATATGTCCTGATAGAAAAGTCATCTCAAAACATCCTTGAAAAAGTCTTATAAAATATGTCCTGATAAAAAAGTCTTATGAAAAATGACCTTGAAAAGTCCTAAAAAAATTCTTCCAAAAGAAGAAAATAGCCTTGAAAAAAGTCCCGAAAAAAACCCTTGGGAATGTCTCAAAAAAAGTGCTTGAAAAAAAAGGACATGTCTCAAAAAAAGTGCTTGAAAAAAAAGGACAACAATCCTGAAAAAAGTCCCAGAAAAGTCTTAAAAAAATTCGGAAAAAAAGGTTCTGAAAAAAATTCTGAAAATCCTGAAATGAAGCTTTTAAAAAACCCCCAAAAAAGTTCTATAAAAATGTCCTGAAAACACAGTCCTGTAAAAAGTTCTGAAAAACGTCATAAAAAAAATCCAAAAAACCGGATAAAATTTCCTCAAAAAAGCTCTGAAAATGTCCGTAAAAACATCAAAAATTTGATTTGATTCGATTTCATTTGAAAAATAATTCTTGCAAAAAAGTTGCAAAAAAGAGCCCTGATAATAATCCTAAAAAAATTGTTGCGAAAAGTACCAAAAAAGTGACCTAAAAAAAACAAGTCCTGAAATAAGTCTTATAAAATATGTCCTGATAAAAAAGTCTTATGAAAAATGACCTCAAAAAGTCCTAAAAAAATTCTTGAAAAGAAGAAAATAGCCTTGAAAAGTCCTGAAAAAACCCTTGAAAAGGTCCCAAAAAACGTTCTTGAAAAAATAGTTCTTTTAAGAAAACGGACAACAATCCCAGAAATATCCTAAAAAAATTCTGAAAAAATGTAATGAAAAAAATTCTGAAAAAATCCTGAAGAAACTCCTGAAATGAAGCTTTTAAAAACCCCAAAAAAGGCTCTTTAAAAATGTCCTGTAACAAATTCGGAAAAACATCCTAAAAAAAATGTCTGAAACATATCCTGAAAAAATCCCGACAAAATGCCTGAAAAAATATCTGCAAAAAAGTCCTAAAAAGTCTTGAAAAAGAGTTCTGATATAAAGCCGTGAAAGAAAACCTGATAAAAATTTTTCGAAAAGAACCCTGAAAAATTTGATTCGATTCGATTAATTTGAAAATAATTCTTGCAAATAATAAAGTTCCAAAGAAAGAAGTCCTGAAAAAAGTCTATAGTTATTATTATTAATATAATAATATTTTACCAATAAGTCAAATTTTGTTTCAGGGGACTTCCGCAAGCGCACAGACATCCGCAGAAAATGAATTTCACGATGCCTCGCACTCGCAGACCGACGAGGATTCGTACCAGTATGACGGCGATGGTGATGGCGATAGTGACGCCGAAGACACCAAAGTTGATATTTTGGAAATAGCGGATACGCAAATCTTACCGATTAAAGTGGAACCGGTCGAGGTGGAGGAGGGGCCCGAAGACCCCGCCAAGACCACGGAACACGAATTATTCGGCGAATACATCGCCAAACATTTGCAGCAACTTCCTCTGGACGTCGCCCTCAAATTGCAGTCGGGAATTCAAGCGCTGGTGATGGAAACCCGCCTGGAGTATATTCGGCAGCATCCATCCGAAGCGCCCGATATGTTCAGCCAAGAGGTAAGCTAATTTGTTACGTGATAATTCAAAAAAAGATAAATAAACTGATGCTTCCGCTCTCATACACCTGTTCCATGAAATCTCCCTATCCTTTTCCGACGTTTTAAAGTGCTGGAAAATTTTACCGGTTATATTATTTGTTTGGAATATGGAATATTGGTCATTTTTTACAATAAAAATTGTTAAGCGAAAAATTCTTAGGGGGGTAATTACCCGATTACCCTTTAAAACCGCCACTGCATAATATACTTTAATTAATCATTTACATATATAAGAAAAAACCATTTCAAAAATTAATTCTTGACATGAAGGAGGCAAATTAAAAAAATAAATTCGGAGGAAGGCACTGCCTTGTTCATGGAAACATAATTATGGAATTTTCCTAATGCTGAACATGTTAAAAAAAGAAAAACAGGAAAAAAATATAAGGGACGTCAAAAATTAATTGTTGCAAACACCAACAGAGGAAGTACATACGTCAAAAAAGCTTCTACCATGTGTAATTAATTGTTGCAGGCACCAGCAGAGGAAGAGCAAGACGAACCAGCTACAACACCCAATACTGAAACACCGAATACAGAAACACCAAATCCCGCTCAAAATCGGCCAAAAAGACCACAAAACACTGATCCACCAAGAGCTAAACGTTTCAAACCGGACAATTCTGATTCGACGACGACGACGCCACGTGCCCAACACAAAGAAAACAAAAGGACGGATTGTATAGTCTTTGCCGAACACATCGCTTTGCAACTTGAACGACTTCCGGAAGTGGTTTACCTTCGATTGCAGTCGGATATTTACGCCATGATAACGCAGGCTTATCCACAGTCTACCGAAGAAGATTCACTGAATCGCGTGAAAATAAAAGATGAACCATTAGAAGAGATAATCAATACCTAAGACTGTTATTATAAATAAAGAGAGGTGATGTTTTTTTTTCGTTACACATCTTTTATAATGAGGAAATTATACTTTTGAATAAAACATTTTTTTAATTTTTGTTTAATTACTTAATTTGTACATCATCTTAAAAATAATATATGTGAATGATTCCCACAGAGAGAGAGAGAGACAATATATTTAGACACTTTTACAAATGACCTCAACAGGCAACAGGTCTTTCAGCCTTGATTCCTAGATTTTACCAAGAATAAAGATAATTTAAATTCATTATTTGTAAATGCAAATAATTGGATCACTTAGACTTTCGATCCAAATGACTTTTTACGAAGAATAAATTAAATTAAAAAAATGCAAATTATTTTCGTATTTGGATCACTTACACTTTTGATTCAATTATACAGGGTGTATTTGAAATAACGGACAGGCATTTAAGGGCACATATACAAAATATTTGTAAACCCATTTCCGTAATTTTTTTTTTTAATTTTCCTAATTTTTCGAGGTTTATTAAACATTTTGAGAACCGATGCTTTTCTCATTTAATTAGGTCTGCATGGAATGTGTGTTTGTTTATTTAAAACGCGAGATACAATTTCTTGCCTCCGAAGTGTTATCGCAACGTTTTTTTTTTGTAAAAGATAAACAGTCCTCAAGTTCATTGACGCTTAAAGAGCACTCAGATATTTCCTACGCGCTTGTTGTAATTCGATATCTAAAGCCGATGCCGTTTAAAAATTAGGTCACATTACCACTGCCCCCAAACATGTTGCGTATTTCCACTCATTAACTTTAATAATTAATTGCGGGCTTTTTGTTACAGTTATAAACAAAATAATTGCGAATATTGTTAAAAATTAATATAATCTCTTTGTGGTTACGAGCCTGTTCGTTATTTCAAATACACCCTGTATACGATTAAATTCGAAAATTTTTACAAACAATTATTTTAAATTCAAAATATATTGTTCTCTTCCAAATTATCTATCAAAATATACGGCGAGGTAAAAGTTTGCAACGTTGAACAACAAATTATACTGTGCATACATAAGGTAAGTGCAGGGGCGCGCCGACACAGGACACAGCGAGCAAAGTGTACAGCACATAATGGTCAAGGCGTCAAAAAATTTCAGTGACGGTTCGCGGGTTTTTTTCTGGTGCGGCCGAGGAACAAGAGGTGGTAATACAGATAGGTAGGGTCAGTTGCAGAGACGGCTGGCTGCGTGACCGCACCCATCTGTATTACCATTTACCACCTCTTGTTCCTCGGCCGTACCAGAAAAAAACCCGCGAACCGTCACTGTTGAAAATAGTTATTTGTTTAACAAGGCTGGATTCACAGCCTCGCTCGGCGGTGAAACTCCAACCGCGTCCGTAAATCTGTCACTTTATTGCCGAGTTAAACACATAATTTTTTCGCGGATTGTTCAGGGGAAATTAGTAATAACTTGCAATGCAATAATTTTCAAAATATTTAATTCCATCAACATATCGTAGGTGGCTTTGTAAAAATTTCGTAGGTACCCAAGTAAAACAAAGATTGACATTTATAATAGACATTGTGGTGTCCGCATTTTGACGGTGTGTGGGGTGTAATCATTTATAATCAAAATGATCATGATTTCGTAAGTGACATGCAACGAATATTTAAAACGGACGGACCGTATAATTATTTCGAGTAAAACTCTTCAATACATCTCTTTAATGATATGGTTGATGGTGGAAGCCATTACTTTGTGATACATTTTGATTCAGGAATTCAGGAACTTTTCAATAAAATGCACGTTCTTGGTATCGCACACATTTCTTTACGATTAAAAATATTAAAGTCATTATGTTCATATTATTATTGTTCAATGATTAAATTGAAATAAAACTTACATAATACTTAACCTCCGAATCCTTTTCGATCATTTTTCCAATTGCGGCTCGGGTTCAATTACTTGGAAAAGTTAGGTAAACTCACGGTGCTCGGAAAACATACGCAAGGTTGTTAATACTTCGCAGAAGCCGTTATCTGGCTTCTTTTACAGGCAACATCTAAAGGAAAGTCTGTACCAGTAAATAAGTGCGCCGGTCGACGATGTTTAAACGTCAAATGCCGGGCCACTAGGAGCCGGTCACGGCAAGCAAATTTCGCCACCGTTCGGCGACTCGATTTTTGTGCGTGGGTAAGTTAGGGACTCGCGTGGAGGTCGGGGAAAACACCTGTTTGTGGCCTTTTTGGTACGGGAAATTCGAAGGCAACTCTCAATTAAGCGACACATTTATATACCGAGCGTTAACCACCAAACCTGGTGATAACAAAATAGTACATTTTAATTTTTTTTTTTTTACATTTACGGATTTTCAGTCCAACATATATCTGTGTGAGAGTAATATGCGTCTTACATTTCAAAGTTTTGATCGTACAATGATCTGCTCGTCGGTAAACAATGACAAGTTACGAAAGAAAATTTTAATATAATTAACTTCAAATTAAAACGTAGTTGAATTTGTGTTCTCTTAAGCTTTTTCTTGGTTGTTTCTTTTTAAATTTTTAAACTCATTTGATGCAGTTTTCATCTCTCAGAAAATATTTAGTGATTTTACGCATAGTTAGAAATCAATTATTTTTTTTACTTTGAAGCAAATTTTTTGACTAATTATTTTTTTCAAATTTTCAAATCGTTCAATTTTTTATTTTAAGTTTGTAGCGTTGTTGTTTTATTTTTATACAGAGAAAAGCAATTGTTTTTATACAAAATCAGTAATAAATAGTTTTTTTATGAATGTTGAGCTTTCGTGGCAATTTCTTGATTAATTTTTTAAAAATTTTAAATTATTTGATGCAGTTTACTTCACTCAGCGTTGTTGTTTTATTTTTATACAGAGAAACGCAATTGTTTTTATATAAAATCAGTAATAGTTTTTTTTTATGAATGTTGAGCTTTCGTGGCAATTTCTTAATCAATTTAAAAAAAAATTAAATTATTTGATGCAGTTTACTTCACTCATTCAATTTTGGAGTATTGCCGTTCAATTTTTCCAGAAAATAGCAATTGTTTTTTACGCACAATCAAAAGATTTTTGACCAATTATTTTTTTAAGTTCAAGTTTGGAGCATTGTCGTTTTATTTTTCCGTTTTTACGTAAAATCAAAAATCTATAGTTATCTTTTGAGCTTTTGAAGTAAATATTTCAAACAATTATTTTTCAGATTGGAATAAAACACTTAAACTTTTTTATACCACTATATTTTATTTATGTGACTAGTTTCGACCATTCACTGGTCATTTTCAAACATAAGACTTATATACCACGAAGTAAACGCCGCCAACATTAAACAATTATTTTTCAAATCGTTGAATGCACTTTTCGTTTTCCCTATTCAAGTTTGGAGGGTTACCATTTTGATTCTACCCGAGAAATGGCAATTATTTTTATCCAAAATCATAAATGTATAGTTTTTAATACATCTTGAGCTTTTGAAGCAAAATTTTAATCAATAATTTTTTTACAAATTTTTAAATCGAATGCAAAATTTTCGTTTTCTCTGTTAAAGTTTGAAGGGTTAACATTTTGTTTCCACCTGAGAAAGGGCAATTATTTTTATCCAAAAATCATAAATGTATAGTTTTTAATACACCTTGAGCTTTTGAAGCAAATATTTTGACGAATTATTTTTTTACAAATTTTTAAATCGAATGCAAAATTTTCGTTTTCTCTGTTCAAATTTGGAGGGTTGCCATTTTGTTTCCACGTGAGAAATGGCAATTATTTTTATCCAAAATAATAAATGTATAGTTTTTAATACACCTTGAGCTATTGAAGCAAATATTTTGACGAATTATTTTTTTACAAATTTTCAAATCGTTGAATGCAATTTTCTTTTTCCCTGTTCAAGTTTGGAGGGTTGCCATTTTGTTTCCACGTGAGAAATGGCAATTATTTTTATCCAATATCATAAATGTATAGTTTTTAATACATCTTGAGTTTTTGACGCCAATATTTTGACGAATTATTTTTCTACAAATTTTTAAATCGTTTAATGCAATTTTCGTTTTCGCTGTTCAAGTTTGAAGGGTTAACATTTTGTTTCCACCTGAGAAATGGAAATTATTTTTATCGAAAATCATAAATGTATAGTATTTAATACATCTTGAGTTTTTTAAGCAAATATTTTGACGAATTATTTTTTTACAAATTTTTAAATCGTTGAATGCAATTTTCGTTTTTGCTGTTCAAGTTTGAAGGGTTAACATTTTGTTTCCACCTGAGAAATGGCAATTATTTTTATCCAAAATCATAAATATATAGTTTTTAATACATCTTGAGCTTTTGAAGCAAATATTGTGACCAATAATTTTTTTTTAAATTTTCAAATCGTTGAATGCAATTTTCTTTTTCCTGATCAAGTTTGGAGGGTTGCCATTTTGTTTTCACGTGAGAAATGGCAATTATTTTTATCCAAAATCAGAAAAGCATGTTTTTTTGATTCATCTTGAGCTTTTGAAGCAAATATTGTGACCAATAATTTTTTTTAAATTTTCAAATCGTTGAATGCAATTTTCTTTTTCGTGTTCAAGTTTGGAGGGTTGCCATTTTGTTTCCACGTTAGAAATGGCAATTATTTTTATCCAAAATTAAAACTGCATGTTTTTTTAATTCATCTTGAGTTTTGAAGCAAATATTTTGACAAATTATTTTTTTACAAATTTTCAAATCAATTCAAGTTTGGAGGGTTGTCATTTTGTTTGAACCTGAGAAATGGCAATTATTTTTACCCAAATACATAAATGTGTAGTTTTTACTACATCTTGAGTTTTTGAAGCAAATATTTTGACGAATTATTATTTTAAAAATGTTTATATCGTTTAATGCAATTTTCGTTTTCGCTCTTCAAGTTTGAAGGGTTAACATTTCGTTTCCACCTGAGAAAGGGCATTTTTTTTTAACCAAAATAATAAATGTATAGTTTTTAGTTCATCTTGAGTTTTTGAAGCAAATATTTTGACGAATTATTTTTTTACAAATTTTTAAATCGTTGAATGCAATTTTCGTTTTCGCTGTTCAAGTTTGGAGGGTGAACATTTTGTTTCGACCTGAGAAATGGCAATAATTTTTAGTAAAAATCATAAATGTATAGTTTTTAATACATCTTGAGCTTTTGAAGCAAATATTTTGACCAATTATTTTTTTACAAATTTTTAAATCGAATGCAAAATTTTCGTTTTCTCTGTTCAAGTTTGGAGGGTTAACATTTCGTTTCCACCTGAGAAAGGGCATTTTTTTTTAACCAAAATAATAAATGTATAGTTTTTAGTTCATCTTGAGTTTTTGAAGCAAATATTTTGACGAATTATTTTTTTACAAATTTTTAAATCGTTGAATGCAATTTTCGTTTTCGCTGTTCAAGTTTAAATGGTTAACATTTTGTTTCCACCTGAGAAATGGCAATTATTTTTATTCAAAATCATAAACGTATAGTTTTTAATACACCTTGAGCTTTTGAAGCAAATATTTTGACCAATTTTTTTTTTACAAATTTTTAAATCGAACGCAAAATTTTCGTTTTCTCTGTTCAAGTTTGGAGGGTTACCATTTTGTTTCCACGTGAGAAATGGCAATTATTTTTATCCAAAATCAAAAAAAAACTGTTTTTTTTTTCATTCATCTTGAGCTTTTGAAGCAAATATTTTGACAAATTATTTATTTACAAATTTTCAAATCAATTCAAGTTTGGAGGGTTGCCATTTTGTTTCCACCTAAGAAATGGCAATTATTTTTATCCAAAATAATAAATGTATAGTTTTTAATACATCTTGAGTTTTTGAAGCAAATATTTTGACGAATTATTTTCTTACAAATTTTCAAATCGTTGAATGCAATTTTCTTTTTCCCTATTCAAGTTTGGAGGGTTGCCATTTTGTTTCCACGTGTGAAATGGCAATTATTTTTATCCAAAATCAGAAATGCATGGTTTTTAATACATCTTGAGCTTTTGAAGCAAATATTTTGACCAATTCTTGTGTTGCAAATTTTTATATTGATGAATGCAATTTCCGATTTCTCAATTTAAGTTTGGAATGAGTGCAATTTTCGTTCGCCCAGTTTGGAGCGTTGCCGTCTTGTTTTGAAATAGCAATTGTTTTTATCCGAAATCGTTCGATTTTTCAAGGATTTGAATCGATTGAGCTGATTCTCGGAAAGAATTTTGTACTTTGTTCTTTTTTTTGCATTCACTTGCACCGCACCGCAAACCGCCAGTGTCCTCCTTTATTGATGAATTTGGAGGAATATATATATACACCATCAATAATATATTCAGACTTATTTATATGTACATTAATAAATATATGTTATATAAATTAATAAATGGCTCTGGAAACATTTCCTCACTGCTATTATTATACCACCTGACTATTCGTAATATTGTCATAAAGCCATTGTTTCTTCTCGTGTCCATTTCAGATTTTAGACGCTTGAAGTATATCTTACAGTAATTGAGAGAAACAACAATTGAAAAACTCCCGATATCTCCCAAACTAATCAAGTTAGCCACGATCTGTTTATACCATTGTAATTATCACAAAAAAGGCAGTCATAATGTGTATACTAGATTTTTTCTAACGCTTGAACCCTATCAAAACATCAAAGGGCCACTCGGTACATAAAATCAGAATTAGAACTTCAAGACCTCGAAACTACGCGAAAATGAGAACTCCGCAATTGTACTCCTAAATTCCTGCAAAACATTTTATTATTGCGACATGTGTAAAAATTTTTTAGCCATGAGCATTAATAATATTTTTTGACGATCCTAAATGTTACAATTTTGACTCTAGATACTAGGTACGTTTCTCAAGTCTCTCGGGGAAAGTAGTATTTTTGATAAATAAAACCGACGTGGTTTTACACACGTAATTTAATTTAGTCTCTGATTTGTCTGATCTGGATAAGTCCCAGTAGTTTTATACAGTTATTTGCTAATTAATTACATTAAGTTAATTGGAAATCCACTCGCCCGCGCAAACGAAATAATCGATAAACCGTACTATACTTCACGTTAACACAAATTTTTCAGTTTCTGCATTATAAAATATTTCAAGAGGACCTCCGTGTTTTTGTCGGTAATGTAAGAACATTCTTCGTAATTATGCCGTATCCTCTTCTCCGCTGGCGCGGATTAAATTTCCCCGAGCGCATCAAACGTTCTCTCATTACAACGCACGAATTTTCTGCCCAGAATCCAAATATTCCGGAGAGACCTCGGAAACTCGGCCCGAAATCCAAGTGGAAACATTTCCGACGAACGCTGCCTGCTTGATGCCGTGAACGCGTGTATTCGCGTTGGCCGTTTGCGCACTGCCAATCCGCACTCCGGCTAAAATGTTCCCCGCGCTACCGAGAGACAGTTCTTGCCCTGGTTACATTGGGGTCTTCACGTCGCGTCTCTCTCGCGTGCAGCCGCTTTTTGTCCGCCATGGCCGAGCCATGGGAGCCCAACGTCTATTACGACGTCCCGCCGACCCAGAAATATTTAACGCTCGACGACCAGGTGCAAATCCTGAATTTACTGAGGGAAGGCGCGTCCATTCCGTACCTGGCTAAAATGTACGAACGCTCCACGAAAACGATACGCCGGATCGAGCAGCTAGAGACGCTGATCCGTAAAAAGTACGCCAACCGGGGCCTCCAGAAAACCGTCGCCAAGACACCGCCCAGGAGGGCCGAGGCCAAACGAAAGAGCGCCATGAGGCGGATCCGGTCGAACGACGTCACCCTAATGAGGGTGGAAAAAACGCTGAACCTGTGGATAAAGGAGAAATACCAGGAGGACATTTTAGTCAGTTACGCCGATCTTAAAAAGAAGGCCCTTTCTCTGTACGCGCTGTACAAACCACCCGGAGTCGACAAGTCGGGTCAGGAGGTTGTGTTTAAGGCCAGCAAGAGCTGGCTTTACCGTTTCAAGAAACGCTACCATCTCACGCATCTTGAGAAAACGTTCACGCAATATCACGACGATACCGAAGAAACGGAAGTTATCGAAATAGAGGACGACGATGATGAAGAAGACGAATTCGATGACGTACGTATTCTTTTCTACATAATATTCTTTGCGCTGCGTTGTAGGATTGCGTGTTTCTTTTACTGGATACGTTTTTCGTTCAGAATTTTCGCCATCCTAAAACGCAAACTATTATTTTAAATATGGATAATTCATTTGCGTATTATGTACATGCCGATATCGATTAGTCTACAAATGGACGAGACACAGCAAACCTGATTTGTTACGGACGAAACCTTTCTATAGTTATTATCTTGGGACAAATAATAATTAACAATGAAAAAATACCATTTTTTCTAAATACAAGAAAACGAAATGTAGCCTGAATGTATGAATATTCAACCTGTTCGTTAATCTGCAGATTAACCTGTTTCTTAATCTCCAGATTAACGAACAGGTTGAATATTCATATATTCATGCTACATTTCGTTTTCTTGTATTTATCTAATGCTTTCTGCAACAAGTAAAGTTGTTTCTAATTTGTTTACCATTTTTTCTGATTGAAACAATATTGAGTAATATTGCCTTAGTTACGATATGTCATAACACACTTATATTTCCCTAGGGAAATATGGAGTGCTCATATTTCTCTAGGAAAATATAAAATATAAACATCAGAAAAATGTCATTAGGAGCTTCTCGCAAGAATTGTTTTAATTGCTCTCGGGACAACACCTCCGATTTCTTAGGAAGGTATCCTTTATTTTTATTTTTTACCGGAACATTCATGGTCTTTCGCCGCTTGCATTAACACATAGTTTGACATTTCACCAATTTATGAAACAACGCAAAAATCAAACCAGCCAACTATGATATTTACAAACAAGGCCCTTAGCAACGTTACAACACGGGAAATATGAATACATTTCCCTTGGTTGTCTAACTAGCCAACTTCGGGAAATATACTATTCATATTTCCCTAGTTGTAATAACAGCTATACTTTTCGTCTTACAAATGCTACGATAAATAAACAAATTCTTTATTGAAACAACTACTCTCCTGGCTAATACCACGACGATTAGCAAGGAAAGTAGTCGAGTAATCGATTCAATAAATAATAATGTCACGCTGACACAAGATGTCGCAACAAAATAGTTCCATATTAAATGGCTATAAATAAGCCAGAAATGGCCAATATAATACCTAAATGGTAATAATCTGAAGCTGATCGGGAATACCATCATGTGGAAGAGAATAATGGGTTTGAGTGGAAGAACACATTGTGAACTCCGCCTGCAAATCCTGTGTCCTAAATTTGTTGGATGATTAACTTTATTTATATATTGTTTTGCACATATTATATTAACAGGATATGTAAAGCTAATAAATAAATAAAAATAAAATAAATAAATTTATTCATTTATTGTAGTCCGGATTACATTGTAATTTTTATTTGTCTACTATTAAGTACCGGAAATGTATTTTAAATAATATCTTTTCCGTTAAAAATTCTAAATTTGTATTAAAAATATAATGAATATTAACATACCGGGTGACCCAGGGATCTGTAAAAGCCCCATAACTTATTTGCTATTTGAGATATCGACTTCTAGTTTTCTTGAACTGGTACCCACACCCATTCTACATATTTTAAAAATATGTATGTTTTTTACAGGGTGTCCCAATATACATAAAAGAACAAAGTTATGTTTTTTTAAATGGAACACCCTATATTTTATACTTTATTTTCAACCCTCTTGAGAAGCTGATAAAAATAGTATAAGATACCATGGGTCTATTATGGACGGTTGGTTAGTTATGGGCAATGTACACATTGAAAACATTGCAGAAGCGTTCCTAGCAAAGATAGCATCATTATTTAAACACTAGAAAATTTTCCACATCATAAAGAATAATACACATCGGCTTTGGTTCTCTTTTATTCATAGTGCTATACAGGGTGTCAACATAGGCAAAACAATGGATAACTATTTTTTTTTTAATGGAACACCCTATATAAGTTGCCACCAATATATGGCATTTTTAATAAGCTTTCCAATGATATACAGGTTGTATAACCAAATATAAGGGATTCTTGAGATTTATCAATAAAAACATATTTGTTTTGTCACTTTCTGCTGATTTTTGGATTTTCAGCCAAAACTATGCATTTTTAGGAAAAATTATAAGAGACCAAAGTTGTAGAGCGAAAAATTTCCGATCGACATAGTTATTTCAACTTTTAAGATAATGCGTGCATTGCCCGCCAGAGCAAATATAAGGGATTCTTGAGATTTATCAATAAAAACATATTTGTTTTGTCACCTTCTGCTGATTTTTGGATTTTCAGCCAAAACTATGCATTTTCAGGAAAAATTATAAGAAACCAAAGTTGTAGAGCGAAAAATTTCCGATCGATGTGGGCCTTTCAACTTTTAAGATAATGCGTGCATTGCCCGCCAGAGCGCGCAAAATCGTGACCGTCTATGCATTTTAGCGTTTCCTTTTCAAATTTTTTATTAATGAATTGCACTATACTTTATTTTCCGTACCCTCTAGCGGAAAAACGGGAAATTATAGGGGAATTAAAATAGCCCATATCGATTGAAAATGTTCCACTCTACAACTCTTAATAGAAGCAATTTTTGCCAAAAATGCATAGTTTTCCCTAAAAATGCAAATTGAAAATGTATGTATCAATTTTTGGTTTTTTGTATTAGCGAAAACTGCATTTTGGGCAAAAATTGCTTCTTTTAAGAGTTGTAGATCGGAATATTTTCAATCGATGTAGGTCATTTAAATAATTACCCGTTTTTCTGCTAGAGGACATGGAAAATAAAGTATAGTGCAATTAATTAACAAAAAATTTGAGAAAAACGCTAAAATGCATATTAGGTCACGATTTTGCGTACTCTGGCGGGCAATTCACGCATGATTGGAAAAGTCGATAGACCTATATCGATCGAAAATTTTCCGCTCTACAACTTTGTTCTGTTATTATTTTTTCAGAAACTGCATAGTTTTGGCTGAAAATCCAAAAATGAGCAGGAGGTGACAAAAGAAAAATGTTTTTTATGGATAAATCTTAAGAATCCTTAATATTTCATTATACAAATTGTACATCATTGGAAAGCTTATTAAAAATTCCATGAATTGGTGGCAAGATATATAGGGTGTTCCATTTGAAGAAAAATAGTTATCCATTATTTTGCGTATGTTGACTCCCTGTATAGCAGTATGAATAAAAAAGAACCGAAGCCAATTTGTATTATTCTTCATGATGTGGAAAATTCTTTAGTGTATAAAAAACGACGCTAGCATTGCTAGGAGTGCTTCTGCAATTTTTTCAATGTGTCCTTGTTTTTGCCACAAATTTGCCCATAACTAACCAATCGTCCATAATAGACCCATACTATCTTATAGTATTTTTATCAGCTTCTCAAGAGGGTTGAAAATAAAATATAAAATATAGGGTGTTCCATTTAAAAAAACGTAACTTTGGTCTGTTATGTATATTGGGACACCCTGTACAAAAACATACATATTTTTAAAATATGTAGAATAAGTGTGGGTACCAGTTCAAGAAAACTAGAAGTGGATATCTTAAATAGCAAATAACTTATGGGGCTTTTACAGATCCCTGGGTCACCCGGTATATACATACAATCAGATGATGGTTGCGACCGTTATTATGACATCATCTGTTTTTAAATAATTTGATATGAAAACATCACGTCCACGTTTTATACTAATATTTATAGAATAATACACACAAACAGAATGTTTATTCTGAATTATCAACACAGTTGAATCGCTTATTATTAGTAAACCTACCTTTGTGCTGGTCGACGATTTCATTTAAAGTCCACTTGCAGATCAATAAAAAATAATACACACGTATTTTTTTTATATCGGCAATGATGCAATTTGAAGGATGAAAACACCCTATATACGATAATTTCGGGTATTTGATTTTGAGAGAATATCTTCGACACCGTGGGAGATAAAAAAAACTGATTCAGAGGTGGGCGAGCTACTTTACAGAAAAGAGTCGAGTGAAAACAGTGAAAAAAATGTCCTCACTTCAATTTATTTTTCAATGTACCCTGAAAACGTACTTATTTCAAAAAGTCGTCTCATTTTAAAGTTAAAAAAGTCACAAAAAAGGTCAACACTTATCCCCAAAAAATTTTGACGAGCAAAAAAAATTTTCATGCTCAATTTAATAATAAAAATAATAATTGTTATTTTATTTTTTTTTCTCATACATAGAATATATCAACATACGTATTCAATTATGAAATACACACAGATACACACAATATTCTGTTTAGGAAAAAAAAAACAAGATTCATTCATTTGGTTGCAAATTTACATAGGAGACACTTGACTCCGCGACTCATTCCTAAGAGTTGACTCTCATGAGTTACCCCTCTAATTCAGGCACAAATTCAATGGTAATTAACGTTCTTCACTTTAGTCTAATCATTTTCTGTTCATCTTTCACCGTTTCGAAAATATTCCTCCGAAACCAGTGCCGAATTATATTCCAAGAGGTTGATTTTGAGGAAATTTCTTCGAAACTGCGAGAGATAGGATGCAATTTGGATGATAATTAACGTTCTTCAATATAATCTAATTAATTTTTTTCCATCTTTCACGGTTTCCGAGATATTCCCCCAAAACCAAAAATGCCGAATTACATTTCAAATGATTGATTTTGAGGAAATAACGCGAAACCGCGATGATTCAGATACAAGTTTAATGGTAATTAACGTTCTTCAATATAGTCTAATAACTTTTTTTCATCATTCACGGTTTTGAAGATATTCTCGATAACCAAATATTCCGAATTACGGGGTTGATATTGAAGTAATATCTTTGAAACCTTTAGAGATAAGAAAAAATATTTCAGATACAAATTCATTGATAATTAACGTACTTCAATATAGTCTAATCAATTTGTTTCATCTTTCATGGTTTCAAAGAGATTCTCCCAAAAATCAAATAATCTGAATTACATTTCAAGAGGTTGATTTTGAGGTAATATCTTCGATACAGTGAGAGTAAAAATGATTCGGATGGAAGTTCAATGGTAATTAACGTTCTTCAATTTCTTTTTTATCTTTCACGGTTTCAAAGATATTTCACCAAAACCAAATATACCGAATTACTTTTCAAGAGGTTGATTTTGAGGCAATATCTTGGAAACCGTGGGAGATAAGAAAAAAAGATTCAGATACATGATCAATCGTAATTAAGGTTCTTCAATATAGTATCGTATGTTCATTAAAAAAAAAACCTCAAATTTAAAAAAATTAAAAATCATGGGACAGGTTTTTTTTTTAATGAACACACTTTATAATAAATTTGTTTTCATCTTTCACGGTTTCGAAGATATTTCTCCAAAACCGAATTACATTGCAAGAAATGTGTTTACCTGAGATTACTTCGGTATATGAAATACATGCAAACCTACCTTTGCATCATTCGACGATTTTGTGGAAATCAGGTTCAGGTTCAGTTCAGGTCGTCAGAGATGTTTTTGAGTTTTGGAGATGATGAGGGATTTTCGTGTGGCTGAAAACAAATTCAATGTAAAAAAAAATGTATAATTCAAAATAGCGAATTGATCAATAATAAAACTATTTTATCTCACCCTTTGCCAGACCAAGGATTATATTTTGAGAAGGTGGCGATAATCCATCCCCATTACTTGTTTTTATGTTTATTTTTTATTATCTTCTTTATTATTTTCATAATGATTTTTTTGTACTTTTATTTTGTTTGTTTCTTTGTGTTATAATTATTTTATTAATTTCTCGTATTTCTCTGCAACTACGTTACTTTTGACACATCACTTGTGTCTATTTATTTGCTTTTTATACTCTCTTTAGAAATGATATTAGAAAATATATTTTTTTTTACAAACGATTTTTCAGCTGGGCAAATCGTGACAGAAATAACATTTACCTTCTTGGGGATAAGAATAATGGTTTCCAGTGACGGTTCGCGGGTTTTTTTCTGGTACGGCCGAGGAACAAGAGGTGGCAATACAGATAGGTACTTGACCGCACCTATCTGTATTACCACCTCTTGTTCCTCGGCTGTACCAGAAAAAACCCCGCGAACCGTCACTGATGGTTTCTCTCCCCAGGGAGAGAAATAAATCTTTCTATGACTATGAATTTCCATTATTTATTTTAACACATTTTTGTCCGACACGTAAAAATGGGTTTTTCGTAAACTATGAGTAGACCGCGGGTCACGTAGTTATCAGCGGTGGCTCGTGGAACTTCGGTGGTGAGGCAACGGAAGAAAATTTGACCGAAAAAGCAACGGAATATTTGCTTCCTCTATTAGAGTAAGTAATGCAGCACGAGTGGCATCTTTGTCTTTGCTCCCTCTACGGAAATCCACGAGCCGCCGCTGGTAGTTATACGTTTTTACTGTCTCCGTTACGAAGTTGAAGACAACAAAGAAATGAACATCTCTTGTTTGAAAATATTTTTCATAAAATCAATGTTATTTGAGAAAATTTTTTTTTTCCTTTTTGGGTTATAATTCATAGTTACAGCAAATTGTTGAGAATACCAAAATGAACAACTTATAAAGAATACATTTTTTCGAAATCCCTTTGGTTTTTGAGTAAACTGACCATTAGAATTTGAAGTAAAATTTGTCATTTTCATCTTTCATAATTTTGACGTTTTAAACGTCAGTTACATCCGATTCTACAAACGCTCGATTTACACTTAAAATATGATTTAAATTGATAATAAACCATGAAAGTGTAAATGTAAATAACTATGATACCATCAAATCGGAGAAAGTAACATAATGGCCACATCACCATTTTTTATAGATGGGTGGTAGAATGAGGGAAATGAAGCTATACGGGTTACTAATGTTTGTTGTGGCACCTTTCTCATTCATAGTATTACACAAAACAATAGATTAGATAGATTGTTGGTAAGGTCAAAGTAATAACGGTAAATTGTATTTATCAGTAAACATCATACGAGCAAATTTACAAAACATTACTCTTATTTTAGTTTTGGTGGCGTAATTGGTGGTGCTTAAACGACGGTTTAAAAAATTAAACCGCCACTGTATGAATGTGGGCCATATACTCTATAACACTCTATAACGTGTGAGTTTGAGAAAACAGGCAATAGCGAATTGACTTTATTGAATTGAATTTATTTGCGATTGGCGAAGACAGAGATAAATGCGAGATGATTGTGTGCTTTGAGAAGTCGACCACCGTTCGCACCAGTTATCAGACATCGCCTGCGCACCATTCAAAGACGACCTTTTTCTTTCATTGATTATTATCTGTTTCTATTAAGTATTTCGTAAATGGTTTTTGGTGGTAATTCGGCTCATACTCTGCAAACGCCGGAAATTTTTTTAATGGAATGAAACATGTTTAAGTTATTCTAATGCAGCGCATCATGTAGACAAATAATTAATTTATTAAATAAAATTTGCTTCAAAATTATATGATAAAATATACATTAATATAAGATATAATTTTTAGCATGTAAAATCCTATGGCCCACGATAAAAAAACATACGGTATAGGTCAGACAGGTCGAAGTGTTTCAAC
Source organism: Ocypus olens (assembly GCA_910593695.2). Classification (NCBI taxonomy): domain Eukaryota; kingdom Metazoa; phylum Arthropoda; class Insecta; order Coleoptera; family Staphylinidae; genus Ocypus; species Ocypus olens. Next base: position 10,279,184 of record OU343051.1, on the reverse strand, counting down.
TCGTTTCTCAGAACATTTCCCTGCATTTCATTTTAACCCATTTCATCCGAGAATTTTGAATCTTTTTTAAAATTTAATTTACTTAAATATCTCGTAAAATAGGATGACTAGAGAGAAACACTTTTACGAATGACCTCAACAGGCAATTGACCAGAGGTCTTTCCGCCTATTTTCTTAGAATTTTAAATTTCGTAAACACCCTGTATATTAAGGATGCAGTTTTTTTAATAATACATTTTGTGAGAAATTAATTGTGGAAATCTTCAAAATAAGAAAGTTTATAAATCGTTACACTTATCCAAGTGTAACATTACAGAAACGTTGTTCACTGGCGTTTTATAGCTTAGCAATATTCTCTGCTAAAGTGACCTGAAAGTCCTCAAGACGTCCGCACACCCAATCAACAGAATTTGTCCGCTGAACGTGCACTTTCTGCCCAGAATCCAAACATATTTTCTAGAAAGACCTCGGTTCCGCGAATGTTTCCCAACGAGTGTTTCCACGTTTGAACGTTTGCGCATTACCAATCCGCACTGGTCTAGAACGACTGGAAAGTTCCCCGCTCCAGCGGGGGCCAGTTCTTGCCACCTTCACGTCGCGTACCGTGTCTGTCCGCCATGGCCGAGCCATGGGCTCCAAACGTTTATTACGACACCAAACCAAAATCGAAAAACCTCACAACGGACGACCAGGTGGCCATCCTGAATTTGCTGAGAGACGGTGCGTCCGCGCCGTACCTTGCGAAAATGTACGACCGCTCCCTGAAAACAATCCGCCGCATTCAGCAACTGGAAAAGGTGATCCGAAGGAGACACGCCACCGGAGGACACCGGAGATCCAAGTCGACCACGAAGAGACCCGCCAACAAACACTATCCGAAGCGTATCGGTTCGAATGATATTACGCTGATGAAAGTGGAACAGGCGCTAGAAGTGTGGGTCCGAGAGAATTACCGGGCGAACATTGAGCTCGGTTATGTTGAAATTAGAGAGAAGGCACTGTCTCTTTACGCGATGTACAAACCTGCCGGCGAGGTAAAGCCGGGCGAAGAGGTCGTCTTCAAAGCGAGCAAGAGCTGGCTGTACCGTTTCAAGAAGCGCTTGCAACTGGATCATTTCGACAGGACATTTTTGCGGAATGAGGACGAAGTTATAGAAATAGACGATGATGATGATGATGATGGTGATGATTATTTCGATGACGTACGTACTTTTTCCTGCCCACTTAATCTGCGTTTTGGGATGGTACATAATATTAATATGCAAAAAACTGAATCATTAATAAATTTGAGTATGGTTTTTCTAGAATTCTAAGATCAATTGGCTATAAGTAGGCTTGTCAGCTTTAGCACGTTGACCGCTTTGTCAGTCACCTGTGACTGACGCTGAAGTATTCCAGTGGGGCCACGTCAGTCACCGATGACTGACAGTGAGTACCTACTTTAAACTTACTATTTAGCTTAAACGTGCATCAAAATGAATTAAATAAACATATTCTTACTCATTTTATAAAATAAAACTTAAAAACAAAGAAAACTGTTTTTGACATTTTACTAAAAAAACTTGTTGGCAACCAATGTGCTAAGCGTCCGTTACCAATAAAACCAGAATTTTGCCTGTAAAAATCTGGTTTTATTTATTACTGCTGCGAGCGCAAATCGTTAACAAGTGCATTTACGGCTTCTTATAATTCCAGAAAAACTATACACAAAACTTTTTTTTTATTTGGCCATGGCCTCGAATAAGAAAAACTTAAATTTAAATATTTTTTAATCTGAATTTCTGAATGAATCATTTTTATACCTAAGGCGCATCAACAGCTAAAGCAATTCGCGGACTCTCTTTGTTGACATTACAACACTTGTTTATGATTGTTTTAGTTTGAGTCATTTTCAAACTTTAATCACGTATTACGCAAATTCTTTAGGTGTTTACCAAGATGTATCGCCTTAATGATTAATGAATTATTTTTTTATCTGTGCATTTTCGCCATCCTAAAACGCATATTATTTAATTTTATATTTTAATTCATTTATTTGATTGTATATGATGCAGTGGTGGCTCGTGGAATATACTGATGGTAGAGCCACTTATACAATATAAACATGTATCTTTGTTAAATGATTCAAGTGTGAGGCGCGATTCTCATGATTCATGTTTCGGGGAAGTACAACCGTGTTTTCGCGTTATCCGTTCTCAACGGTTAAAAATTCTTGCTTAGCTTGAAAATACAGGTAGTGCCATGGCTCATTGGCTCTATTTAACGAGTCGCCCCTGGTATGATGAACCTTAATTTTTTGTTATTGATTATTTCGTCAAGGAACTATTTATAGAATTATTTTTAATACATCGCACACGTGTTTCTAAAGTGACAACAGTCAAAATGATTTTTTTTTTGAGAAAGAAGTGGCCTTGACAAAAAACAATTATATGTAACTAATGGCGGGAAGGATTTTAAACTAATTTGGTATATTTTTGATGTTTAATAGAGGACCAATTTTTACCATGGTGTGTTAAACAAAAATACAGGTTTTTGACTTAAGAAATTCATGTGCGCTATGTACTACTTAAGAAATTTTTGTTACTTTTTAGAAGATATTTCGATTTATCGTTTTTATTTCGTATTATTTAACAATGAAATATGTAATTTTTATTTTCTCGATTAATGAACTTTTTCATTTTTATATTTTCAAAATATTGATGTACAATCAGAAAATGTTTTTAAAAGAGAGAAAAATATAAAAGTAGACTTGTCAATGTTAAATAAGTATTTCTTTATTTGTTTACGATATACAGGGTCGTGCATTTCACCTCCCGTCTTCCATAGCTCATTTACTAATTAAGTTCGAATTTTGATATTTAGTAGAATAAATTTGCATCCTAGAATGCATTTCAAGAAAATATTTTTGATTATACAGGGTGTCCCAAAAAAGCGTGACGTCATGATGATATACATATATATTTTTAAATTACATGCTATGTATTTTATTGCTTATTTGGGTACCTTGTATGGTTGCCTACATACTCCTATAATTTTATTGGAATCGATTCAGGGATATCAGCAAAAAAAAATTAAAACTAAAAAAAAACAGTTTTGCACTATTGGTTTAAAAAATTAATAAAAAATAAAAATAGTTCCTTGGTAATAAAATCATACAAGGTACTTATTAAATAAGGTCTGATAGTCCCGTTAATCAAGTTTAATTGATATAAATTATACAGGGTGTCCAAAATTTAGTGTCAAACATTTCAAACTTTAAAGCACTTTATTTCTCTTATTTTAAATTGGAGCCTCTGGATATTTTTATGTCATGCTGGGGTTAATAGCTTGATAAACTGTCATATCTGCCATTGTTGCTATTATTATGATTTAACTTTTTTTTGTTTTGGTTTTGCGTTTTTCTCAAAGAAAATACAATGCAAGATTATGAAATAATTACATTATTAAGATGGCTGCTCTCTAAAAAAGTATGTTACAAGCGGATTGTAGCAATCGAGGTGCGATTTAATATTATATTTGTTTCTTTCAATTTAAGTCAAAAATAAAGTCGCTAGAGCTTGGGGCCTTTTTCCTGTGTCACAGGGTATATCGTAAAAAAATAAGGAACCACCATAATCGACTAAACAGCATGAACATAAATGTAGACGTTTGCATCACGTGCAAGAAAAGTAAGTCCATTAAAACGGATTTACTTTCCTCACAAGAACTGTTTTCGTGATTATTTCGAATTTGGATTTTCAACGGAAATATCAATTTTGAAATCCCTGATACGATTCCGCCCATTTTTGAAAAGTGTCTCTGTGTCTATCTAACTGTGTGTGTGCCTGTCTGTCTCTCTGTGGGCACTGTATCTCAAAAAGTTGTAAAGATTCTTAAATGAAACTTTAAACTTTGAATTGTAGGACAATTTAAAAAACTGAAAAGCTTTTGGTAAAATTTTGAAACCTAGGACTGAAGTAGAACTTTGTTCAAATACACTCGAGGACAAAAAGTTCCGGACACCGAAGTTAATGTTATCATATGAAAAACTTTTTTTTGTATTTTCCACAAGACATAAGACATTGTCTAATAAATATGGTACAAATTTTTTGGGACAAAATTTGGACTCAAAACTACACTCGTGGACAAAACATTCCGGACACCGAAGTTAATGTTATCATATGAAAAACTTTTTTTGTTGTTTTTCCACAAGACATAAAACATTACCTGCAAAAATTGTGTGTTTCTCTACCAATTTTTTTGGATAAAATTTGAACTCAAAGCTACATAGTTTCGAGTTAAAATGTAGTCCCAAATAATTGGTACAAAAGTTTAGTTTAGTAGATAATGTTTTGTCTTGTGAAAGAAATCAAAAAAAAAATGTTCTGCTTATGATAATATTAACTTCAGTGCCCGAAGTTTTTTGTCCATGAGTGTAGTTTCAAGTCCAAATTTAGTCCCAAAAAATGAGTACAAAATTTTAGTAGACAATATTTTGTCTTGTGGAGAAAACAAAAAAAAGCTTTTCTTACGATAACATTAACTTCGGTGTCCGGAATTTTTTGTCCACGAGTGTATTATACAAATATTAAAAATAACGAAGAACTATTTTTATATTTCATAAAGTCTTTGATTTTTGAGAAGAAATTAAAAATATAGTCTTTTTACAGTTTTGATCTGTAATAATGAAATAATAGTTACATTCAATTTATATATATTGTTGAATATGCCAAAATAAACAATTTCTTATGAGTAGGATTATTTTTGAAATCTTAGTGGTCGTTGAAAAAAAAATCGTTAAAGATGCAAAATATCAGAAAAATCTCTTTTATACCACAAAAAGGCGAAAGTTGATGGCCACATCAACAAACAAATTTACAAACTATTTTATATTTTATGTTTACAAAATTGACGCGCACGCCAAGTGACATTGTAACAATTGTTATTTGTGGCATATGTGACAATAAAAAAAATTAAAAATAAAAAGTTCCAACGATCCAAAACCTGATCGCTAGTTTTTAATTAAAACAATATCATATAAAACACGCTTTTACTTACAACTCTACAACAATAAATAAATCGAATTCTAATTCAAACCAAATTTTTATAATAAAATATAAGACAAAGTAATTTTTGAAATTAATTCCCTTAAATAAAATCCTTTCTAACAAAACTTTTCAAAATTAATATTTCTAATTCTAACATGTTTCATCTTAATTCAGCACATAAATTTTATTCTCCAAAATACAAAATTTAAAATTGCGAAATCAAATTTGAACCCTAAAATTCAAACCATTATTACGTGATTCAGGCCATAAAATCATTCGATTTCTCTTAAAATTAGAGCCCTGCAATCCAAAAATTTGACATAAAATTATAAATTTAAGCGAAATCTACTATTCGCGTACTATTGGCAGATGCGTGACTAATTTATTTTTTCACAGCTTACTTTACCAGGCAACATTTTTTATTTAATTGATAATTTATTTACTGACTCTAGTCTAATAATAAAATAATACTTTAAATTGGACTTTCAGTTTTGAAACTTTACCAAGCAACATCTTCGTTAGGAAGCATTTAAAGACACATGTTTATAAAAACTTTTTGTTCCTTTGGATGAGTTTAAGTTTCCCAAAAACAATCTGAACCACCCTGTATATTATACCATGAATTGAAATTTTGAAATTTATTTCGTATCCTCCATTTTGGAGATTTCGTGTTTTTATTGATGGGCTTAATTGTCTGATGCCATTGAATGCGAGGTGAACAGACTCCCTTTCTACAATATTTCTAACACGTGCATTGGGTTCGACGGTGCCTGTTGATTCAACTGTATATTTACCCTAACTACCTGGCCCTCAAAGGGTCCCACTCCCCTCTAGCTCCGCGTGGTTTTTATCGCTTCACAATACATTACATAAATTATTCAGATTAGATTACACTACGAGTTAACTACAAGAAATTTAAATACAAACAATATGAATAAAATGTTAGAATTACAGTGTGTACGCGAATTCCTCCGACAATATTATACGGTGGGTTCATGGTTAGTAAATGCCTTTGATTTCGAATATAAATGTGTAGGTTCCAAGATCATCATTGATATGAATTATATCTTATGTTTATAAATATTTATGAAATGTTTAATAACTTGTGTATTTTGTTAACTTATTTCGGCAATAGTGGTGTTAAAATCAAAAATTTCCTAAAAAACTACAGCATTTAATTATTCACCTTGTAAGATCAGAAATTGTATTTTTAACCCAAAAATGAAGCAAAACAAATTAGAGATAAATAGAGTATATAAAAATTTGGTCGATAATTTTAAATAAATTTAATAAAGACGAAATATAGTCTTTGGCAGCAATTACACCATGACAGATAACAAAGACAACGACTTTTTAAATTTTGTATAAGTTCCTGGAACACCTCGTTTAAGACTAGTCCCACTCCCCACATACCTGTTGATGATATAACAAAGGAAGAATATTTTGCCTGCTTACATAAATCATCTTTAAATCCCCTCCTGATAATATCTACAAAAACATCCTTAAAACATTGAAACATATCTACCAATCCTAGATCATACCCGAAGAGTAAAAGCAGAGTATTATTACATATATACCTAAATCAGGTCATGACACATTAGACATTTCAAGCTATCTTCCTGTTTTATGTAAACTAATTATTAATGCTGCATATATCCTAGCACATCCCTCCTTATCAATTTGGCTTCCAAGAACACTTCCTTACAGCTTTCAATCCTTATCTCGAATTGCAAAATTCACAACTCAATCGCCAAAATTTTCCCTAGATATACAAGATGCCTTCGATTCAGTATGGCATCGGGGTTTACTGTTTAAATCCAGTTTATTGCAGATGCCACCTCAACTCCTCAACATAATTGACAACTTTTTATTGAATACGATCCTCCAAATAATCCGAAAAACCTTTTCCCGTGCTATTATCCCCCAGCAAGTTGTTCCCCAAGGCTCGCCCCTATCACCAATCCTTTATAATATCGATGTTCACGACTTTTAAAATCCCAATCCACATTGCCTAGTGTTTTAATACTTTAAAACACTAGTTAGAAACATGTTAGTGTCTACTAAATGCAAATCCTCGACTAGTTCTGCCTTGAAAATACCCTAATCTTCTGCGGCGACTAATATTTCAACAATTATCACTTTTCTTAACGTGTATTGTAAGTCATTATTTACGTATGGAATCATCTTTAATTTTAATAATACCTCTTAACACATGTTCAATTTGGTTCTCCTTTATCACGTGGTGGTGGTGAAACATTTTTAATATTAAAGGTTGTTGAAATGAGGCACTTGGTTGGTTTTACAATTTTTTACTATTTATAATTTCCTAGATAATGATGTAAATATTAAAAGTAGTCGGAATAAATAGTAAAAAATTGTGAAACCTTAAGTGCCTTAATTCAACAACCTTTAAGCTTTCTAAATGTTATTCAGTTCTAGAAACATGCTGCTCTATTTATATTTATGTTCAGCATAATAAAAACTCGATGTGCTGACACGTTAATTTATAGTGTAAACGATCGCACAGCAGCGGCGGCTCGTGGATGTTCGGCGGTGAGGCAACGGAAGAAAATTTGACTTAAAAAGCAACGGAATATTTGCTTCCTCTATTAGAGTAAGTAGTGCAGCACGAGCGGCATCTTTGTCTTCTGCCTCACCAACGGAAATCCACGAGCCGCCGCTGTCGCACAGACAGATTGCAGAAAGGTTATATAAATATTCCATTACAAGACTGTAATATTGCAGAATAGATGCTGCAAGATGGATGCAGCAGATTAAAATATCCGCCTTCTGCAAAATTGCATTCCACGATTGCTCGAAGGTACACATGGTGTATAATTTTTTTGTAATAATTATTAAATTACCGTGACTATAATTCAGTGACGGTTCGCGGGGTTTTTTTCTGGTACAGCCGAGGAACAAGAGGTGGTAATACAGATAGGTGCGGTCACATAGCCAGCCGTCTCTGCAACTGACCCTACCTATCTGTATTGCCACCCTTGTTCCTCGGCCGTACCAGAAAAAACCCCGCGAACCGTCACTGTTATAATTAAATCCTAAAATGAACAAGTTTTACAAACTATACTGGCGGAAAAAAATGGAACACTTGAAATTCGTAAAATTTCGACCATTTTCAAACCGCCATAACTCGGCGTATTTTTGATCGATTTTGATGAATATTTCAGGGCGAGAAACTTCGAAGTGTCTTCTTTAAAGTCATGCATGCGAAATTAAGCGTAACCCCTTCAGCCCCCTTCTAGCACCCCTGTGAAAAAAATGTTTTGTTCAGGAAACCATGTCCAACTTTGACGATGTCTACGGACTTGGAAAAATTTTTGTCGACTCCGTCCACCATAAAGGCATTAAAATTTGATCAATTCCCTATGCATGACTCAAAGAACTCGACGATTTGGCACCAAGTTATGGGTATATACCTAATAGAATAATTTCGTTTTATCAAGAAGAAGCGAAACAAAATGACAAAATTTTGCTATGGTATTGCCACCTAAAAAAGCCTCAGTAAAAAAATTCCGATTTTTATTGTGAACCTCACTGGAGATACAGGTATTAAAAATTTTGTCGAAAACGCCCATTTCCACCAGCGAACATTTTTTGGAAGCGTTTGAAACACTCCAGTTTTCTCTCCCCTTCTATACTCTTCTATACCTAGTACTTAAATAGGTTTGGTTTCTTTGTTGGAAGTGTTTGAAACACTCCCCTCAGGTAAAATAAACTCTTGCTATTGTACTTAAATAAAGGACAATGTTTAGAAAACCCCATTTTTTGAGATTGACTTTGACTTTCACTTAACCTTACATAGATGTCATAATAATAATAATAATAATAATAATAATAATAATACTTCTTAATTGTCCAACAGATTAACCAAAAAGGACAAAATACATAATACAAAAATATACATAATAATAATGATTATAGAACAAAAATTACCTACTTACTAAAAACAAAACTAAAAGTATACATCATAATTACAAATAGTTAATTCTTATTTACAATTAGCAATCATAATGTCAAACAAAGGTTACTATGTCACTATGTCACTACTGTTCCCCTTCAAACCGTTCCACTTTTATCTCATACATTTTTTTGAATCATTGATAGTTTCAGAGAAAATCGGTATAATCTACCTTGAATTTTTGATCTTTGATAGAACCTCAAAAGTTTTCCCCAGACTTTTGCGTGTTTTAAACATCCATAAGCGTTACGGATATATATTAAATAGGGTTTTCCTGTTGTGGCGTTGGGTAAAAAAAAATCGCTTTTTTTCAAACACTCATAACTTTGTGCCAAATCGTCGCAGGAACTTCGTTATTTGAGTCCTGCGCACAGGACGCGCACATTTCAATGCCCTTTTGGTGGATCGAGTCGACACATTTTTTCCAACTTTTTTTCCAACTCGGTACACGTTGCCAAAGTAGGACGTTTTGTTGCCCAAATACGTGTTTTTTTTTGTTCAGGGGTTGAAGGATTCGAAAAGGGATCATTCCAATCTGAGTTTACCACCTTAAAATAGAGCCAAAATGGGATTTTTCCCGAAAGAATCATCAAATTTGGTTGAAAAGTCACTAAATTATGTGCGAAAAATCTCAAAATGCACTTTTTTTCAAACACCCATAACTTGGTGCCAAATCGCCGTAGGAACTTCGTTATTTGAGTCCTGCACAGGGAATTGATCAAATCTTAATGCCTTTATGATGGATCGAGTCGAAAAAAATTTTCCAACTCCGTAGACATCGTCAAAGCTGGACATGGTTTCCAGAAAAAAAAACTTTTTTTTCACAGGGGCGCAGAGGGGAGCGGAAGGGGTTACGCTTAAGTTCGCACGCATTACTTTAAAGAAGACACTTCAAAGTTTTTCGCCCTCAAAGATTCATCAAAATCGATTGAAAATACACAGAGTTATGGCGGTTTGAAAATTGAAATTTCAGTAATTTCAAGTGTTTAGTTTTTTTTCCACCAGTGTATATATAAAATTAGAATGAAAAATATGACGTTTTTCGTCTTCTAGAAATTTAAGAGTCTTAAAAAGCCTATTGTAGACAAATTTTTAATTTTTCGTTATAAAGGAAAGTACTATAATAGTGAGAATAATTATTATGTATTTGTGAGTTATGTGAAGTTGCGTAATTAAATAATTAAACACAGTGAGAATAAATTTAAAATAATGAAGAAAAGAAAATATAAGCTTAAAACTAGTTTAAACATTCATACTGAGACATTTATTTGCAGTGACTTCCTAGCCGTGTGTGACGGTATGGCTCAGGCCTATGTCAAAAAAAAAAAAATTGCAGTGACTTATCTTCTTGATGTAAGACATAAACTGCCTATGTGAAATATGAAACAGATCAAAGTTTGTTCTGATCACCACATCTTGCATAAATCGGAAAATTGGGCTACCGTAACCGTAACTAGTATTCTGAAATGGAATACGAAATGTGGGAAGTTATCTAGTTGGTCGATTCGTTGGTTTGTCAATAAAAAAAAGAGATGACCACTGCACATGATAAGAAATAAGTTTATAAAAGAATGACAAGTCCGCATAAAATATTCGTCAACAAAATTTGTCAATGAGTTATTACTGCCCAACTTATACCGAGTGTCTGGGATAAGGGGCGAACATAGGGATTTAACATGTAAAATTAAATATGTGTAATTATTAGCTCCCCTATTCATTTTAGAGAAAAATCGTAAAGGAATATTTTTTAGAGAATTAAAAATTGTAAATGAATCATCCATTTAATTTACGTTTGTACCAGAATTTACCTCAGAAATAATAAAAATAAGTTGAACAATGTACCATTAAAAAAAAAATTAAATGGATGATACATTTACAATTTTTAATTCTCTAAAAACAAACGGTGGTGGCAGATGATCTCGCAGTCGACGCCAAAAAAAAAAAAAAAAAGTAAAATTAATAATTCTCTAAAAAATATTCCTTTACGATTTTTCTCTAAAATGAATAGGGGAGCTAATAATTACACATATTTTATTTTACATGTTAAATCCCTATGTTCGCCCCTTATCCCAGACACTCGGTATACAATTGACCTGAAAATAGTATATAGTGTATCAAGGGCCGAAAATAGGTTTTAGCAACCCGCCTAAAGCATTTCGGCATGAGTTACACTCGATATTTTTTCGCCTGCCTTAAGTAAAAACAGTGTTTCAAAAAATTTTATATCGCGCACCATTAAACTGTCACTGTCAGATTTTTGCATAGCCTACTCATATTCCGCGGAAGGTTGTCTAGATTATGCATATTATTTTTTTCGGCCCTAAATACCCTAAATCGTAGTTTCGGCCCGATTTTTATGGCCGAAATATATGGTTTCGGTAGAGGCAAGCGAAAAACTTATTTTGTACATTTTCGATAAAATGAGTTGGTGACCAAACGCATGAAACATATTCTAGATGTGAGCGTACAAACGACATGTAAATAAGTTTGAATTAATTTGATGATTAATCAATAGACTGTTGTTTAATGTGGTCTAACATTTTCGATGCACGACAACAAACTGCATTAATATGTGCTGTCAACGATGTCTCCAAAAGCAAAACACACAATATTAATCATTAAATTTACGTGTTTTTACCAATGTGCTGTTAAAAATGTCTCCAAAATATTAATCAGTAAATTTACGTGTTTTTACAATAATTGGAGTTGTGGTTAAAACGTATTGAGTTTTTCAATTACGTTGATTTTACGGATTTACTTTATAATTCCTCGGTAATATAAAAGGGTAGGTCAAAAGATCTCAGTTCGATAGTTAGTTGTCAGTACCGCGGAAAGAAGCCGATGATTTATTCCTTTGTAAAGTATTACTTGGCAAAAAAAGATTTAGCAAGGATTCACATTAACGTTTTGCATACAATAAACAATTTTTCTGCTACACACTTGATGATATATTTAAAATAAAATTCTTACACTTTATCAATTGAAGAACTTGACTGATATAACTCGTTTAAAAAAAATGGGCAAAATCATCTCGAAGACCTCAAAATGGACATTTCCGTTGAAATTTTGAATTCGAATACAATACTCACACGGAGGAAGTAAAAAAAGTAATTCCCTAATTTAATACACATTTTCTTTCTTGCGTTTTAATTAATTGGGATACCATTTCTATTGTCAATTGAAGAACTTGACTGATATAACACATGTTAATAAATGGGCGGAATCATCTCAAAGACCTCAAAATGGACATTTCCGTTGAAATTTTGAATTCGAATACAATAATCACACGGAGGAAGAAAAAAAAGTAATTGCCTAATTTCTAATTTAATACACATTTTCTTTCTTGCGTTTTAATTAATCGGGACACCATTTCTATTATTTTTTTTCTTCTGATATCCTCTCACTTCATCAGAGACTAGAATCTGTCCGCTGAACGCGTGCACCTCAGCCTAAAATCCAATAATATTCTGCCCAAGGAACTGCGGTTCGCTCGAAACCAAGTGGAAACATGCCCAACATCTGCCGAACGGGTGATTCACGTGGGAACGATTGCGCACTACCAATCCGCACTCGGCTAAAACGACCGGAAAGTTCCCCGCTACGCCGAGAGCCAGTTCTTACCGTGGTTAGTCTGGGCCTTCACGTCGCGTACAGCCGCATTCTGTCCGCCATGTCTGAGCCTTGGGTTCCGACCGTTTATTTCGACGCCAGGCCGAAATCGAAAAATCTAACGACGAACGATCAAGTGGACATCCTGAATTTACTGAAGGAGGGCGCCTCGGCGCCGTACCTGGCTAGAATTTACGACCGCTCGGTGAAAACGATCCGCCGCATTCAGACACTGGAGACGGTGATACGTAGGAAGTACGCCAACTCGGGAGGAGGGGTCCGGAAACCCGTCGCCAACAACAACAACAAGCAGCCGACGAAGAAAAACGCTCCCAAAAAACACTTTCCGAAGCGTATCGGCTCGAATGATATCACTCTTATCAAAGTGGAACAAGTGCTCGAAGCATGGCTCAGAGATAGTTACCAGGCGGACGTTGAGCTCGGCTACGCTGAAATTAGGGAGAAGGCGTTGGCGCTTTACGCGAAGTACAAACCCGCCGTGGAGGCAAAACCGGGCGAAGAAGTCGTTTTCAAAGCCAGCAAGAGTTGGCTCTACCGTTTCAAGAAGCGCTTGCAGCTCAACAACTTCAACAGGACATTTTTGCACAACGACGATGACATCATAGAAATAGATGATGATGACGGAGAAGATGATTACGAGGACGTACGTACATTTTCCTACACACTAATCGCGCGTTGTAGGATGTTGCGTTTCTTGATGCTATTTTCGCACCTGGCATTTGAAACGTTTGATATGAAAATCAAACATTTTTATCAGTTTAACTTGAGCGAGCGTCTAGACTTACCATCCTAAAACGCTCATTATTTTTAATTGATTTAAACAATTTAATTTTTGTTCCTCATTACCGATAAACTTCATACCTGTTTTGAACTGTTGGTTCTCCTATGTGTAGTTTAGAAGGTGGGACATACAGATTAGACGCGATCTTTCTTTATTTTTTTTTACATATACAGGGTAACCCAAAGTATAGCAGCAAGTGTAACTTTCTTATTATTAATGTTGGAGATTTGGTTAAATGAGGAAAGTTGCCTAGTTTTATGTGTTCCCTAAGATGATTGTTTTTGTATATGTACAAGGTGTTCTAAAGTGCAGCAGTATGTGTACATTTCTTATTATTAATGATAGAAATTTGGTTACATGAGGAAAGTTATGTATTCTCCAAGATTATTTACCCATGGGGAGCACCATCTAATGATTTTCTAAATAGGCTCATTCGACGCGTTTTTGCAAGACAAAAAACTTCATTTTTAGGCAAAATCGGCGCTCATTATTTGCTAAAATGTTATTAAGAAAAAAAGTTTTCCCTGTTTTTCCCTGTATCTTCAAAAATATTGTTTTTAGAGAAAAATGTTTCAGGCAAAAACTGAAGCGCCCGAAAAGCTCTACAGGTTGTATTGCGTAAATTTGAATGAATTTTGGGTTTAAGGCGCATCGACATCTATGGTCATTCGCGGCGTAAATTTGAACGTAAACACAAAACTGTAGCTGCAAATTTGAAAAATATTTTTACGAAGGTTACAAAGTACAACTTTCTGACTGTGCAATTGATAGTGCAGCATGGGTGTTAGGTTAGGTTAGGCTGAGCTGGGCCAGGTTAGGTTGGGTTAGGTTAGGTTATGCTGTTTGTTTTTTTTTTTTATAATAAATTTTCGTACAATGAAATTTTAATGGGGGCCCACTCTGTAATTCTAGAACATTTGCACAATTCGGACATATTACCTACCTTCTTATGAATTACATTATTGATCTGCAAATAAATCGTATTTTGTTGTTAATACGAGAAATTCATAGAACTTTATATTTCACACTTTAGATGTTATTTGTACAAAAACTCTTCGGATACTGCTTCATTCGGTCTCAAGTACTATTGTCTATGGACAGAACATCAACTCTATAGGTACGAAAGTAAACAAAAGCAGTGGTGGCTCGTGGAACATGTTGATGGTAGAGCCACTTATACAACATATCCCCTCCTTTTTCAAAGAATAACGAACGATTTATATTACTAGTCACTAGCGAAAAAGTGTTTTTAGAAATGCTCAATTTTGAACGCAATTCAAAAAATGCATGTTTAACAACGAAACCCATTAAAAAAATATTAGAATTTAGGAAGTGATTATATTCGCAAATTATAATAATTTGGGAGTGATATAGAAATATTTCAGAATATTTAAACAATTTCTACCATTTTTTATATATTTTATAAAATGCTCAATTTTGAACGCTATTAAAAAATGCATGTTTAACAACGGACAGTTATAACACAATAAAAAAATATTGGAATTTAAGAAATTGATTGTATTCTTAAAACGTAATAATTTGGGAGTTGTATGGAATTATTTCAGAATTTTTAAACAATTTCCACTATTTTTTATTTATTTTTGAAAATGCTCAATTTTAAACGCAATTAAAAATTACATGTTTAACTACGAACAGTTATAACGCATTAAAATATTATTTAAATTTAAGAAGTTGATTAGATTCTCAAAACATAATAGTTTGGCAGTTGTATAGAATTATGTCAGAATTTTTAAACAATTTCTATTATTTTTTACTTATTTCGGAAAATGCTCATTTTTGAACGCAATTAAAAAATGCATGTTTAACAATGAACAGTTATAAAACTTGTTGGAATTTAATAAGTTGATTATATTCTTAAAATATTATAATGTGGGAGTTGTGTAGAATTATTTCAGAATTTTTATTATTTTATACTTATTTTAGAAAATTGTTACTTTCGAACGCAATTAAAAAATGCATGTTTAACTATGGACAGTTATAACCCACTAAAAAATTATTGGAATTAGAGGAAGTTGATTATATTCCCAAAATATAGTAATTTGAGAGTTGCATGGGATTATTTCAGAATTTAAAAAAAATTCTATTATTTTTGTTTTGTTTTAGAAAATGCTCAATTCTGAACGCAATTAAAAAATGCATTTTTAACAACGAACAGTTATAACCAGTGGTGGCTCGTAGAACATTTTGATGGTAGAGCCCCTTATACAATATACCCCACCCCTCTCCTTTTTTTGAAGAAAGAAAGAATATCTGCTAGATCAAAATAACTGGCGAAAAAGTGTTTTAAGAAATTAATTAAAAATTCTTGCTGAGCTTGAAACCACAGTTAGTGCCAGGGCTCCTTGGCTCTATATAACGAGCCGCCCCTGAACAAAAGCAACGAACACTGACTTTGAAATGACAAACTGTATATATACAGTGTCGAAAAATTATATTTCAATTTTTAATCTTTTTTTGTCAATATTTTTTTAATAAACAATGTGCGCCGATTTTGTCTTGCAAAAACCAGTCGAATGAGCCTATTTAGAAGGCCATTATAAGGTGCTCCCCCATAGGTAATAATTACCTTTTTTTTTTATATAAATACATTCCTAAAGTACTGCAGTAAATGAACTTTTTTATTATTAATGTTAGAGATTTGGTTAAATGGAGAAAATTGCATAGTTTTATGGCAATTTTCAAAATTTATAATTTTTCTTTGTTGTATTATAATATTTTTTTTATTCGATGAGTAGTTTACGAGATATTTCAATGTCTTCACTTAAATTGAACACCCTGTATATGTACAGGATGTCCTAAAGTACAGCAGCATGTGTAAATTTCTTAATATTAATTATAGAGATTTGGTTAAATAGGGAAAGTTGTATAGTTTTATATGTTGTCTACAACAAATAAAAATTATAAATTTTGAAAATTGCCATTTTTTTAAATTGAAAATATCTCAAAAACTGGATACAAAAAAAAATGTTTTACACAAAAGTCATTTAGTTTAAAGCTCCAAACTTAAAAATTACATCATAATAAAATAGATACAGGTATTGAAAAACATTTGCCACAAGAACCAAACATTCTGAAGTGGCTTCAAACAGATGCTAACATGTGATTCCATAAAAATTCTAAAATATCCCCTCCCTCAATTACTACATAATCCTACTTGAACGCCACAGTGTTCATTTTGAAGTTACATTTTTAAAATTCGGTTAAAGACAATTGAAAAACAATAGCAACAAGCAAAAAACTTTCTAAAATTACTTAGAATAGACGTTAGGACGTTACTACGTGGTTTCACAAAAACCCCAAAATATTTCTTCCCTTAACTATAAGATAATCCTAATGGAACACCCTTTCTATGTTACATTTATTGAAATCCTGCTAAAAACAATTGAAAAACAATCGCTATTAGGATAAAACTTTCTACAATCATTCAAATAGATACTACCACGTGATTCCATAAAAAATTTTTTATAAAACATCCCATTCCTAAATTACAAGATAATCCCACTTGAACGCCCTTTTTTTCATTCTAAAGATACATTTTTTTAATTCGTCCAATAAAATTGAAAAACATTTGCTACAGGAATAAAACTTTCGGAAGTTACCTTAATTAGTTGTCAGATTGGTCACGTGGTCTACAATCATGTAGACGCAATAAAGTTAATTTTTTATCTTCAAATTTAAGTTTTGACCAGCGCCATTTTGTTTTTCAGTAAAGTTGGAAAAGTTTTATTTGGTAATTTGTAAATACACACTTCTTAGGAATCATCTGTTACAGTTTTATTAAGTTGTCAGACTGGTCACGTGGTCTACAATCATCTTTCCGCAATAAAATCAATTTTTGATCTTCAAATTTCAGTTTTAACCAACGCCATTTGTTTTTTCAGTACAGTTGGAAAAGTTTTCTTTGTTAATTTGTAAATACACACTTTTTAGGAATCATCTGTTACAGTTTTATTAAGTTGTCAGATTGGTCACGTGATCTACAATCATGTTTCCGCAATAAAGTCAATTTTTGATCTTCAAATTTCAGTTTTGACCAGCGCAATTTGTTTTTCAGTAAAGTTGGGAAAGTTTGATTTAGTAATTTGTAAATACACACTGCTTAGAAATTATCTGTTACAGTTTTATTAAGTTGTCAGATTGGTCACGCGATTTACAATCATGTTTCCGCAATAAAGTGAATTTTTTATCTTCAAATTTCAATTTTGACCAGCGCCATTTGTTTTTTTAGTACAGTTGGAAAAGTTTTATTTGGTAATTTGTAAATACACACTTCTTAGGAATCATCTGTTACAGTTTTATTAAGTTGTCAGATTGGTCACGCGATCTACAATCACGTTTCCGCAATAAAGTCAATTTTTGATCTTCAAATTTCAGTTTTAACCAGCGCCATTTGTTTTTCAGTACAGTTGAAATTTTTTTATTTCTTAATTTGTAAATACGCACTTTTTAGGAGGATCTATTATAGTTTGATTAAATTGGCATATTGGACTCAATTTTTTTTAAATTCGTCCAATAAAATTGAAAATCATTCGCTAATCGATACTGTGGAAAGTTCATTGCGCACCATTATTTGTGAGTAGCTCATCTTCCACAATTTAGCGCAGGAAGTTCATTCACCGCGTATAAATTTCACCGATAAATGATCATCCCCCACAATTCACCGCCAATAATGCACAGCGCATAAAATTTACCGCAAAAAGTTCATCGCGTACAATTCTCTGCTATAAATTTCATGGGTCCTATCATTGATCCCTGCGGTACCTGCCTGAATTTTTTTTTTACTTTCTCCGTTACGAAGTACGAGAAAGTATGATCGTGATTTTTTTCAAATTTTTTTTTTACGGAAATCCGTTTTGGGGTCCCTAGATGTCTTTTCAACAATTTCTGGAATTTTTTTTTGTGTCTGTTTGTGTCTGTGCGCGCTGTATCTCAAAAACTTTTGGTAATATTCTGTACGTCGGAAGTGGGTGTTTACCTTAACCGTTTTTTTTTAAATTTAATTTCTTAGGATCGGTTTGATAAATAAGTTATTAGTAGATTAGAGCTCGTGTGATGAAAATCATAAAAATATAGCTTTTGGATATTTCTAAAAAATAAATTGGAAACAACCTTACTTGTTGCAGAATCTTTATTGAATCTATTTCTAAAAACATTTTCAATTTTATCATTAAACCTTGTAGTAAAATCAACCAATTTAGTCCAAAGCTATTAAAAAAAGTCAAAAGAATCCCTTGATTAATTGAGATTAAAATGTCATCCTGTAATAATAAAGTTTGCCATTATATTAATTGATAATATTTAAAAGTTTGCGGAAAAAATCTTTCAAATTTGTAAGTATTTAAATAGAAAAAAAGCGCTAGACTATTTTGATAAGGTGGCTTTCCTAAATGCTATCATAGATTTTTCGTTAAATAAAAAAAAATAATAAACACATATTAAGACTTTAGAATGTAGTGTGTGCAGGAACGTAACAATTGAAATGTAGATGCGCCATTGTTATGAAATTGTAATAAAATGTTTATACAAATATAAAATTCAATTCATTTTAATTTTACGAATTCAGCAAAGACGATGTAATTTTTTTTCGTAGTCACCTCCGATGAACAAAACTTTTCACTGTCATGAAATTGTAATAAAATACATATTTTAAAGTTTATCATACTTTGAAATTGAAGTTTGAAATATAATTTAAATTAAAGAATTTGCAAATGCAATTCAATATACAATTGCATTAAAAATGTGAACATGCGCCCTAGTCTAGCAAACTGGAGGCTACAGGTTCGATTCCTGTTGGAAGCATGTTCACACTTTTAATTATTTACATTCACAAAGTAATTAATTTAGATCATATTTATTCTTCGCAAAAAGTGGGAATTACCATTAATATTTCAATTGTATCTTTATTAACCCTTTGCACTCGTATTTGTTAGTGATAACACGTATTGTGTCGGCAATAAGTCGACATACTAGTGTAAAGGGTTAAAATCCAAGAATAAAAAAATGAAAACGTTCAATTTTTTTTGTAAATCCATGGCACACTCGTTTTTCTTTTCATACGCGTTTTTGTGTACTACTGCAGACATCGCATTAAAATAGAACTTCACCTCGAACTCTGGCCAGTTTCCACTCTGCGCGGCCTCCGCGCGACGATCAATCGCGCATTACTTCGCGCGGCCCCAACCGTTCCCCGCGCGCACACACAACCGCCAGTGGTCCTCCCGTTCCGATCAGAACTTCACGTTTCCCAACCTGAGACCATGCCGCGAAAGCCCAAGCAACAGCGCCGCCTGAATCCCCTGACCGTGGAGCAAAAGCTCGACATCCTGAACTTCCTCAGGGACGGCCTGGCCATCCGGAGGGTTGCCCGAATGTTCGACCGCAACGAGTCCACGGTGCGCTTCATCAAGAAAAGAGAGGCGGCCATCCTCAAAACGGCTGTCGAGTGCGGATACAATATCACCATGAGGAAGAAGCGCACCACCAACTACGAGGTCTTGGAGAAGATCGAGCGCGCCCTGGCCGCGTGGATCAAGAAGAAATGCAAGGCGGGCGTTTACGTGAATCACACGGTCATCACGAAGAAGGCTTTGGGTCTGTACGCGTTGCACGCACCTAGACTCGACGAGGATGAGGAGAGCTCCTTCAAGGCGAGCGGGTCGTGGCTGTACGCTTTCAAGAATCGCTACAGGCTTACGAATTTGAATCTCGGCGGTACGGCTTCTGAGAATGTTGATGGTAACGGGGAAGATATCCATCTGGAAGACGTACGTACCTTTTGATACATTCCATCGGATGTTACAGGGTAGCTGTTTTCTCAATGGCAATTTCTTAAACTCACGAACACCACAGTGGATTGCAAAGCGGGCCATAGGGATTTATATGTAAAATTTGAAAAGTATTAACCCAGTATTTGTCCCAAAAATGGAACACTAGGTTTATTCCCCAATTATAAGAAAACGACGCACGAGTTTGTTTGCGTTATGCACTTATTCTACACACAGATGCATTAAAAAACGAAATGTAATAATACACTTACATATTATACTTTAATCATTTGTATCTAACCAATGTCAGTTAAATGAAATCAGAAATTAAAGAAAAATAATTGGGGAAAAAACATATTAATATTGGCTCTTCTAATTATTTGACAGTATTGGACTTCTTACATTATTTTTAAAACTTTTTAAGCTGAATGATTTGGTACCTTACTCAATACTTTCTGCAGAGTATTTACTGAGATATTTGCAAAAAACTTTACAACTATTTTGAATTAAAAAAAAAGGTTTGCCATGAAATCATAATGGCGGATATTTCAGTGACGTTTGCTGTAGCATTACGATTTACACTTTCTACACAAGAAAGAATTTCCGGAGAAGGCAATAACCAGTAAAAGTACTATTAAATAGATGATTACAACTTTACTCTAAATTTGAAATGTGTTACAATTGGCTCCTTTAATTATTTTGTAATATCAATCTACTTACTCATTGAATAGTACTTTCCTTCTCCGTAATTTCAACACTGAACAAATCACGTACACTTCTAAAATAGTACCCGAGTAAAACCATTTACTTATAAATACTTTTTCTTGTGTATAATATACGGCCGGTTGTAAATTGTAATGTGACAGCGACTGTCACTTTTTAGAGAAAAATTAAATATCCGCCATTATGATTTCATGGCATACCTTTGTTTTTAATTCAAAATAATTGTTAAGTTTTTTGTAAATATCTGGGTAAATACTTTGCAGAAACTATTGAGTAAGGCACCAAATCATTCAGCTAAAAAGCTTTAAAAATAATGTAAGAAGACCGATGCTGTCGAATAATTAGGG
This sequence comes from Ocypus olens, assembly GCA_910593695.2. Lineage (NCBI taxonomy): Eukaryota > Metazoa > Arthropoda > Insecta > Coleoptera > Staphylinidae > Ocypus > Ocypus olens. Next base: position 10,257,915 of record OU343051.1, on the reverse strand, counting down.
GAGCCAATATTAATACATTTCAAATGTTACATGTAAATCCTTATGGCCCTCGTTGCGTATAGTGTCTTTTAAACCTTCCCAGGTTAAAACCAGTGGCGGCTCGCGGTAGCAAAGATGGATGCAGGTCACGCCGCTAGCTGTCTGCAACCGACCCTACCTATCTGCTACCTCGGCTGTACCATGAGTCATAGAAGTCCACGAACCGTCACTGGTTAAAACCGACATTTGATTTTTGCAGAAACATAATTATAGATTCCGTATCGAATATGACAACTGAATGAAACTGTGACAGAATATTCCTAACAAAAAAAAATTAAATAGTTTGCTCGAGCCGCTTCCAACGTGTTAAAGTAATTTTGGATTCATATTTTAGAATTGCACAAAAAGACAGAATTCTTAGTACAAGTTTTCAAATTTTCATATCCACTAATTGACGCCCAGAATAAAACACTTACTTTGTTTTTACCACATAGTTGCGGTGACAACCAGACTAATGATTGACGGTAGTAAAGAAAAAATATAAATTTAAATGCAAAAATATAATAAATAAAGTTACAATTTCAACCATGCACTATATCTTACTTAATAAAACTCTGACGCAGCAGCGTAATGTTTCAAATTGTATTAAATTATTCTTTCACAATTGTTTCATCATCAGGAAGATGACACTTTTTTCAAAGACACCACGACTAGCATTGAATTACATAAATACGGTACAACTAGTTGTCATTATTAAAGTATCACAGGTTTTCGAAATTAAAAAAATAAAATTTCTAATCTTTCTTAAAATATTAATAATATTAATCAGTAGGTCAGTCTCTCATCACCACAGCTTTATTTTTGAACATAATTTATTTATTTAATAAGCAAGAAGAGACCAAAGGTCTAATTACAGGGGTGATAAACAATTCAAATCCATAATAAAATTAAACGAATTTTTAAAACTAATCGAGACAGCTGTGATCTGTCATTATTTTGTTGTTCATTTCTCAGAAATAGAGATCGGGATTTGTATATCAGATTTTGTGTATAGTCTGTTCGCTGGAATCTGGCGGCTGAGGTCGTAAAACGGTCGGTCCGCCCTGAGGATCGACGCACCCTCGAAGAGAAGGTATTGGTGGTTCGTCTAATTGCATCCCATACATTTATTACTGTCCTTCGCTCCTATTGGTATACGCACTTTTACACCAGTACTTCTCAACAAAGATTGCTTTGAGATAAAAAAATATTACGTCCCCTGCTTACCGAGCTCCGATCCTCTTTTACGACCACAGCCGCCAGATTTCAGAGAACGGGCTATAACTGTCGAAGTTATTAAGATGAAATATACAAATTATGGGCAACTCTGTGCAAGTTTTTGGTCAATGAAAAATAGTTTCAAAAACTGGCTAATGGTCATAGCACCAAAGCCAGGCATAACGCCGAGACAAAAAAAAGGAAACGCCATTAATCGCCCAAACTAATCGAGACAACTTTGATCCGTTGCCGTTATTTATTTCTCACAGAATCAATGGCAATCTTGTGATTTAGGATCGTCTTCTCATTCCCGTTATGTTTACAAAATTGGTCATGAATCACCCAGATTAGTGGAGATAGCTATGATACGTTACCGTTGCCCAGAAATAGAGATCTTATATTTGTATATCAGGTTTTGTACATCCGGATTTCTATATCTAACTGTCGAACTTACTGAGAGGAAATATCCAAATTTGGCAACACTGTACACGCTCTTGGTCAATGGTACCTAGTCTTGGTTTGGAATCGTTATTTGAGTCTCACGATTGACTATACATGAAATTTGTTCATGCATTTGTTCAAGCTAGATTTTATGATTCGAAATTATTTTTACGTCAAAAAAAGCGCCACTCGAAAAATCACGAAAAAACTCGATTTTTTAAACCGCCGTAACTTGGTTCAATTTGGTCGAAAATCGATGAATCTTTCAGTTTGGAAAAGATTCAAGTTTTATCTTTAAGAATGTGTAGTTGATTTTGGCCCCAAGTCCAACACCCCCCCCCCCCCGTAACAACGCGATGGAAAAAAAAAGTTTTTTATGTAAAAAATTATTTAACTTTGACAAGCTGTACCGTGCGCAAAAAAAATCGGCGGGAATTTTCACCACAATGGCAGAAAAATTTAATCAATTTCCTTCAAATGCCTTAAATATTCGAGTGGTTTCGATGATTTGGAGCAAAGTTATGAATTTGTGAAGAAAAAAAAAATGAAAACAAGTTGTAAAAATTTAACATTTTTTGCAAATCCAAAACACTTCTTGTAAGGGTTTTCAGGGGTTCACGAAAGTCGAAAACTTTTTAGATCGCAAAATTCCATCGAGCAAAATTCGCCTTGTTATGGCCAAAAAGGCGCAAAATGTATTTTTTTTCAAATCTACATAACTTCGCGCCAAATCATCGCATCGACTTGAATTTTGGAGGAAATTGGAGGAAAATGATTGAACTTTATTGCCATGCTGACCGATTGAGTCCACGATTTTTTTTTTGCACACGGTACACGAAACCAAATTTGCACATTTAAACTTCGAAAACATTTTTTTTTCCTTTAGGGGTGGAATCGTTTTAGCAATAAAACAATTCACATGACGTTGAAGAGAAAATTTAAAACTGTTCAGACTGCAAAAGTTCATCGATTTTGGTGCAAAATTACTCAAGTTATGGCCAAAAAAGTGAAAAATTTCATTTTTTTTCAAAAATTCATAACTTTACTTCAAATCATCGAAACGACTCGAATTTTCAAGGCATTTGAAGGAAATTGATTAAATTTTTCTGCCATTGTGAAATTTCCCGCCGTTTTTTTTTTGCGCACGGTACAACTTGTCAAAGTTAGACAATTTTTTACATAAAAACATTTTTTTCCATTGCGTTGTTATGGGGGGTGGGTAGGACTTGCGGTCAAAATCAACTACACATTCTTACAGATAAAACTTGAATCTTTCCCAAACTGAAAGATTCATCGATTTTCGACCAAATTGAACCAAGTTACGACGAGTTTTTTCGCGATTTTTCGAGTGGCGCTTTTTTTTTTGACGCCGAGTGTACTTTAATATCGTTTCAAAATGTAGAAAATCTTAACTAGATGGATCAATAAATTCTTCCTCTATATGGAATAATAATAATAATAATAATATGTTTATTTGTGTTATTACAAGAATTGTTGACACACGTCAAGTCTTACTTTAAGTGATAATGCAGACAAGAGCAGATAATGCAGTAGGCCACCCCTTTGTACCCGCCACTGGTTTTATTTAGCAATTTTAACAATTTTTATGATTTTTTATGATTCAAAGTTATTTAATTGATTGTATATTTTTTTGTTAGTCAATTAAAAAATTAAAAGTTTAATTTTTTAAACTGCGATGTAAACTGTATATTTTTTTGTTGGGGTCAATTAAAAAATTAATTTTTTAACCTGCGATGTAAACTCATGTTTTATAGGGTGTTTAAAATTAGTTGGATGGTAATATTTTACTCATTTCTAATTTTGAACCAGTGTGAATTAAAAATAAATATTATTTTTATCATAAAGCAAATAAAACAAAAATATTTAAGCGTTACATCCGATTAAAAATATATATCGCTGTAAAGCCATTGTTTAATTTAATTGTTTAAACCGAATCCGTGGTTACCTGCGCCATTTTGCGCTTTTCATTGCTATTTTACATTTGTTGATTTTTCATATTTATTTAACTTTATTTAATGGAATTTTAAAACGGTGTGGTAATGATGTAAAATTCTATGGTGCATCAGACATTTTCCCTCGTGCATTTTATTGTCCTCCTTTTTTTAATTGATATTTGTATTTGTACATGATGTAGGAGAGGCATAGAGTGCCTAAAGTGTACATGCAATATTAAAAAGGCGACAGGAAATTAACTTCCTTGTTAAGAGTTTAAAACAGGATGTCAATTTTAATCGTGGATTAATATCTAATCAATTCGTGTGTTTGCAAAATATTTGGTGATATATGGCCATTTTTAATTATTAAGAATGATTTGATGGATGACCATAAGTTGTGTAATAAATAGTTGTTTCTTTACAATTTGTTGTAATACCATGTGTGTTCTAAGTCTAATGAATATTGAAATAAATTAGGGATTTTTAAAACTTGCAATTACTTTTTTCTGAAGACACGATGTATTAAAAGTTGTTTAAACCTTTTAACTTGAAATTTTGAAAGAATTGGTAATTAGCAGATGATCGTTTAAATGTTGCATAATAACTGTAAACAGATTCTTATTGAAAAATTATTCAAATTTTACAACAGTTCAAACATTATCGACGGTAATTGCACAAGTCTAGATTTTCGTGAAAAACCCTTGATGAATTTCAATAATTTTTTTAGGATGTGTTCCAGATATATGTAGCTATGACACGAAAGAAAAATCCGAAAAGGGGTCATCATTAGTTTTTCCGGAAATTTTCATCAAAATTGCGACTTTACTAAATTTGCACTTTCGGCTAGATTTCCTTAATTGTCCTGAAAAACCCTTAATGAATTTAAATTACATTTTCAGAATATGTTCCAGACATATGTAGCTATGAAACGAAAGAAAAATCCGAAAATGGGCCATCATTAGTTTTTCCGGAATTTTCCATCAAAATCGCTGATTTGCTAGATTTGCACTTTCGGATAGATTTTATTAATTTTCGCGAAAACCCCTTAATGAATTTCAATAAAATTTTCAGAATACGTTCCAGACATATGTAGCTACGAAATGAATAAAAAATCCGAGAATGAACCATCAATAGTTTTTCCGGAATTTTCCATGAAAATCGCTGATTTGCTAGATTTACACTTTCGGATGGATTTTATTAATTTTCGCGAAAACCCTTTAATAAATTTCAATAAAATTTTCAGAATATGTTCCAGACATATGTAGCTATGAAACAAAAAATCCGAAAATGGGTCATCATTAGTTTTTCCGGAATTTTTCATCAAAATCGCTGCTGTGCTGAATTTGCATTTTCGACTAGCGCGATTTTTTGGAAATCTGGGTTTCCGGTTTTAGTAGAATCTTAGAGCAGAATCGATTTTGAGTAAACTTGCAAAGTTCGCAGTCTCTAGCAATTGGTAATAAATAATAAATTTAAAGACTTGCAATTTCCTAATTCAAACGTGGCGAGTTTAGGTGTAATATTTTGGAAATTTGGGGTGGGGATGGTTTTAGTTTGTGCAGTATCTTAAAGCTGAATCGAGTTTGAGAAAATTTGCAAAGATTTCAGTTTATAGCGATTGTGTTCACATTTTCTTAAAAGTAATTTTGAAGATGTGTACTTTTCAAATTGAAATGTAATTTTATTGAAATCTAGGGTAGGGATGTTTCTAGTTTATGCAGAATACTGAAACAGAATCAATTTTGAGTAAATTTGCAAAGTTAGCAGTTTGCAGCATTTGTTTTTACATTTTTTTTTCAAAGCAATTTTGAAGATATGCAATTTTCAAATTTCCACGCTTTGAAATGTGATTTTATTGAAATCTAGGATAGGGATGTTTCTATATTATGCGGAATACTGAAACAGAATCGATTTTGAGTAAATTTACAAAGTTAGCAGTTTACAACACTTGTTTTTACATATTTTTTCAAAGCAATTTTGAAGATGTGCAATTTTTAAATTTCCACGCTTTGAAATGTGATTTTATTGAAATCTAAAATAGGGATGTTTCTATTTTATGCAGAATACTGAAACAGAATCGATTTTGAGTAAATTTACAAAGTTAGCAGTTTACAACACTTGTTTTTACATTTTTTTCAAAGCAATTTTGAAGATGTGCAATTTTTAAATTTCGGCGCTTCGAAATGTGATTTTATTGACATCTAGGATAGGGATGTTTCTATTTCATGCAGGAATACTGAAACAGAATCGATTTTGAGGAAATTTGCAAAGTTAGCAGTTTACAACACTTGTTTTTACATTTTTTTCAAAGCAATTTTGAAGATGTGCAATTTTTAAATTTCCACGCTTTGAAATGTGATTTTATTGAAATCTAGAATAGGGATGTTTCTATTTTATGCAGAATACTGAAACAGAATCGATTTTGAGTAAATTTACAAAGTTAGCAGTTTACAACACTTGTTTTTACATTTTTTTCAAAGCAATTTTGAAGATGTGCAATTTTTAAATTTCCACGCTTTGAAATGTGATTTTATTGAAATCTAGGATAGGGATGTTTCTATTTTATGCAGAATACTGAAACAGAATCGATTTTGAGTAAATTTACAAAGTTAGCAGTTTACAACACTTGTTTTTACATTTTTTTCAAAGCAATTTTGAAGATGTGCAATTTTCAAATTTCCACGCTTCGAAATGTGATTTTATTGAAATCTAGGATAGGGATGTTTCTATTTCATGCAGGAATACTGAAACAGAATCGATTTTGAGTAAATTTGCAAAGTTAGCAGTTTACAACACTTGTTTTTACATTTTTTTCAAAGCAATTTTGAAGATGTGCATTTTTAAATTTCCACGCTTTGAAATGTGATTTTATTGAAATCTAGGATAGGGATGTTTCTAGTTTGTGTAGAATACTGAAACAGAATCGATTTTGAATAAATTTGCAAAGTTAGCAGTTTACAACACTTGTTTTGACATTTTTTTCAAAGCAATTTTGAAGATGTGCAATTTTTAAATTTCGGCGCGTTGAAATGTGGTTTTATTGAAATCTAGGATAGGTATATTTCTAGTTTATGTAGAATACTGAAACACAATCGATTTTGAGTAAATTTGCAAACTTAGCAGTTTACAACACTTGTTTTTACATTTTTTTCAAAGCAATTTTGAAGATGTGCAATTTTCAAATTTCCACGCTTTGAAATGTGATTTTATTGAAATCTAGGATAGGGATGTTTCTAGTTTGTGTAGAATACTGAAACTGAATCGATTTTGAGTAAATTTGTAAAGTTAGCAGTTTACAGTTTTGTTCGGGGGTTGAAGGGTTCGAAAATCGATCATTCCCATCTGAGCTTACCCCCTTACAGTAGGGCCAAAATGATATTTTTTCACGAAAGAATCATCAAATTTGGTTGAAAAGTCGCTGAGTTTGTGCGAAAAACCTCAAAATGCACTTTTTTTTCAAACACTCAGAACTTGGTGCCAAATCGTCGTAGGGACTTCGTTCTTCGAGTCCTGCATAGGGAATTGATCAAATTTTAATGCCTTTATGGTGGATCGAGTCGACAAAAATTTTCCAACTCCATAGACATCTGTGAAGTTGGACATGGTTTCCTGAAAAAACATTTTTTTTTTCACAGGGGTGCTAGAGAGGGGCGGAAGGGGTTACGCTTAAGTTCGCATGCATGACTTTAAAGAAGACACTTCAAAGTTTTTCGCCCTTAAAGATTCATCAAAATCGATTGAAAATACGCCGAGTTATGGCGGTTTGAAAATGGTCGAAATTTCACGAATTTCTAGTGTTTCATTTTTTTTCCGCTTCTTTTCGTCTTTATTTAATTAATTTAATGCCTTTGCAATAAGTAAGTTGAAAATTATATTAAAACAAATATAAAACATTTTCTACAGGAAAAATATTTACGGATTTATCCGTTTTCGCGCGACAGTGCACGCGAAGATTGACTTTCCGAATTAACCCGAACACTATGATAAGTCAAATCTGCGCGTGCACTCCCGCGCGCTTCCTCTGTATGCTCGCAGCTGGCGTTATACAATACAAATGATTTTATTCAGTAACAAGCAGGGGCGTGCGTGGTTCATGCTTGGCTGAAGCACCGCACAATATTAAATCGTTAAATTTATTTCATAACTACGCATTTCCAATGTTAATTCCGCGACCGAATGTTCAACAACGCCTTTATCGGCTGCGTTCGGGGCTTTTCGGTGGCTGCCGCAACAACGCGATTTTGAAGGGTACACATTTCCCGTTCTTGTTTATCGCTAGTGCCGTGTTATTAATAATCGTTTGTGATGGAGCACATTGAGGAAATTGAGCTGCCCAGTTGTGTATGCGCGGTGTGCAAAATAAGAGATAAGAGATTTTCTGGGTGCAGTTTTCAAGAAAAGCGCGAAATCATTTCCTCGTTTCGACCGACGCCATTCATCAATCTAAATACTCGTGTTGAGTACGCGGATAAAAAATTTACCAGACGCTTTAAAATGGACATTTATCGTAAATACACATGGTTAACCGGATGCGGCACGGTCGCAAAATTGTTTTGCTGGCCTTGTTTACTTTTCAATACGAACGATAATATACCGTGGAACTCGACCGGTTTTTCGGACATGAACGACTTCCACAAACATCTTCGGAGACACGACAAAAGCGAGAGACATTTAGCATCGATTGATGTAGAAGAGAGAATCAGAAAGATCAATTTTGGATATAGTTTGGACCATCAATTAAACCCTAATTCTAGATTATGCAATGATAAAGACATTGTAACGCCAATGACAGACAGTGCCATCCTGCAGGTAAGCAGCATCCGATTCCATGAACGCGTTTAGAAGATATGAACCAGGGGCAGAGGTATGACAAGAGATATGGGAAACAGGGCATAAGAAATCGAGCTTTACGCCGCTAATATTGGATGGCGCCACCATAAAAATTCGATGGATTTCTGTAAATTATGTTTGTTGCTAACACTAGACGGCGCTTTTCCGGTAAAATTTATCTACATGCCGTGTAATTCCCGGTGTTACCTACTTGAACGTAGAATGTCAGTGAGGAAATCAAAGATGAATAAAACAATCATTTCTTATTTTAGCCTCATAGCACAATATGTACAAAATATATGTGTACATCACCCGATGAAACGTTATTAACAAGGTAAATATTGGTAAACAAAATCACTATGTTTTACTATTTATATTAAGTAGAATAAATATTATACAACTTGCCCAACTAGTTTTGTTCACGCGAACATTCTCGAAAGGAGAATGCACAAAACTTGTGAAAGTATAATGTTTAAGTAATATAAATTGTAAAACAAGTAAAACCAAGTGTTTTTGATTACCAATATTTAACTTATTTTAGTGTAGTACGAAAGAATATATACACACACACACGTATCGGTTGTGTGCACGTGTTGGTGTTAGTTCACGCCGCTATTCACAGATGGCGCTTATCGATTCCAATTTATCAGCATGCCTTGTCGCTTCCTGTTATTCCATGATATGAACTTATTAATGACAATGACCAAACATTTCTTACATTGAGAGTGCCCAAATTGTGAAATCTGCGCGTGCATCGTCGAGCGCTTCCCTATTCGTCACGCGCCTGGGCGTGGCCATGCGTCCGCAGCTGGCGTTACACAGTAACAAGCAGTAACGTGCGGCCCATGTAAGTGACGGAAGCACCGCTTCCCTTGCACAATATTTAATCAGCGCTGTATTGAAATTCGTTTCATCAATAAATCCGCGTTCGGGTCGTAAACAACACGCTCTTTGACATTAAAAACAGTCGTTAACGATGGATCAAATCACGCGACCAACTTGTGCATGCGTGGTGTGCAAACTAAGGCAAAACAAATTTTACCGGTACAATTTTCAAGAGAAACGCGAAATTATTTCCTCGGGCAGGCCGACGCCGTCCATCAATTTGGAAACCAGAGTCGAATACTCGGCCAAGAAGTTCACCAGACGCTTCAAAAGTGACTTTTATGAGAAATACGAATGGCTGACCGGATGCAGCACGCTCGCGAAATTATTCTGTTGGCCCTGTCTGCTCTTCAACACGAACGATCACATTCCGTGGAACTCGGCCGGGTTTTCGGACATGAACAACTTCCACAAAAATGTCAAGAGACACGAAAACAGCAAGGGACATTTAGGATCGTCTGATAAGGAGGAGAGAATCAGAAAGGTCCATTTTGTGGTCAATAGTAGTAACGTTTTAAAGCCGATGGTGATCAGTCCTATCCTCCAGGTAAGCAGCGCCCGATCCGGCAATGCAAAGACTTTTTGTAGCAAATAAAGAGAAAGTTGTTCTGTAAATAACTTAACTTTTCTTATTCTTTTAATTTCAAAAGTGACCTTTGGGTTTGCATGAGACCGAGTTGGTAATTAGTTTTCTAATATTTTATGCTAAGATGAACTTAGGCGTATCTGATGGATCTAAAGGTTCTTGGTTATAGTTGTTGCCAATTTGGTTCCATACAGTGACCAGTGAACATTGGTCAAGTGTAACAAAATTAGTAACGATGATTTTCGACAATATTTGCAAATATAATAAAATAAATATAACTATGTGTACTACTATAAATATTTAATAGTATACTAAAGAACGAGTTCAATAAGCGCGACTTTTTCGCACGCGTCCAAGTTTAGAAAACGATGAGCGTTTCTAAATTAAAAAATGGTGATGTGGCCATCAGGTTACTTTCTCCGAATTGATGGTATCATAGCCATTTATATTTACGCTTTCGTGGTTTATTTTCAATTGAAATCATATTTCAAATGTACATCGAGCGTTGTGTAACCTCGGATGAAACTGACGTTTAAAACGTCAAAATTATGAAAGATGGAAAAATTATACTTCAATTTAAAAGCTGAGTTTACTCAAAAACTAAAGGGATTTCGAAAAAAACTTATTCTTTATAAGTTGTTCATTTTAGCATTCTCTACAATTATTATTAACATAAATTTGCTGTAACTATTATCGTTTTATAGTTATAAATCAAAAATTAAAAAAATCATAATAAATTATTTACTCGAATAAAAATGATTTTATGAAAACTGTTTTCAAGCAAAAGGTGTTCATTTCTTTGTTGTCTTCAAAGTTTGTTTAAATGTTTTTATGATATTTTTCATATTTAAGAAAATATTGGCAAAAAACAAAAAACAGTTAAGGGAAACACCCACTTCCGGTGTACGAAATTGTACCAAAAGCTTTTCAGTTGTTCAGATTATTAAATAAGACGGATGCTCAAATTTTCATATCAATTGCTCTATTAGTTTTTGACAGGTGGCACCACTAGCTCTGTTTAAATAAATTTACATAGTGTAAATCAGACTTTTGCTCAGAACAAATGGCGATTGTGGGCGTTTTTACAACTCTATGTGTACCGTGGACAGACTATAGTACATACATGAGGAATACAATGTGTCTTTTACTTACATTCATATTTGATATATCTGAACCAACCACTAGATGTTGTGTTGCCATCTTTATTACTCCGCCGCGTTTCGCCATTAAACGTGCCAAATCAAATTTCTTGTTGATGATTGATTTGATGTTTTAGTAAACCAAAATGAAATGTGCACCGAACACGGACACAGAAAAATATTGTTTGAATGTGATGCGTACATAAAGAACAAAAATTTAGCAAACGGCGCGGCGGTGGAACGTTCGAATGCAAAAGAGTCGAAGACACGGATGTAAAGCTAGATAGAATTTGACTCCGCGGAGAAGAGCTCGTGGAACGGACGAATGATCATGATTTCGGTCCAAATTACAACAAATGCTGAACGAATCAACAAAGAGGTGAAAATAACTGAAGAAGTTTCGCGGCAAGTTCTACCCGAAAATATTTAAATGTTTAATGTTGGCGGCGTTTACTTCGTGGTACATCTTGATTATTCCAATCTACCGAAAATATTTAGACAGGCACACCATCAACTATTTGGAGAGCAATAGCGAGAAGTTGATACGACGATTTGGCAAGTTTCTGACGAAGAAGCTCCATTTGTACTAGAAGTTAAAACAATATTTCGGCAAGTTTCGGTAAAAGCACTATTTGTTAAAGTGCTGCAGCAATAAATTTCTAAAGAGCACCATGAATTAGTGTAGCAGTACGTCAATAAGTTTCTGAAGAAGCACCATTAGTAACAGTGCAGCAGCAAGAAGTTGAAACGTGAGCAATTTTCTGAAAAAGCACCATTACTGACAGCAATAAGTTCAAACAACGTCTCAAATTTTTTTTTATATAGTCTTATTTTAGGCATTTCCAGTCGATTTAAGAACTATTTACGACAAAAGTCATTTTGCGTATCTCCGTTCCTGGAAGTCCCACAAAAAAAAATCTAGGTGAATAGTGTTCAGAATGAGCTCCTAGACTTGACAAAAAAAAGAAAAAAAATTCTGAAGAAAAGTTTTATATAGTCTTATTTTAGGCATTTCCAGTCGATTTAAGAACTATTTACGACAAAAGTCATTTTGCGTATCTCCGTTCCTGGAAGTCCCACAAAAAAAATCTAGGTGAATAGTGTTCACAATGAGTTCCTAGACTTGAGAAAAAACAGAAAAAAATTTCTGAAGAAAAATTTTATATAGTCTTATTTTAGGCATTTCCAGTCGATTTAAGAACTATTTACGACAAAAGTTATTTTGCGTATCTCCGTTCCTGGAAGTCCCACAAAAAAATTCAATGTGAATAGTGTTCAGAATGAGCCACTAGACTTGACAAAAAATACAAAAAAAAATTTTGAAGAGAAATTTTATAGTCTTGTTTTAGGAATTTCTAGTCGATTTAAGCACCATTCACGATAAAAGTCATTAGGTGTATCTCCGTTCCTGGAAGTCCCACAAAAAAACATCTAGGTGAATAGTGTTCAGAATGAGCTCCTAGACTTGAGAAAAAACAGAAAAAAATTTCTGAAGAAAAATTTTATATAGTCTTATTTTAGGCATTTCCAGTCGATTTAAGCACCATTGACGACAAAAGTTATTAGGTGTATCTCCGTACCTGGAAGTCCCACCCAAAATTTCTATAAACAAATAGTGTACAGAATGAGCTCCTAGACTTGAGAAAAAACAGAAAAAATGTTTGAAGAAAAATGTTATATAGTCTTATTTGAGGCATTTCTAGTCGATTTAAGCACTATTTACGACAAAAGTCATTTTGCGTATCTCCGTTCCTGGAAGTCCCACAAAAAAATTCAATGTGAATAGTGTTCAGAATGAGCCACTAGACTTGACAAAAAATACAAAAAAAAAATTTTGGAGAGAAATTTTATAGTGTTGTTTTAGGAATTTCTAGTCGATTTAATCACCATTCACGATAAAAGTCATTAGGTGTATCTCCGTTCCTGGAAGTCCCACAAAAAAAATCTAGGTGAATAGTGTTCAGAATGAGCTCCTAGACTTGACAAAAAAAAGAAAAAAAATTCTGAAGAAAAGTTTTATATAGTCTTATTTTAGGCATTTCCAGTCGATTTAAGAACTATTTACGACAAAAGTCATTTTGCGTATCTCCGTTCCTGGAAGTCCCACAAAAAAAATCTAGGTAAATAGTGTTCACAATGAGTTCCTAGACTTGAGAAAAAACAGAAAAAAATTTCTGAAGAAAAATTTTATATAGTCTTATTTTAGGCATTTCCAGTCGATTTAAGAACTATTTATGACAAAAGTTATTTTGCGTATCTCCGTTCCTGGAAGTCCCACAAAAAAATTTTATGTGAATAGTGTTCAGAATGAGCCACTAGACTTGACAAAAAATACAAAAAAAATTTTTTGAAGAGCAATTTTATAGTCTTGTTTTAGGAATTTCTAGTCGATTTAAGCACCATTCACGACAAAAGTCATTAGGTGTATCTACGTTCCTGGAAGTCCCATAAAAAAAATCTAGGTGAATAGTGTTCAGAATGAGCTCCTAGACTTGAGAAAAAACAGAAAAAAATTTCGGAAGAAAAATTTTATATAGTCTTATTTTAGGCATTTCCAGTCGATTTAAGCACTATTTACGATAAAAGTCATTTTGCGTATCTCCGTCCTGGAAGCCCCACAAAAAAAAATTATACACAAATAGTGTTCAGAATGAGCTCCTAGACTAAAAAAAAAATAGAAATTTTTTTTAAAGTAAAATTCCGCATCTACTTTCCTGGAAGAGGTCCTCTGCGATGCGCCTAAAGTTGGGAATTTTAAAGAGAGACACCCTCTTTAAGCGGGCGGCATAATGGAAGAAAAGAAACCACAATTTATGGCGTGTTATTGGGGGTGAGACAATTAAATGTTCAGATTTACTTTTCGACGTCAGATTTTAATTTATCACATAAATGCCCGGCTTCTTAAAATCTCTCGAAAAAGGGACCGACTACCTGATCTCGAGAAGGTTTCGACGGCACGTGTTCAGTGGCGGCAAATGTTTTCTTCTTCCCCAAGTGCGGTCGGTGTTTTTTCCCCTTACTCTCCACCTTTTCGGGAAGGAGATGCAACGACCCAAACTTTAGGCATTACGAGGTGGTCGGATGCTTAAATCGATTGGAAATGCCTAAAATAAGACTGTATAAAATTTTTCTTCAGAAATTTTTTTCTGTTTTTTTTTTTCAAGTTTAGGAGCTCATTCTGAACACTATTTGTCTATATATTTTTTTGTGGGACTTTCAGGGCGACCACCTCGTAATGCCTAAAGTTTGGGTCGTTGCATTTACGACAAAAATCATTTTGCGTATCTCCGTTCCTGGAAGTCCCACAAAAAAACATTGTAGACAAACAGCAGCAAGAAGTTAAAACAACGCCTAACAAATTTCTGAAGAAGCACCCACACAACGTCTCGACAAGTTTCTGAAAAAACACCTAGACTACAATAGCAGCAAAAAGTTCAAACAACGTCTCGACCAGTTTCTAAAGAAGCACAATTTGTGCAGTAACTATTGGAGGAAAATACCCCTCGGCAATTTTTTGAAAAACATCTGTAACATGTTCTTGAGGAAATATCGCTGCAATTAATCAAATAAGGGCGGCAAGCAGTTGACGAAGAGCAACAACAAGTAATTGAAGAAGCTCTGCAAGTGCTATTCGACGAAGCACTGGAATGGGTATTCGTGCTGTGATGCGCACGTAATTATTTTTTTCTTCAGGCGTAATGAAATCAGCGCTTTATAGAACTGAAAGCTGCATGTTGAAGTGGGTCATAATACTAATACTAAAAAATGGTGATGTGGCCATCATGTTACTTTCTCCGACTTGATGGTATCATAGCCATTTATATTTACGTTTTCAAGGTTTATTTTCAATTAAAATCATATTTTAAATGTTCATCGAGCGTTGCGCATGAAACTGACGTTTAAAACGTCAAAATTATGAAACATGGAAAAATTATACTTCAAATTCAAAAACTCGGTTTACTCAAAAACTAACGCGATTTCGAAAAAAACTTATTCTTTAGAAGTTGTTCATTTTGGTATTCTCTACAATTATTATTCACACAAATTTGCTGTAACTATTATCGTTTCATAATTATAAACCAAACATTGAAAAAAAATTCATAAATTTTTTTCTCGAATAGCAATGATTTTATCAAAAATATTTTCAAGCAAAAGATGTTTATTTATTTGTTGTCTTTAATGTTGGTTTAAATGTTTTTGTGATATTTTTCATATTTAAGAAAATATTGGCAAAAAACAAAAAACAGTTGAGGTAAACACCCACTTCCGGTGTACGAAATTTTACCAAAAGCTTTTCAGTTCTTCAGATTATCAAATAAGACGTATGTTGAAAATTTCAAATCAATTGCTTTATTAGTTTTTGAGATACAGCGCACACAGACAGACACACACACACACACACAGACACACACACACACACACAGACACAAAAAAAAAATTCCCAGAAATTGTTGAAATGGCATCTAGGGACCCCAAAACGGATATTTCCGCAAAAAAAAATTTTGAAAAAAAAAATCACGATCACAATACTTTCTCGTACTTCGTAACGGAGAAAGTAAAAAATGAAATAAAAACCTCCGCCGAATTAGTACCAAATCCTCACATTAGTGCCATCAGCGATTTTTTCATAATTTAACTGATACATTAACGATATTAAAATTGTGTGGTGTGTTACGTTGTCATCACTAATGTCACAAAAAATTAAAAATTGCCAAAGTTGGACGTTTTTTTGCCCAAAAACGTGTTTTTCTTGTTCGGGGTTTGAAGGGTTCGAAAAGGGATCATTCCAATTTGAGTTTACTCCCGTAAAGTAGAGACAAAATGGGATTTTTTCCTGAAAGAATCATCAAATTTGGTTGAAAAGTCACTGAGTTATGTGCGATAAACCTCAAAATGCACTTTTTTTTCAAACACCCATAACTTCGTGCCAAATCGTAGTAGGAACTTCGTTCTTTGAGTCCTGCATGGGGAATTGATCACATTTTAATGCCTTTATGGTGGATCAAGTCGACAAAATGGTTTCCAGAAAAAAAAACTTTTTTTCAGAAAAGAGGGGGGCGGAAAGGGGTTGCGCTTAAGTTTGTATGCATGATTTTAAAGAAGACAATATAAAGTTTCTTCCCCTCAAAGATTCATCAAAATCGATTGAAAATACGCCGAGTTATGGCGATTTGAAAATGGTCGAAATTTCACGAATTTAAAGTGTTTAATTTTTTTTCCTTCACTATATTTAATTCTATCAACATATCGTTGGTAGCTATGTAAAAAATTCATAGGCACCCATGTAAAACAAAAATAGACATTTATAACGGACATTGTGAGGAGCGTATTTTACCGGTGTGTGTGTAGTGCAATGATTTATAATTATAGACATTGAGATATAAACTCCGCCAGAGATTAGAGATGCGACAAGGAATATAGAAATCTATTTATTATCATGATTTCGCACGTAACGTAATGAATATTTAAATCTGACGCACCGTAAACTTTCATCCGATTGCCGAAACGTGAAATCTCGCTTGATTGGCGCATTACTTTAAAAGCCTAGTCGTCATAACGCGCGTCGTAAAAGTCGATGAAACGCGTGCTCTGAGCAACCAATCAGAGCGTAACACTTCCCCTACAAGTAGGATGTGGCGGGAGGATCGAGGGGACGTATCCCTCCATCCGGCGCTGGCGAACGCGTGGATGCACCTCCGAGTGTGAGTGAAGAATTGCTGACGAAAGCACGACTGTTATTTCTGATTTTTAAGAAATGGACCGCAATAAGTTTTTCACGTTCTAAATAAAGGAAGGGAATTGTCGATTTAGCCAGGAATATATGTGAAGACATTTTAACTGAAGGTTTGGGTAAGAAATAACTAGTTGTTTATTTACGATTAAAAACATTGTAATACAGTAATATAAATCAAATTAAATGGCAGTCGAGTTATCCGGATTGTATTATAACTCACGACCCGAACATTTATAATGGTCAGTTTATAAATATAGAGCATTCGGTAACATATTGATCACGAGAAACGGCTTGCGCAAATAGACCAATTATCATCTCGTTTCGCCGCCGCGCCGCGGCGCATTCGCATTGCTTGCAATGCCCGGGTGTTGCAGCGTCCCGAAGAACCGTTCCACACAGTGCCCAATTGTGTAGCGCATTGCGAGCAACGACCTTGAAACAAACGCACGCTCTGATTTAAATATATCTCGCCGCTCGCTTATTATAACTATGGCGTCGCCTGCGTCCAGCGTCGAAATTATGAGAGCGGAGTTCCAAGAGAAAATCAACAACCTGAAGAAACGGGTGGTGAGCGGATTCTTCACCGAGCAAAAGTACTACGAACTGGTCGCCGACGTGGAGCAGGCGAAGGCGACCGTCAAGAAGACGTTCAAGGACTACAGGCGGCTGAAACGGTTCGATATCGTGACGACCGATCACGGGAAACAGCTGATCGTCGCAAACTCGAATGCCACAGGAAAGGCTAGGTACTACGTGCACGCGAACCAGCTGTTCGATGTGTTGCACGCCTCGCATCTGGAGACCGGACACGGCGGTCGCAATCGCATGGAGCTGGATTTAAAGAAGACGTACAAAAATGTGTCCAGGGACATAACGATGATGTATCTGAATCTTTGCGAGGTCTGCCTGAGGAGGCGTGGAGTCACCAAAAAGGTAAAACCGTGCGAGTTTTTAATGTGTTTCCAATACTGATGTCAAGTAAGACTTGAGTGCTTTAAAAACTTCAACGGATATATCCGTTTTGAGGTCCTCCGAAAGGGATCCGATTTTTGAAAAATGCAGGTGTGCGGACGCTGTATCTCAAAAACTATTAAAAATATTTTCTTGACATACGGTTGTCTTTCTCGGTTTCTGAATATTACCAACTAGTACAAAGAAAATGATCTTCGGACATTAGTTTGCCTGGAGGTACGCACTCATCTGAATCCAAGTAACTACTTTGAACGGTAACCACCTCACAATATTTTTCACGGGAGCAACAATTTCATTGTCATCACTGGAAATATCACTTTCTTCAACAACCGACGAGAAGTTAGCCATGACTTTCCGGCCACAGATTTTGGCGCCTCCACCATCAGACTAATCTCAATAAATTATAAATTAGTTTCATTTATCAGAAAACTCAAAAACTATTTTTTTCCGCAATTGCTTTACGAAATAACTAGTAAACAAATAAAAATAATCTTAAATCCCCAGAGGCTGGGGATAAAGTCAACTTTATAATTCCTCCACATCGCTATTTATGAGTAGCTCTATAAACAAATGATCTTATATTGTTAAGTAAAGTGTGCTTAGTTCATATCCGTTGAGAAAATGTAGGCTTTCATGTTTCAAAAAAAAGTTACGATTTTTTTTTAAACAGACTCACAGTGGTTTCGAAAAAACTGGCCAAAAGTCTAAATCTTGATAAATTTCGACATAAATAGTTACTAATCGCAGATTATAAATTTGATGTCAAAATTGAAAAATTCAAAATGGCGGAACCAATATGGCGGACATAAGTGATAAAATTATTATTGTCCGCACTTGAGAAATCCAATATTTTAGAATAACAATGATCTCAGCTCTACGGTGATTATTTTAGAATTTAGTCAGGGTGTGTAGAAGATCTTTTTTATACCATAAAATGATATAAATTTAGAGTAAATTTTGAAAATTTTATGTTGGTAACATTTAATATTTTTAAATATTTTTTGGCAGCACTGAAGTAATGCGCAATCTCAGTATTACAATTAATTCAGTTCTCCGGTGATTATTTTGAAATTTAGTAAAGATGTGTTTGAGATTATTTTTAAACCATAAAGAAGAATCAATTTTTAGAAATTTTTGAAAATTTAAGGTTTGTGTCATTTGTTTTTACATTTATATTAGGCTACACTGGAGAAATTGGTAACTTCAGTATAACAATTTACTCGGTTATCATTTCCAAAGTTAGTGAAGGGACTTGTTAGATTTTTCTTAAATCATAAAGCAGAATTAATTTTGAGCACACTTTAAAAATTTCAAGTTAATCAAAATTGTTTTTATATTTATTTGGCCACACTGAAGAAATTCGCAACTTTAACAACAATTTGATGATTATTTTCAAAATTAGTAAAAAACTTCTCAGTACAAACTACGGGAAAGTGTTGTGATTATAAAAAAAAATTCTAAACATTTTTTTTTGCGGAAATATCTATTTCGTTGATTTTGACAATTTTTGTAAAAAAATATGTGTGTTTGCCTTTGCGTCTGTCGGTCTGTCATTTCTAATTTCTGTCGGTTTCTAATTTCTCCGTACAAACTACGGAAAAATATTGTGATCGTAAAAACAGCCGTTTCGTTGATTTGTTTCTCCTTACAAACTAAGGGAAAATATTGTGATCGTGACAAATTTCCAAATATTTTTTTTTTGCAGAAATATCTATTTCGTCGTTTCAGACAATTTTTGTAGAAGATGTGTGTGTCGACCTTTATGTGTGTCTGTCCGTCATATTTATTCTTACTTTCTCCGTACAAACTACGAGAAAGTATTGTTATCGTAAAAAAATCCTTTTTTTTGCGGAAATAGCCATTTCGTTGATTTCTACAATTTTTGTGAAAAAAAGTGTCTCTACGTCCGCCTTTGTATCTGTCCGTCTATCTGTCATATTTATTTTTTATTTTCTCCTTACGAACTAAGGGAAAATATTGTGATCGTGATAAATTTCCAAATATTTTTTTTTGCGGAAATATCTATTTCGTCGTTTCAGACAATTTTTGTAGAAGATGTGTGTGTCGGCCTTTATGTGTGTCTGTCCGTCATATTTATTTTCTACTTTCTCCGTACAAACTACGGGAAAGTATTGTTATCGTAAAAAAAATACATTTTTTTGCGGAAATAGCCATTTCGTTGATTCCGACAATTTTTGTGAAGAAAAATTTTTACTTTCTATTTACAAACTACGGGAAAGTATTGTGATCGTAAAAAATTTCCAATTTGTTTTTTTGCCGAAATAGCCATTTAGTTGATTCCGACAATTTTTGTAAAAAATGTGTGTCTGCCTTTGTATCTTTGTATCATATTGATTTTTTACTTTCTCCGTGCTAACTAAGGGAAACTATTGTGATCGTAAAAAAAATTACAAATATTTTTTTTTTCTGGCAAAATCCATTTCCGTCGATTCCGACAATTTTTGAAAAAACAATATGTTACTGTGTGTCTGCCTTTATGTGTGCCTGTCTGTCATATTTGTTTTTTACTTTCTTTTTAAAATTTTAAAATTTATCATGTGAAATTTTACTTTTCCAAATTAATAACGCTATAAGTCGTTTCAAAATTAACTAGAGTAATTTTTTTTTAAATATTCTTAAATTCTAAATATTTATGAAATAACCTGATTTTATTAGAGTAATATTTATATTTTTTTTTAATTTTAAAGTTCAACAAATGAAATTTCACTTTTCCAAATTGAAAATGCCATAATTCGTTTCAAAATTAAGTTAGAGTAAAATTTCTTAAATGTTCTTAAATTATAAACATTTGTGGAGTAATCTGACTTTGTAAGACATTTTTAGACTGAAGGTTAATATTTTTTTCAAAATTTGAAAGTTTAGTGTGAAATTTTACTTTTCCTAATTTAAAACGTCATAAGTCATTTCAAAATTAACTTGGAGCAATTTTTTTGAATATTTTTATATTTTAAATATTTATTAAATAACCTGATTTTATTATTAGTAGTATTTATAATTTTTTTTTAATATTAAAGTTCAACATATGAAATTAGACTTTTCCAAATTGAAAATGTCATAATTAGTTCCAAAATTAAGTTAGAGTAAAATTGCTTAAATGATCATAAATTATAAACATTTCTGGAGTAAACTAATTATGTAAAACATTTTCAGACTGAAATTTAATTTTTTTTTCAAATTCCGAAAGTATATGATAAGTAAATTTTACGTTTTCAAATTTAGAAAGTCATAAATCGTTTCGAAATTAAGTTAAAGCAAAATTTCTTGAATATCTTTAAATTGTGAAGATTTGTGGAGTAATAATAATTTTATTGAATTTTTTTTAAGGTAAAATTTGGTATTTTTTTCACAATTTTAAGTTCATTTATTTTTTCAAACTGGAAACGTCATAAGTCGTTTCAAAATTAAGTTAGAGTAAAATTTATTAAATTTCCTTAATTTCTAAACATTTGTGGAGTATACTGATTTTATTGAATTTTTTTAGACATAAATTTAATATTTTTTTCGAATTTTAAAAGTTTATCATGTGAAATCTTACTTTTCCAGTTTATCATGTCAAATTTTATTTTTCCAAATTGAAAACGTCATAAATAGTTTCGAAATTAACTTGGAGCAAAATTTCTTGAATATCCTTGAATTTTAAACATTTGTGGGGTATACTGATTTTATTGAATTTTTTTAGACTGAAATTTAATATTTTTTTCAAATTTTGAAATTTTTCATGTGAAATTTTACTTTTCCAAACTGAAAGCGTCTTAAGTCGTTCCAAAATTAAGTTAGAGTAGGATTTATTAAATTTCCTTAATTTCGAAACATTCGTGGAGTATACTGATTTTATTAATTTTTTTTTAGAATGAAATCTAATATTTTTAATTTTTTTTAAGTTTAACTTAGCTTGAATAAGTTTTAATGTTTAATAGAAACATAACAGCTATAACATTTCTCCTTCTCCAGATTCTTGAATTTTTTCAGAGACTTCATTGCACGCGAAGAATCTTATGAATGTTGTTTTGCTTTTATCTAACTTCTAATTTTGATTGGACCTCCAACTGCTTCTCTTGAATTATCTACTTTTACTTCTCATTGTTGCCACTCTCTGTCATAATTTTGGGTTCAAGTCATTCGCGTCTGTCATAATTTCATTCTCTGATGTTTGACATCATTATTAGATTAATCTTTTAATACCATATCAAGATCTTCCACACTCGTGCTTTTCGACAAGGTATTTAGTCTTTAAACCAACTTTAGCTTTACAACCATACATAGCTTCATAGGGACTGCGAGCCATTCCAGAGCGGTGTTCTATTTTCCATAAATTAAATCAATTTTATCTCCTCTAACCATTTCGTTCCTTTATTCGTTTCAAGCCAATGGCTAATATTTATTTATGGATTAAATGCAACAGACTTTTTCAAAATATTACAATTTTAATTGCATGCAATCATGTCGACCAAAGCCCTGATGTTAACTATTATCATTGAACTAGAGCCCAATACGCAGTATAAAGTAAATAATGAACAATCGAAACATTCTAAAAACATCCGATATATCAAAACGCTTCAACATCAGTCATTAGCAAAAACTAATTCATCATCGTAGCACAATCCGCTTATTCAATTTCATAGCTACAATGAAAACAAACGGAATGTTTTCCAAACCTGAGCACAAAAAAAGCGGAGACCTCGACTTGATATAATAAGAAAGGAAATCAGTATAGTGTCTCAGCGCGCATAGCGAGAAACGTGTCGCATTAACCAAATGGTGCGAGCGAGACGGAGCGCGAGGGGGGAGCAGCGGTGGTAGCTCCTATTTCCGACCTTCAAACTCGGATCGATAATGAACAGAACAGAACATAGTAGCCAGCCACGCCACACCTTCAAAACATGAGCACATGAGAGCTCATGCTCATGTGCACGTCGCTCCTCCCAACCCAACCGCGCTCACTCCGACGACGTTTCCTCGAGGGGCCTTTACTGACGATGGCAAGAACATAATTCAGTCTGAGAGTAATACCACGCGAAACGAGGCCGGGGAAGGCAGTTTCGATGTTGCTGAGAACATGCCGAGTTGAACAGAGATAACGCGCGCGCGCTATTAAGTTTCGAATCGCTGAATAAACATTCAAACCAAGCTATATTTACATATTCGGCGAGGTCACGTTTCACCTAAACTGACTAAATACTAAAACGCGCGTCCGACTTGAAACTCTCAAGGCCGAAACAACCGTGGATTATCTTCATCATCGGTTTCCGTTTCTTTAATTTTATCTCTCGGTCGTTCCCGTTCGCCGCGAGAGAGAGCGGAACAATGTATAATTAATCTCGCTCAACATTTTATTGCGCCGCTCGAAAACATTCTTACTCAGAAGCTTCCGGACGTATTTAACGCTCAACATTCGAGGTTTCATTGGGCGCTATTACTTTCAATAGTTAATTAATAATAGCTTACGTATACTTGCTGATTCTCAAAATTATCGATTTTGATGCACGGACGAAACGGAATGAAATAATAATACTCCGCCTCAGGAATTTCGGATGCTTCGGTTCATTGTATGTGCGCGCTTTCGACACCGCAGAGGTCCGTAAGATGCTCATTGCTCTCTAATTATTTCTCCAATGGAACATGTTAATGATGCGATTGGTGCCGTGTGCCAATTATTGGTTGATGAGTTAGTGCACGAGGAAAGTAGGCGCGAGAACGGAGATCATTTGGAAAGGAATCTGGAATTGGCTAGGGCCAGCTTTGCTGCGTCGATCAAGGTTTGTAAACACTGACGTTTCTCACGTGATTTTTAGGTTAGGTCTTGAAGAGACACCTATTCGCCACCCTTTGATATTCTAAATCACCTGTGTTACTGGAAACCAGAAAATAACTCCTAAAATCAAGCATCCTGATATATTCATAAATAAAATTATTTCTTCTTTCTATAATTAATCATCACTGGGAGATAGAATGTATCAAAGACCTCGAGTCGATAGTCAAAGAACATCAAACTTTATGCAAATTAGATATAGTTTAGAATCGCTTTCGAAATGATTCTGTAAATGTTTGTTAGGTTATGTGTCATACCGACATCATTAAAAATTGCTAATGTATTTAATTAATTTTAGATATAAAATAGTAATGAACTACAAGTATATAAAAGAAGTGTAGTAATTGTATTGTTAATTAACTTAAATTAGATTTAACTTTAATTACGTGGTCCGATCTTATCGTGCTCACACTGCTGTGCGCGTATGGTTGCGACATCTATACTCAACACTCCTTATTCTACTATATGCAACTCAAGGTACATCCTATAACAATACTCAAGCGAGTACAGCAAACATCATGGGCTTTAGCGACACTTAGTGACTAAGGCCCACATTTACACCTCACATTTAGAGTCGCTTTTTACTAAATAATGAAAAACTGCGAGAATAATATGACAACGTATCATTTATTTGAGCGGGAAATTTAAAAAATGTAAATAAATACAACAAAATTTTGCGAAAGTACATAAAATATTCAAAATTTTGAATCAGCTGCTACATACATAGATTTTCTCATAATTCCTTCGATTTGCGTTTTATTTATTTCGAATGTTCACTTGCTGCACGAATAAATGACACGTTGTCATATTATTCTCGCATTTGTCCGTCATTTAGTTAAAAGCGACTCTAAATGTGATGTGTGAATACGGGCCAATGTTATTTACTTTAGATAACGTATCTGCAACACAAACTCTTCTTTATTAATGGCAGAAAAGATCTGTTGAATTTGGTTCTCATTTATCACGTGGTAAAACATTTTTAATATTAATCTTGGGCTTGAAATTTTACCGAGTACGTAAATTTGTTTGTACACGCCTCCAGGGTTGATACAAAATGTTTCATGCAGGTGGCCTTCATTACATTACGGAAATGAAGCAAATTCGTGTTTGTAGAAGTGCAGCTCTTACGTTTTTGCGACTTTATTTGATAACTAATGACAATTTTTATTACGTACATATTGTTTTCAACAGTAATTGCACAAGTGCATTGAAAATTATCGGTAAAAATTTTTTGCGATTTCGACAAACGAAGTCGTATTGTTTGGCAACAGTCCTGAGCCCCGAAGGGCGAGGGGCTGTTGCCTAAAACAACGCGACTGAATTTGTCGAAAGAGTAAACATACTTTAAAAGGTGGATACGGGAGGTGGTGGTGGGTTGGTACACATCCTAAAATCTAAACAGTAGAACAGGGTGGTTGGTGGGCCCTATCCTACAAACTAAATAGTAGAACAGAGGGTTTCACAGCTAAAAGACAATTAAGGAAACATCGATAGAACTATTTTCTGTTTTAATTTTTTTTTGACAAATTAGTTCTTTGTAGAAATCTCGGGTTGTGTTCAACTGGTTGGACTGTAGGATAGGGACCACCCACCACGCCACGTATTAACTATAGCTTAACCCGTAAACCCTGTTCTTTCAACCGAAACATGCAACATCACAAATGAATTAATAAAGAAATATTGTATCGATCACTTTTATAGGTTATGTTAAAATTGATACGGAGAGTGGTGGGTGGGCCCTATTCTACAATCCAAACAATAGAACACAAACGAGGGTTTCACAGGTAAGAACAATGGATGAAACATAGATAGAACGCCTTTCCGTTTTACTTTGTTTGGCAAATTAATTTATTTGTAGAAACCCTGGTTTATGTTCAACTGGTTGGATTGTAGGATAGGGTCCACCCACCACCCTGCGTAATAACCATAGCTTAACCTGTGAACCCTGTTCCTTTAACTGTTAAAACTTGCAACATCACAAATGAATTAATATCATTATCATTGATTCGAACAGACTTTCATAAGGTTATGTTAAAGTTGATACGAACGGTGGTGGGTGGGCCCTATCCTAAAGGTGGTGGGTGGTCCCTATCCTACAATCCAAACCGCAAAACACAAACGAGAGTTTCGAACAATTTGCATATTTTAAATCCATATTCTTGGAATATAATTGTTAGATCTATAACTTGCTTGGCTGAGGCTTGTGCATCTTTAATGTAATTGGGGTAATAAACTACGCTTTAGAGCTTCTGACCCCCTGCGGTGTGCGTAAATGGTGACAGTGTAGCGCGTGCGAGAGAACCCTCCGCCCAAGGATTAGCGACGTTCGACCTTGGACCTCTATTTTTGAACAATGGCGATCTTCCAGGAATTTTGGTCACAGTGCGACAGCCTATCTTACAATCCAAACAGCAAAACACAAACGAGGGTTTCACAGGTTAAAACATTGGATAAAACATAGATATAACGACTTTCTGTTTTATTTTCTTTGGCAAATTGGTTCATTTGTAGAAACCCTGGGCTGTGTTCAACTGATTGGATTGCACGCACCGGCCTTAGTATTAACTGTAACTTAACCTCTCAACCCTGTTTTTTACTTTCTCCGTTACGAAGTACGAGAAACTATTGTGATTGTGATTTTTTTTTCAAATTTTTTTTTACGGAAATATCAGTTTTGGGGTCCCTAGATGCCATTTCAACAATTTCTGGACATTTTTTTTTGTGTCTCTGTGTGTGTGTGTGTGTGCACCTGTGTGTGTGTGTATGTGTGTTCGCGCTGTATCTCAAAAACTAATAGACCAATTGAAAACCGAAAAGCTTTTGGTAAAATTTCGAACACCGGAAGTGGGTGTTTAACTTATCTGCTATTTGTTTTTTGCCAATATTTTCTTAGATAAGAAAAATATCACAAAAACATTTAAACAAATATTGAAGACAACAAATAAATAAACATCTTTTATTAGAAAATATTATTTTGTTTTTTATATTTTTAGTTTATAATTATGAAACGATAATAGTTATAGCAAATTTATGTTAATAATAATTGTAGAGAATGCAAAAATGAACAACTTATAAAGAATAAGTTTTTTTCGAAATCTCTTTAGTTTTTGAGTAAACAGTATAATTTTTCCGTGTTTCATAATTTTGACGTTTTAAACGTCAGTTTCATCCGAGTCTACAAAACGCTCGACGTACATTTGAAATATGATTTAAATTGAAAATAAACCATGTAAGCGTAAATATAAATGATACCATGAAGTCAGAAAAAGTAACATGATGGCCACATCACCATTTTTTTAATTGTTAAACTTGCAACAACACAAATAAATTGATAAAGAAATATCATTGAATCAAACTAACTTTTGTAGATTATGTTAAAGTTAATACAGAGGGTGGTCCTATCCTACAATCCAAACAGTAGACCAAAAACCAATGGATGAAATGGTAGATGGACTGAATTTCAGTTTAATTTTTTTTGGCAAATTAGTTCATTTGTAGAAACCCAGAGCTATGTTCAACTGGTTGGATTCTAGGATAGGGCCCACTACCCTACGTATTAACAATAACTTAACCCTATTTTTTAACTGTTAAACTTCCAACATCTCAAATAAATTGATAAAGAAATATCATTGAATCGAATTTGGGTTGTGATAAAGTTGATACGGAGGGTGGTGGGTAGATCCTATCCTACAATACAAACAGTAAAACACAGTTATTAATTTAGACCTTTTATAATGGTATGGTTAACTTTTTTTCGAATCGCTTTTCTTTTCTCAGAGATATAAAGTTTGAAAAGCTATTGCTGGATCTATTGCATATTTCACACCCGTGTAATAAGTGTAGCTTTAATAGTGTAATCTTCATTACAAATGAATAAACTTACTGTTCCTACACTTAAATGTTTACACTTTTTAATAACAATCATTACTTTCCACCGTAAAGTCGTAATTTTTCTTTTAAATAATATCTTATTATTGAAAGTGGAATAAGTTTATTTGAACCATAAAATATTGTAATAATTTTTATAATCATTATTGGAGTTCAAAGTTTTACAAAGTTATGTAGTATTGTAGTCTTACAAGAATCACCCGAATTTGTTAAACTTTGCCAATATTTTTAAATTCGTTCATACGTTAACCCTTAAATATATCGATATATACAAAAGTGGACTTGTTCTACTTTCAAATATAACGGCTTATATGCCAAAAGCTAGTGGAGTTGGTAGTACTGTTTTATTAAAAAATGGTGCACGTTTAAAAAAAAGTTAATTTTTCACCCAAAAATTTCACGAAAAATTGTTAATAAAGAAGAAAGTTTATAAGTTATTGCAAAATCCGTTCGCTATCCACTAGATAATATATCTTAGAAGTCACCCTCAAAAGTTCAATAGAATCGATAATGATTTGTAGGAGTTATCGCCCAATTTGAAATTCAACCGCTGTATCGGTCGAAAAGCACTTTGCACCTTGGCAAAATAATCGAAAACGATCTCTTTGAGATTACTCCGAGCTATGAAACATTTTTCTCTTATTCCCAAGGCTTTAAGGCAACATATTAACAAAAAAATATAGATGGAGTGGCCTTAACCGCTTGGAGCCCGCAGTGGGGTGCCTTGGCAAAACCTTTGAAAACTATCTCTTCAAGATTTCTCCGAGCTATGAAATATTTTTTTCTTATTCTTAAGGCTTAAAGGCAACATATTAACAAAAAAAATGTTGAAAATTCTGGAGTGGCCTTACCCCTTAAAACACAGTTAATGATTATTATTCTCCCGGCATCTCTAATGATTAAAGAGTTCTTCAAGCAAATAGTATTATAAGTTCATATTTAACTCTCTAATCGGTTGAACACAAATCGAGGATTTCACACGTGCAAAGCAATGATTTAATAAAAGAAAAGTTCATTTCTTTGTAAGTTAGTTTGATTGCAGTAAACAAGGTCTATAATTAACTAATTACTGTAGAATAGGGCCCACGCACCTCATCCACCCCTCCCCTTCTGAATTTACTTTTTCACGAGCTTCAGACACTATTTTTAGTGGTTTAGAATAAAATCTCATTGATAAAATACCATCTTGTAGGTTATGTGACATAACCCTGACAACAACTGAATGAGTATTTTCTGAATGTTTGAAATTGAAAATGCCCTAATAAGTCGAGCATTATAAACACTTAGCCGATAAATAATCCTTTTGGCAATTGTACACAGCATAAACTTATAGTAGTTATTTGTTTAACCAGGCAATAAAGTGGCAGATTTATTGATGACGCGGCCGAGCGAGCGAACGAGGCTGTGAAAACAAAAAATTGACGTTTATAACGAGCATTGTGGTGTCCGCATTTTGCCGGTGTGTGTGTGTGGTGCACGTGCACAGTAATCATGGACGGTGCTTATGGCGAGAAGGAAGCTGCAAGAAATGCAGAAAGCAATTCGTTACCGGTAAAGTCTAAACAAATTTATCAACAAACTTATGGTAAATTTATGAATTACCTAAAAGATAAAAACATAACGTCACTGTCAGAGAACGTTTTGTTAACATATTTCGACGATTTATCAAACACGATGAAGTCATCGTCTCTATGGTCCATCTACTCCATGATAAAGGCGACTTTAATTATCAACAATAATATTGACATATCAAAATATTTGAAACTGCGAGCGTTTCTAAAACGGAAGGCGCAAGGCTATCACGCCAGAAAGTCGAAGACTTTCACGAAAGAAAACATCCACAAATTTTTATTGGAAGCACCAGACGATATTTATCTGAGTACAAAAGTAAGTACATATTTACCAGGTGTTATGGATGTTACAGAATATTTGAATTCTAGGTGGCACTAGTAGTCGGAATTGCGGGAGCCTGCAGGTGCGAAGAACTTATACAAATGAAAACGGAACACGTAGAAGATTTGGGAAATAAATTGCTGATAACTTTACCGGATTCCAAAACGCAGAATTGTAGATCGTTCATAGTTACGCATCACCTGGAAACTTTTAAAAAATACGTGGCCCTCCGTCCTTTGGGCTTAAAAAATAATTCGAGATTCTTTTATAAATACACCAATGGGAAAGCTTATAAGCAATTCATAGGGATTCATAAATTGGGCAGTATGCCCAAAGAAATAGCCTTCTATTTGAAATTATCAAATGTTGAAGAGTATACGGGCCACTGCTTTAGAAGGACCTCCATGTTGCTAGCGAATTATGGAGTCGTCAATACCACGTTTAAGAGAATGAATGAAGAAGATAATTCAGTAAGCATTGATAAAATTATATGTGATGAAAGAAATAGAATTATATTTAAGTAATTTACAGTTTGTTATATTGTTAATGTTCCTATGTTGTTATTTATTAAGTATGACAGGCAGCGGCGGCTCGTGGATTTTCGCAGGGGAGGCTAAGACAGAGATGTTACCGTATTGGTCATATTTTCTTCCGCCGCTGCTAACCTACCAGAAGTCATTACAAATCGATCATTCTTTCACCATTGTCTATTACCATAAAATAACCTACATTTTTATTTCAGGGTCCCTCGACGAGCGCACACTCATCTTCTCGCAATGACATGAACGAATCGGTCTATTCGATCACGGACGAAGATTCCGCCGCCGAACCGGAGGACATGTTCCACGATGAGGGTGATCTCGACGACGAGGTAGATGATGATGGCGACGATAAGAAAATGGACATGTTTGACATGAACGATACGGGGGTCCTGCAAGACGAAGTGGAATCGTTGACGGTTGGCGTGAATCCGCAGTATCCCACGCCGATCGAATGCGATTTGTTCGGGGAATACATCGCCAAGCATCTTCAGCAACTTCCCGTCGATATGGCTCTTAAATTGCAATCGGGAATACAAAGTTTGGTGATGCAGACGCGTTTGGAGTACATTCGGCAACATCCTTCTGAAGCGCCGAATATGGTTAAAGTGGAGGTAAGCTTTTTTTTAAATATACAATACACTTAGCTGATGCGGTATTAACCCGTTTTTGCCCAATGGTTTTTATATTAAATTTTCGTATTTTATGTGTAGTTCTTTGTCACAAAAGATTCAAACGGCAAATGTGCGTTTTCCTTTAGTGAACCGTGGTCTTACCGATCGTAAATTCTGCGAAAACAAGCGATTCAGAACGTAGGTGCACGTGCAATTCTTCAAAAATATAGATTAAAAGTCTTTATCTTGTAATAAGTTTCACATTTTTATTAAACTATAAGGTACGTTTGGCTACAGCTAGGAAACTTAACATGTTGCATGGGAGCAGAGGTAGATTTTTTTTCAGAGGCACATTTTTATATCTGGTTTGGGTGCCACTCCTTTTTCTGCCTCTGAAATGCACCAAATATCGAACGTGGCTCTATTTTACGTAACCTTTGAAAGCAATCTACAGTTCTCATATGTAAAAAAAAACAAAAATATTGTTTTTAACCCTTTCAGCTCTGGATTTTTAAATTTAAAAAAATTATTTTTTTTGTTAATTATTATTGATGGGGAGCTTCTTAAGACCATAAATACCAAATTTGAACTCATTTGATTAATTAGTATAGGAATGAATTAGTGAGGCTTTGTTGAAGTGACATCTAGTGATAAACAGCAAAAATATGGATTGTCATAGTAAGTAGAGACATGTAAATGTTGCGGTGGCAAGTGACACCACCAGGGCCAAAAGGGTTAATTATGTTTTCTTAATTTCCTCCATCAAGGCACATTTAATGAAAAAATTATCATTATTATTACTTTAAAAACTTTGATAAAAAGAATATTTGAAAATGAAGGCTTTAAAAATAAGTGTAGCTCTCATTAAGGATGTCGTAACTGAATGGCTTAAGCCTAATCCAATAAAGAAATAAGTTCTTAAATTGGAAATAAAAACTTAATTTGAAACAAATTGTCACCAATCCGTTTTGGTTTGTTTTTATTTGACCTTGGAGGTACCCCACGACGTCTGATAGATTGGGTAGATTTCTTCTTGACCATGGCAGAGAATGGAGCCTCTCCACCCGCCTTGGATACAGTTTGTCATAATATTGGACAAAATAAAGTTTCCTTCGCCAGTCAATAAATTCTCCGCTCATCTTCCTCCGCCTTCGTTAGTTGTTGGTTGCTCATTTGCTGGGCTCTCTACGTTTTCATCAATCTCGACGTACTCTTTAGTCTCGAGGTTCTCGAGGTCATCTAAATTGTCAAGACTGCCTTCCATGTCCTGAAGCAAGCCCCCAAGATATGAGATATCACCCTCACGTAAATCCTCACTTTTCACAACTTTCTTCTTGCCGTTTATTTTTCTTGCGAGAACGTTTGTCGATGGTTCAGGTTCAGTGTTTTCTGTCGTTGACGATTGAGACCTAGTATTTTGAGCTGTTCCATCTTCTGGGGCCGGCTGCACATCCTCCACAGTAATACCTTTTCTGGGAACCGAATCGACCTTTCCTATTCGTTTTCCGCTGCGGCTTTTCCGTGCCAATTAGACTCCAGCTAGCACTTGTTGATGGTTCAGGTTAAGTGCTTTCTGTCCTTGATGATTGAGACCTAGTATTTTGAGCTGTTCCATCTTCTGGGGCCGGCTGCACATCCTCCACAGTAATACTTTTTCTGGGAACCGAATCGACCTTTCCATTCGTTTTCGGCTGCGGCTTTTCCGTGCCAATTAGACTCCTGGTAGCACTTGTTGATGGTTCAGGTTAAGTGCGTTCTGTCGTTGAGGATTAAGATCTAGTATTTTGAGCTGTTCCATCTTCTGGAGCCGGCTGCACATCCTCCACTGTAATACCTTTTCCGGGAACCACATCGACCTTCCTATTGCTTTTGCGCTGCTGCTTTTCAGTGCCAATTTGACTCCTGGTAGCTCGGAGCTTATTAATAAACACCTGAGACACGTCTTGTAAAACTTTCATAAAATATTTTTAAAGTGTTTTGTCGATCGAGAGGGTGAATCACTGCTCCCCTAAAACGCCCCTTCAAATCATCTTCAAATTTCGTTTGCATGAAATGAAAATGTGCCTCATCTGACATCTACACTGCAGTTGCGTCGCTAGAAAGATCGCAGTAACTACAAAACCCTAAATCTGAGTTTACTCATCTGAATAAAATATGTTCCAGTAAAGCTAAAAGTCAAAAAAGCAGCAACTGGGTTTGACTTATAATTTTTACAGGATGCTTTTATATTGTTTCTTTATCGTTTGCATCAAATTAAAATGTGACTCATCTGACGTCTACACTGCCGTCGTTAGGAAGACCGCAGTAACTACGATTTTGATGAATCTTTGAGGGCGAAAAACTTTGAAGTGTCTTCTTTGAAGTCATGCATGCGAACTTAATCGTAATTCCGCCCCCCTTTAGCACCCCTGTGAAAAAAAATGTTTTTTCGAGAAACCATTTCCAACTTTGACGACGTCTATGGAGTTGAAAAATTTTTGTCGACTCAATCCACCATAAAGGCATTAAAATTTGATCAATTCTCTATGCAGGACTCGAAGAACGAAGTTCCTACGGCGATTTGGCACCAAATTATGGGTGTTTGAAAAAAGTGCATTTTGAGGTTTTTCGCACATAATTCAGTGACTTTTCAACCAAATTTGATGATTCTTTCTAGAAAAAAATCTCATTTTGGCCCTACTTTAAGGCGGTAAACTCAGATTGGAATGGTCCCTTTTCGAACCCTTCAACCCCCGAACAAAAAAAAATACGTTTTTGGGCAAAAAAACGTCCAACTTTGACAACGTGTACCGAGTTGGAAAAAATGTGTCGACTCGCATCAACAAAAGGGCATTGAAATGTGTTCAATTACCTACGCAGGACTCAAATAACGAAGTTCCTACGACGATTTGGCACAAAGTTATGGGTGTGCATTTTGTGGTCTTTTTATTGTGCCCAGACTCCTAACGGCGGAACAGAAAATACATCGTAAAGACATTTGTTCTGACACCCTGAAATGCATCGAAAAGGGCTCAGACTTCTTGTCAAGAGTTATCCCTTGTGAAGAAACATGGATTTTTCAATATGACCCTGAAACCAAGCGGCAATACATGGAAGGAAGAAGGAAGACTCCAAACTCTCCGAGAGTCAAAAAAGCGAGGATGAGCCAGTCCAAATTCAAGACGATGTTGATTGTTTTCTTCGTAGACATCGTCAAAGTTGGACATGGTTTCCAGAAAAAAACTTTTTTTCCCTGGGGCACTAGAGGGGGACGGAAAGTTTTTCGCTCTCAGAGATTCATCAAAATCGTTTGAAAATACGCTGTGTTATGGCGGCTTGAAAATGATCAAAATTTCAGGAATTTCAAGTGTCTGGATGCATAACATTCTCTAGATTTTGACGTTTCAACTACAAAAATCGGTCGAGAAAATTTAATTTCCGCAAAAAAAAAACTGCAATTTCAACACTCAAAAAATTTACTACAAAATGTTTGGATGCGTTTTTAAAGAACATGAACATCCCTAGAATTTGACGTTTCAACTACAAAAATCTGTCGGGAGGATTCAGAAATTTCGCGCTTGTAAAAATTTGGATTTTCAAAAATAACAACTTGCTCAGAGCGAAAAACTGCAATTGTAACACTAAAAAATATTACTTGGTGTTTTTTAACGAACATAAAATGCCTTAGATTTGACGTTTTAATTGCAAAAATCGGTCGGAGGATTCAGAAGTTGCATGATCGAAAAATTTTGATTTTCAAAATAACTAGCTCACAGCCAAGAAGCTGCATTTTTAACACTTTCAAAATGTTACTTTAAAGTATTTGGAAGCTTTCTGAAAAAAAAACATAAAATTCACTAGAATTTTGTAAAAATCTGTTAGAGGATTGAGAAGTTGCACGTTTGCAGCGAAACAACTGCAATTTCAACACTGAAAAAATACTGTAAAATGGTTTGAATGTTTTTTTTAAGAACATAAAATTTCGTAGGTTTTTTAGGTATCATTGCAAAAATCCGTCGTAGGATTCAGATGTTACGCGCTTATAAAATTTGGATTTTCAGAAATAACTTGCTGACAGCAAAAAAACTGCAAATTCAACACAACACAAAAATACTTCAAAATGTTTGATTCTGAGTTTTTTTTAACAAATTTTAAAGAACGTAAAATTGGCTAGATTCTGACGTTTCAATTGCAAAAATCCGACAGAGGATTCAGAAGTTGCGCGCTTGTTAAATTTGGATTTTCAAAAATAACCTGCTGACATAAAAAAAAACTAAAACTGCAAATTCAACACTTTCAAAAAAAACTTCAAAATGTTTGAGTCTGAGTTTTTTTGAACAAATTTT
The DNA here is from genome assembly GCA_910593695.2 of Ocypus olens. Taxonomy (NCBI): domain Eukaryota; kingdom Metazoa; phylum Arthropoda; class Insecta; order Coleoptera; family Staphylinidae; genus Ocypus; species Ocypus olens. The sequence continues at coordinate 10,223,048 of OU343051.1, read as the reverse complement.
AAAAAACGTAAAATTGGCTAGATTCTGACGTTTTAATTGCAAAAATCCGTCAGAGAATTCAGAAGTGGCGCGTTTGTAAAATTTGAATTTTAAAAAATAACTTGCTGACATCAAAAAAACTGCCAATTCAACGCTTTCAAAAAAATTACTTCAAAGTGTTTGATTCTGAGTTTTATTGTTTTGTTGTTCATATCGTAAAATCACGACCGCGCCGCGATTCACGTTTGAGTAACCGACGTTATTGAAGTGCTACGACGCGCAACGGTTATTTTTGACTGGCGGTTAGAAGAGTTGCTGTACTTTCGGTACGAAGTGATTCAAATTTAAATTCTTTATTCGTAACATAGCCACAGTATACAGGGTGGAAACTTCAACTGGAACAAATTCGGTATTTATGAAATCAGAAGTATCAGAACAAAATCCTCGGACAGGTCGATTTTTGTTTTTTATTCCGCACTTTTTAGCGTCTTCAAAAATAGTATGATAGTCTTTCACGTATGACGTCATAAACATTTTTTTTAAATGGAAATCATTTTTTTTTATTTCACTAAATTTGTAGCCATTTTTATTCTCTTTACGAGTGTGTAAAAATATTTTGTTTTTTTTTGTTTTTTTATTCCAGAAATTGAAAAAAAAAATTACTTATTTAATGTATCAAATGTTCAAAATGAGCACCGTTCCTCTCTTGGCAAAAAGCTAATAGGCGATAAAACTCATCCCTTACATTTTTAAACATTTCTGGTGGAATTTGTCTCATTTCATTTCTTAAATAATAATTAAATAAATTCATTTAATTTCTTAAATAAAAAAAAAATAAAAACAAAATATTTTTACACAGTCGTAAAGAAAATAACAAGAGCTACAAATTTAGTGAAATAAAAAAATGGTTTCCATTTAAAAAAAATGTCAATGACGTCATACGTGAAAGACTAGTGACACTAAAAAGGCGCAATAAAAAACAAAAATTGACGTGTCCGAGGATTTTTTTCTGGAACTTCTCATTTCATAAATACCGAATTTGTTTCCACCCAGTATATTAGACCCATTTGATTACTGTTGTATATGATCATTTAGAAATTTCGTTGTATAATAACACTTGTTTATGAGGAATTCCTTAACTATTTTATTAATTTAACATGTTTGGGCACACGTAGTAGTCCTCTAGCATGTCTAGTATTATATTTATGCCAATCGTTATTTTTTTAAGGAACTTTAAGTTAGTCCGTATGAATTGCACAATTGTAAATATATAGTAGATGGATACTTCGTTATTGATTCGGTGTTATTGTTAGTAAAATGTTATCTGAATCGGTTATATGAGCTACTGTTACTAAGAACGGAGACGTTATTGAATTACTGACTGTTACTAAGAAGTGATTCGTTATTGAATCGCTTTCCTTTTAAAATAAAAAAAAGATCAAATAACCTGTGAGGAAAATCACTGTTAGTGGAATTTTTCAATAACTTACTGTTACTGTTTTTATTTCAAAGTAACGGTTACAAAGTACCAGTTAGTGAAAATAACGCTCATCACTAATAGAGATTGTCACTTGAAATAATATTTTTTATTTGCCCAAACCAATTTTCTACGCAAGCATTGATTTTGTTCTCTGAAAATTGACGCCCATAAGGGTAGAATTGGAATTGATTTTCTTTGATGTGAGAGTTTTTTCCCGATCGGTCATTTTCTTTAATTTACAAGTTTTGCTCTCCGGGCGGTTTGATCAACTTACGGCCCATGGCTCCGTTGTAATGTTCATTAAAAAAACTATGTGCCATGATTTTTTATTTTTTTTTAATTTAAGTTGATAATACATATTGAGGTTATGTTACTTATGTTATGTTCCTACCGATAAATTCATTTGCTGTGACAAACGACGCGGAGAAATCGTAGGTTCACCTTCCAAAATGTCTTGGGATGTGTTAAAAGCATCCTGAGTACGTTTGACTGGTCTACCACGGAGACGTAACAGATCATGATAAGGTATTTTTAAATTCATCATAAATAATGGGAACGTTAGGAAATTCTTCCTGAAACTCAGCCAAAGGTGCGTCGAATGAAATACCCAATTTCCGTCCACTTTAGTCCCATTTCGGAAATAACTTTAACATAATAATTGTGACTTTTAGAACGATCTGACGTTTTGTATGTCAATTCCTAACATGTGTGCCAACTTAAATTTTTAAAAATAAAAATCATGGCACCCCTGAGCGTATTAGCCGACTCGACAGAATTCACATTTTCGGAGTGTCATTTAAAAAAATATTTTAATTAATTAACGAATTAACCAATCGATCGGGCAAAAAATAATATAAGCATCTCGGACGTTAGAGCTACCGGTCTCGGGTAAATATTACCCTCCACCGTTATAACGCACTTGCCGCCCTTGATACTTAATATACTATTTCGGCATTATTCTCATTGTCTTTAGTTTTTACAATCATTGTTTATTAAATAAGCGCAGCCTTGAATTTTTGTATCTTGCATAGATTTATTATAGGACTACTAGCTGTAGAAGTGTTGCTGTATTGTTGATTAAAATCAACAATAATTTCTAATTGTTTCAGTCACCACCACCCGATGAAGACGATCCAAACAAAACGCGCGACTCCGCCACAACACCGACCAATGAACCAGCCCAAAATTGTACAGAAAAACGAACGCAAGACACCGACACACCCGGAGCCAAAAGATTTAAACCAAATGCACCCCAACCAGAAGTCAGAAAATCAAACACGACGACGACCCGCGGCCAGCAGAAACAAAACAAACGAACGGATTGTACCGTCTTTGCCGAGCACATCGCTGTCCAACTGGAACAACTACCCGAAGAATTGTCACTGCAATTGCAGTCCGACATTTACGCACTCATAACGCAAGCATGCGAAAAACCCTCCGACGAAGACGCACCGAATCGCGTGAAAATCAAAGCGGAAAACATCGAGGTTACCCCCACTGAGATAATCGACGAGTATTACGAAACCTACGAGGATGCTTAAGACGTTTAGATTAATAGTTGACTGATTATTTTAATAATTACTTTGTTCTATATTTTCTTGTATTAAATCTGCAAATAAAGAATGTGTACTTCTTTAATATTTCCCTTTTGATTATGCACAGGTAGTGAATGGATCTGCAATTACTGAAGTAGATTAAGTAGAAACAGTATTTAATTCCAATTGGAGCTGTGTCGTAGATAACAGGTGAAGAAATAATTTGTTTTTTGCGAACGCTAATTGCCTCGGGCGCAAAGGTCAGGTGATTAGGCTGACCGCACCTGACGATGTTTTTCAGTTTCGTGCGTGAGTTCAGTGTTAAAAGACGTTAACAGTGTGGTGGTGTGTTGTTTTCGAATTTGAGACGAAGTTAACAGTGTGGTGGAGTGTTGTTTTCGAATTTTCGTTTCCGAATTTGAGAGGAAGTTAAATTTGAAGGATGGATGAGCGTACGGTTGTCGGCATACAGGCAGTACTTCACGAAGGTAAGTGTTTACAGCTGAGTAACTGTGGAAATGTATCATGTACTGGACTTAACCCCTAGACATTTTTAATTTTTTCAAGCACGTAATGTTCTATTGTGTTGGACGATTTTAATAATTTAAACAGCAAAATCCAACCGCGATTTTGTTATATTTGATTAGATTGTGTTAACATAGAGCGAATTAGTAAGAAATTGTAATCATTTTGGTGACTCGAACAAAATATTAAAAAAAAATTAGCATCGACTTAAAAATTTCTAAAATTACTCAAAACTCATTCGAGATTGGATAAGTTGCATTAATTGCAACTATAATAATAATAAAATAAATAATTACTAGAGTTTGGAGTTATTTAACTTAACATCAAGTAAATCGGAAAAATTGCAATAATTTTAGTGACCTAAAATTAAATCTATGAACAATTGCAATCGACTTCTTAAAATTATGCAAATCCATTTCAGCGTAATTCTAAATTAATCTACATACATGACTAGGTTTTTTAATAAGATTGTGTTAATATAAAGCGAGTTTGCAACAAATTGTAAAAATTTTTGGTGACTCGAAAAAATGATGTAAATTTCCAAAATTACTCAAAATGAATTCAAAATTAAACTAGCGAAAAGTTCGATTCATTTCTTTAATATATATTGATGTTATTTAATTAACTTCGTGTAAATGAAAAAAATTGCAATAACTCGTAAATAAATCTATGAACAATTGCTGCCGACTTGTACAAAATCCATTCGACCTTAATTCCAAATTCAGGCACTCACATCCCATGATTAGATTTTTTTAATAATATTGTGAGAACTTGTGACAAATTGTAATAATTTTGGCAACTCGAAAAAATAATTGCCAACGATTTAAAGCTTTTCAAAATTACTCAAAATTAATATGAGATTGAATATGTCAAAAGTAAGTAAGTAATTTATTAATGCAGTGCCAAATAGGTTACACAGATCAATAAAAATATTAATAGTAATAATAGTTCCTAGATTTGACAAATTAAAAAATTAAAATAGATAAAATTAATGTATAATTAAAAAACAAGGTAACACAAAGATACAAAGAAATACATCTTAAAAGTTGCGTTAATCTCTTTAATAATTTTTATGTAATAAATATAACATTTTTAATTTTTAAGAAAAAAATGGTGATGTGGCCATCATGTTACTTCCTCCGACTTGATGTATCATAGCCATTTATATTTACGTTTTCATGGTTTATTTTCAATTGAAATCATATCTTAAATGTACTTCAAACGTTATGTAAACTGGGATGAAACTGACGTTTAGAACGTCAAAATTATGAACGATGGAAATATACTTAAAATTCAAAAACTCAGTTTACTCAAAAACTAAAGGCATTTCGAAAAAACTTATTGTTTAGAAGTTGTTCATTTTGGCATTTTCTACAATTATTATTAACATAAATTTGCTGTAACTATTATAGTTTTATAATTATAAACTTATTATTAAAAATAATAAATTTTTTTCTCGAATAAAAATGATTTTACACTTCCGGTGTACGAAATTTTACCAAAAGCTTTTTAGTTCTTCGGATTATCAAATAAGACGTATGTTCAAAGTTTCATATCAATTGCTCTGTTAGTTTTTGAGATACAGCGCACACAGACAGACGCACACAGCCACAGCCACAGCCACACACACACAGACACAATTTTTGTTTGTTGAAATGGCATCTAGGGACCCCAAAACGGATATTTCCGTAAAAAAAAATTTGAAAAAAAAAATCACGATTACTATACTTCGTAACGGAGACAGTGAAAATTAAAATAGATATAATTAAAAACAAGGTAACACAAATGTACAAAGAAATACATCTTAAAAGTTGCGTTAATCTCTTTAATAATTTTTATGTATTTTTTTTAATACAATAAAATTTTTGATTTTTAAGAAAAAAATTAAAATTGTTTAAATTAGCGAGAACGCCACTTGTTGCAGAAGCATTAAATAAATTAAAAAATAATTTTTTTTTCTTCCGATATTTTTTTAAATATAAAAACAAAAATTTAACAAATTTTGAAGATAACTAAGAAATTAAAATATTTTGTTTAAAATTGTTTTTCTTAAAAAAAAGAATATGTTTATTTCGAAATCCCGTCAAGTCCGAATTTGCAAAATTGATTCGAAATTTATTGAATTTTAAATTTTGATGTTCTTTGAAAAAATAAAAACAAGTTTTCGAGAAATTTAAACGTAAAGTTACGAAACGTTTTTTTTTTGCAGCAAGAAAAGATTATGAATTAGCCAAAACTATTACAAGTGCAGACTTGCCCATTACAAAAATTATTCAAAATTCATTGTAATTAAAGTCCTATAAAAAAATTGAAAAAAAATAGGCCAACTTTTGGGATTTTTTCACATTTTAGCGCTCAAAAAATGAGAAATAGCATTTTTTGCAACGAGAACAAAAGATTATAAATTTTTCCAAAACTATGGCAAGTGCAGACTTGCCCATTACAAAAATTATTCAAAATTCATTGTAATTGAAGTCCTATAAAAAATAAAAAAATAAATAGGCCTACTTTTGGGACTTTTTCTCATTTTAGCGCTCAAAAAATGAGAAATAGCATTTTTTGCAACGAGAACAAAAGATTATAAATTTTTCCAAAACTATGGCAAGTGCAGACTTGCCCATTACAAAAATTATTCAAAATTTATTGTATTTTAATTTTCTATAAAAAAATAGAAACATCGATTGATTAATTTTTGAGAAAATTGAGCGCTAAGATGAGAAATACTATTTTTTTGCAGCGAGAATGAAATATTATGAATATTTCCAAAACTATGGCAAGTGCAGACTCGCCCATTACAAAAATTATTCAAAATTTATTGTACTTTGATGTTCTATAAAAAACAGAAACATCGATTAATTAATTTTTGAGAAAATTGAGCGCTAAGATGAGAAATACTATTTTTTTGCAGCGGGAACGAAAGATTATGAATTTTGCCAAAACTATGGCAAGTGCAGACTCGCCCATTACAAAAATTATTCAAAATTTATTGTATTTTGATTTTCTATAAAAAAATAGAAACATCGATTAATCAATTTTTGAGAAACTTAAGCGCTAAGATGAGAAATACTATTTTTTTGCAGCGAGAATGAAATATTATGAATTTTTCCAAAACTATGGCAAGTGCAGACTTGCCCATTCCAGAAATTATTTAAAATTTATTGTACTTTGATGTTCTATAAAAATTAGAAACATCGATTAATCAATTTTTGAGAAATTTGAGCGCTAAGATGAGAAATACTAATTTTTTGCAGCGAAAATGAAAGATTATGAATTTTGCCAAAACTATGGCAAGTGCAGACTTGCCCATTACAAACATTATTTATTATTATTATTATTTATTATCTATAAATCAAACAACCCTGGTGGAGAGTTCAAAAGTGCAAGAAGGCTATTTTTGAAAAATTTAGGAATAATTAGAGAAAATATTTTATGAAGATCTACTGTGGCACACCTGCCAAGAAAAAGATCTACTCTGGCACACCTGCCAAGAAAAATTCATCAACTGGCGGTGAGATTTTGGGGGTTCACTGAGGTTTATGAAGACGCTTCGTCTAATAAAATTGCAAATATTGTAAAGACCATAAAATGAAATACTTTTGGAAATATTCCAAGTGTTGGTTATGATTGCAGCACGTTGAATCCTATAGCCCTAAAAGCGAAGATAAATTTGAATAGGTATTTTCAGAACTTTTGGTTTGTGTTCAGATTTATTTTTTATATATGTAATACTTATTTTAGTTAGAGAGACACCTTAGCATTAGAACTATACATATATATTTTTTTTATTTTTATAATATTTGTTGTACAAGTTTGTTTTTATAAAATTAGTTCAATTTGTAAGGTTTTTGTTAAAAATTAAAAAATCTAATTTATTTTTATTTTTTCATACCGCAGATCCTTTTATAAGTGTACAGTGTTCCGTAAAAATTCATTAGACATTTATTATATTTGCATATAACTTTTTTAGGTATTATTTTCTAATGGGTCTTAAAGACCCAACCCGTTCGCCCGTGTAATTTTAAGAGCACCCGGCTAATCACTGTGTAGTACGATTGACACTTAACTGATTAAAGTTCGTGATTGTTCTCAACTTTTTATTACCCACCAACCAGGTTTCGAGCTTTTACCCAAGAACCTTTCTGAATGTAAAGCTTCAAATTATAAGCTCGGGGCGCTCCTTCAAATCGTTTAACCCAGCCACTCTATCGGCTGGCAGCAGAGTACGTTTTCACATTTGGAAAGGACGTTGCTTCCTAAACAGTTATTGTCATCTTATTGGAAGAGTTATTATTATTTTTTTAATAGAGTAAAGGCTGCATCAGCACCAACCATTACTCTGCCATCGATCAGCCGATGAAGCCGGAGTTAACGGTGTAACATGTTAGTCATAGTCATTTAGTCATAGTCATAGTCATTTAGTCATTTAGTCATAGTCATTTATTACAGATGGCCAGTACAGTACAATAACATAACAATTAAAATACACAATAAAAACAATACAAAAATGTTCAAAATAATTTATAACCTTGGCGTAAAGGTATTATTGTTGCTCTCAATAGCTTTTCGGCATTTCGATTTGAAAGTACTCACTGAGTTGCCAAAAACGTCAATAGAGTCGCAATAAGAATTAACCTGCCTTATGAGAGTATTACGTGGACAATTAAATCCGTACCAGGTTATGTGACTTTCCCATGCTAGAAGTTTTTGGCATCTTGTCGTGCGGTTCGGAACTCTTATAGAGATACAGAACACTATAAATGTTACTCAGGTTTCGAGATATTTGGGAGGGCAATTTAAAATGGGACACCCTGTACATTGAAAATTGTTGAATGTGACAATCAGCTGTTCATAACAAAAGTCTTACGATTTAATGTTTCCCGTAACAAATAATTTAACCACGGAGAAGCACTTGGAGCGTGTAATGGAAGAAGTCATGAACTTGCCAGGAGCTTTCGGATGTGTTTTTGCTGATTACCAAGGCTTGTGCCTAGGAGCTAAAGGCAACGCTTCAACTGAGAGTGCCGGAGTGATCGGTGCTATGGCGGAACAAGCGGGAAAACTAGAGCCTCAGAGCAGACCTCCGCTCATTACATTCGAAATTGACAATAAAATGTGCATAATTCAAATCACGGGAGCTATACAGGGTGCCCGGATTTTGTAGGGGCAACACGGGCAACTTCTGCATTTGAAGAGATTGAGAGATGGTCAAATTAGCAAAAAGGTGCGGGTTCGAGGGCTCGTTAAGAATCCACACCCAAATCCCACTTGTTCAAAATAAAAATTATAGCAAAATCTCCCAATTTTTTCAATTTCAGATTTTCTTTTAATTTTTATTGTGGAGGCCATGACAAGTGGGATTTGGGGGTGGATTCTCAACGAGCCCTCAAACCTGCACCTTTTTGCTAATTTGACCATCTCTCTATCTTTTCAATTGCAGAAGTTACCCGTGTTGTCCCTACGAAATCCGGGCACCCTGTATACAAGAATCTTTGATTTTTATATTTTATTTCGATGTTTATGTCTACCCCCCACTGAAAGTATAAAATGTACGTGCTAATAAAGGTTCTTCTACAAAAACCAAATTGATTTTGAATAAACGATACTTCTTACATTGAAAATAAAGTGTAAATATAAATAACTGTGATACTATCAAATCGGAGAAAGTGAAATGATGGCCGCATCACCATTTTTTATATTAATAATCGACGTATTCGAGGATTATGTTCACAAAAGTTATGGCCTTGTTGCAATACTTGAAAATACATTTACGGTGAGATTTGGAGTTGATGCGAGGTCTCGTTAAGTGAAATTAAAAATTAGAACTTAAAATAAAAGAAAATGATATTCGTTTATTGATTTATTAACCCTTTCACCACGGGAGTTGTCAATAAGTGACTTGGTATTTTTGCCTTGTAGTTCCAGTAGTCGTCAATGGACGATTTAGAGTTTTAATTCAAAGAGAAAATAACATTACATATTTCACAAATTGCCAAATTTTACCCCTATGAGACGAAACGGGGGTTAAGAAGATATTTTAGTAAGTTTGATTTTGAAAAAAGTTGGCGTTGCTGTAGTTGTGTATAATTTTGCCCGTAGTTAAAGGGTTAATTTCTTAAATTGCAAATAATGATAACGATTTGTACGGCATGAATTATATTTGCTGTGTATAATTTCAAAGCCAAGACGCAGTAAATAAACAATAGCATATTGTGCAACGAGCATATAATGATGGCTATTAATCACGAGAACGATGTTTGCGGAACGAGCCGTAGGCGAGTGGAGCAAATCGTTCGAATGATTAATAACCATTATATGCGAGTTGTACACTATACTTTGTTCACGAAAATTAAAGTCAAAATCAAAATTAAAGAAAAAAGAAAAACAAAATCAAAATCAAACTTAAAATCGAATTTAAAGTTATGATTACAATTACAATTGAAAAAAAAATAAAATCAATATTAAACAGGGGAAACAAAATATTATCATAAATCGCGTTCTGTGAATATGAATTTAAAGTTATAATTACAATTACAATTGAAAAAAAATAAAATCAATATTAAACAGGGGAAACAAAATATTATCATAAATCGCGTTCTGTGAATGTGAATTTAAAGTTATAATTACAATTACAATTGAAAAAAAAATAAATCCAATATTAAACAGGGGAAACAAAATATTATCATAAATCGCGTTCTGTGAATTATAGCGCGAATTAGCGTGTTTAATAACCTTATTAAACACGCAAGTGCGTGTGCGTGTTTAAACACGCAAATGTGTTTAAGAAATTGAGTGTTAAATGTACCCCATTAATGCTGCCCGTCGAATTAAATAATGCGCACATTATAACATTTTCGTGAACAAAGATTATTATTATTAAGAGTACAAAATAAATTCCACTTAAATGTATAACTTTTTATTGTCGGATCGTGAGATAATTTAAAAATTATAAAACACTAACCTTTTCCATCCTCCATGTTTCGTTTTTCACGTTCACACTCCCGAAAAAATAGTTGCTTGCACCGATTGTTTGTCTTGATGGCCTCCTCACTATATTCACACCAGTGACGGTTCGCGGGGTTTTTTCTGGTACGGCCGAGGAACAAGAGGTGGTAATACAGATAGGTGCGGTTACGCAGCCAGCCGTCTCTGCAACTGACCCTACCTATCTGTATTACCACCTCTTGTTCCTCGGCCGTACCAGAAAAAACCCCGCGAACCGTCACTGATTCACACACCGATACGTTTAAAAAAAACTAGTAGAAATTGTATAATACTTGCACAGGTGAACAACGCGCGAGCACTTCCTTAACTCTAGGAGTTGGATTCAAAGGTCAACGGCCCACTCGGCGGTGCCGGTGCCGCGAGGCGATGTCGCGGAGCGCTCTGTCCGAATCTAGGTCAGAGATCATGCGCACTTGTTGTTTACATCGAGTGCAGGTGTGCATTCGCGGCGCGATGTAGGCGGCTGTGCTTGCGCCGTTGTTTTAAGTCCGACGCCACCCTTCGTTCAATTCGCGTGCGACTTTGTTTCTTGTTGTTTACATCAAGTGCACGTGCATTCGCGGCGTCGTGTAGGCGGCTGTGCTTACGCCGTTGTTTTAAGTCCGACGCCACCTCTTCGTTCAATTCGCGTGTGACTTTGTTTCTTGTTGTTTACATTCGCGGCGTCATGTAGGCGGCTGTGCTTGCGCCGTTGTTTTAAGTCCGACGCCGTCTCTTCGTTCAATTCGCGTGTGATTTTGTTTGCTCGCTCATTCTTCATGTATTTCCAACATTTTAACTATTGTATCGGTGTGAAAATTGTGCGCGCATATACTGGGAATGTGTTTATAACAAGTAAAACATCGGCGCTGAGTATGCAGGCATGTTACAATAACCACAACATGGGCACAGGAGGATCGACAGGTTAGTGTTTTAAAACATGTACAATCGGTTAATTTAAGACAAATTATGTTGATATTTCGATTCATGTGTATTTATTTAAAACGGCGAACAACAAAAAATTGCAAGTGGATGAAAATCCCGTACCATGCACCCCGTAAATATTGTCGATATTTGAGTTGAGTTATTACCCTAAAAATTGTCCGTTATCACCAGTGACGGTTCGCGGGTTTTTTTCTGGTACGGCCGAGGAACAAGAGGTGGTAATACAGATAGGTAGGGTAGGGTAGTTGCAGAGACCGCACCTATCTGTATTACCACCTCTTGTTCCTCGGCCGTACCAGAAAAACCCCGCGAACCGTCACTGATTGTCACTAATCTGACTAGTACACTGATCAGACCAAATAGTTCGAAATCAGTCTCAAGTTTCGCTTAACCCATTCGCCCCTGAATATAACGAATATGTTTTAAATTGAAAATAAGTTATAATTTTGTTAGCTTAATATCATTTAATGAAAATCTGTTGTTAAATATTCATTTATTCCTAGGGGGTGGGCGGGGGTGTTCGGTACATATAAGTACCATTAGGTTTTATACCTGGTATACCATCAGGTAGTAGAGTACGTTCGAATAGAGAAGAGCGAGATTTCAACGGTCGCTTGTACCAGAGGCGTGCGGAATTCATGTAAATATATTTGGGAGGGCAGAAAATAATACGTGAAAATCCCAATATAGGTGCCGCCTTCAAAAGCATCTATATTGCTTCGTATTCCATAAACTCTGTACAGATAATGCCACGAGATTGAGAGTGAATTACTTGTCCACGTTTCCCCAACAAACACTTCCTTTCGGCGGCCATCGGAATGCAGCGATAAATGATTTAATCAAAAATGAAATAACTAATATAAACCACTATCGTACAGTTCACTAAAAAGAACTGATTTTTATAAACACAGGAAAAACGAATCATAGCAAAACAACGAACAATCAAAAGCAGAATGACACTCGGAACTCGGAAGCAACTACGCTAATGAAACACTGCCACGCCCTATTCTGCATAATTAATTAATTAATCCTTTATTGGCATTATTACATTTAACATATGTTCCTACCGTACATTGTGTACACAAATAATTCAAATACTATTGCCCGACTTTTTCATTTCCTCAATCTTTCTGATTATATCCAGCGACTCCGAACCACCCTTCAGTAGTTTTGTCCACTTTGCATAATAGACTCGACTAACGGCTAAAAACCAGTTTTCGTTCGTGCGCAAGGTTCTTCTCTATTCAAACGTACTCTACAACATTTTAGAAATTATAGACTATAATAAGGATAATCAATACCTTTATTTTGTATGGTACAATAAGAAACAGTTCTTGCATAAAGGTATATTACATTCAGTGCAGCGGCGGCTCATGAACGTTTGGCGGTGAGGCAGCGGAAGAAAATTTGACCGAAACAGCAACGCAATATTCGCTTCCTCTCTAAGAATAAGTAGGGCAGCGCAAGCGGCATCTTCGAGCCGCCGCTGATTCAGTGCAAATGGTTTTTGTCCTTGTTTGAATTTTGTTTTGCGTACAACGTGCACATCTCCTCCTTGATTGTCCTTCTGAAGGTAGATGAAGTGGCGTTCCAAACAGCTTCCTCTTTTTGCTGGGAGGACCCCATCTTGGTAGTGGCAAGGAAGTATTTCTTTAGCCTTCTATCAATTCTTCCGCAAGGTCACAATTCTAATTTACAAACCCTGTTGGTCCATTTATGTAACAAAGTGATAACAAAGTACGAAATGTTTAGAAATATTGCAATATTTGTACATACCTGAGCGCTACTAGATATTCGAAGACACCTTGCGAATAAAATAAAATAAATTGTGTTATAATTGCACGTAATATTATACGTCTTATTGCACTTGATTGTTCTACTCGCAAAGAAGTGAATGCACGTGTTTACTAAACATCGCCCAAACTGAACATAACCTCCAATCAATGCGTATACAGTGTGTCCACGGATGGAGTTGACGAAAGGAAAAAACTTTATTATTAATTTTACATCAAAAAGTCATTCTATATGATTAATTAATTTCTCACTTAACCCGTGGTGAAACATAATTATATATTTGATTAATTAAAACACTTGGTTTTGTTTCACTGATTTTATTTTTGTCTCCGACTAGTTTCGACCTTAGGTCATTCTCAAGGAGATATGCAGTCGATGTTAATTTTGTACATATCTCCTTGAGAATGACCTAAGGTCGAAACTAGTCGGAGAGAAAAATAAAATCAGTGAAACAAAACCAATTGTTTTAATTAATCAAAAAAAAAGTCATTCTTTATAAAAAATTCTGCTTGTCGAGAAAAATTGTTTGTCGTCATAAAAATTGAGATCAGATTGTTAATACAGGGTGTTAATAAATTAAAAAAAACAACAAAATGCTTCAAGAGATAAGAACCATTATTTTAAATGTTATACAAAATGTATAATAATTTTTATTCGACATAACTACCTCCCACTTCGACACACTTTTCCGCTATCCTAATGAATTCATTGTACACTTTATGAATGATTTGTGGCACATTTAGTTCATTTATAGCTTCCTGAATGCGCTCTTTTAATACTTCCGTGTCATGTGGCAGATAATTTGAATAGACCCTTTGTTTTACGGCACTCCACAAGAAAAAGTCTAAAGGAGTAATGTCAGGTGACCTAGCAGCCAAACCTTCCTATCCACCTTTCACCAAAATGCTGATCTAACCATTGTCTGATCAAAACCGAACTGGACAGCCATCGTGCTGCCAAAACATGTTATTGCGAATTTCTGGCTCTAACGTATTTAGAAGTGGTAAGATACATGTTTCCAAAATGTCCAAGTATACGTGCTGGTTTAAATTGTTCTCTATAAAATATGGTCCAATGATTCTATCAAAGATAATTCCACACCATACGTTAACTTTTTTGTATCGTTGACTTCTTCTATGATGTAATTAGGATTCTCGAAAGCCCAGTGTCGACTATTTTGGGTAGATACGTGCCCGTTGGTGCAAAATGTAGATTCGTCGGTGAAACAAATTAATCTGTTTTCGATGTAATTTGCACCAACCCATAAACAAAACTCCAAACGTCTTGCTTCATCTCCAAGTTCAAGCGTATGCAGCAGCTTTGGCTTAAAAGGTCGAATTTTGATTTCCTTAAAAATAACTTGTTATGTACTTTTGCTTACATCCAGCATTCTTGCACGCTTCCTTAAAGACAATTTAGGGTTATCTACAACTGACCCTAATGCTAATAATGTAGATATGTCATCTTCATCGTATTTTTTTTTCGTTTTCTTCACATCCATTACTGAGCCAGTTTCAGTGAATTTTTTTTATTAGTTTTTGTAGTGCTTCCTTAGACACAGCCGTATTTGGAAATTTTTCGTGGAAAATATCAATTGTGGATTGATAAGATACATTTCCAATTCCATAGCACTGTACTAAATAAACACTCTCTTCTTTAGTTAACATTTTTGAATACTGTCGGACGTAATATTGACGTTTACGGAATCAGGTATCTTGATTTTTTGTTAAATTCTCCAAATCGCATAAAATCACGAATTATTGTAAATAGTAAAAATCATAATTTTTATTTAAAAATTTGTATTTATGCTACATTTTAGCTTATAAACAACTTTGTTTAATAAACATTTTGTATAAAATAAAAAATAATGGTTCTTATCTTTTAAAGCATTTTCTTGTTTTCTTAATTATTAACATCCTGTACATCTGATCTCAATTTTTTTGATGACAAACTATTTTTTTACAGACCAAACTTATGTTTTTTTTTAAATGGAACACCCTGTCTTTTTTGTTATTTTTGAATTATATGGAGCAAATAAAGGGGAGTTACTTCAATACTCTCTATACCTATTGCTTGCCGTTTTCGAAATATTTGAAGATTTGTTGAAATGCAAGGTCTGGGTGAAATGTTATTTTTGCACTAGTGATTGACGTTGAACGATTAAAATCATTTTAATTATTTGCTTGAAGGTTCGAACTATAGAGCCAACCATGATTTCATACAAAAAATTATACAGGGTGATAAAAAAATGCGGAAGAAAAACCCAACTTATAAAGTTGAATAACTTCATTTTTTCAAATGGCACACCCTGTATTTCGTAACGTATTCTTAAGTAGAATCCAATTATCTTTCAGATTGTATAAGTATTCCCTGTTCCTAATCTCAATATTTTTCTTGTATTCGGCGATCATCATATCAGGAATAATTATTATAATCTGAAAGATAATCGGATTCTACTTGAGAATACGTTACTAAATACAGGGTGTGCCATTTGAAAATTTTATTTTTGTCCCAGTGATTGACGTTGAACGATTAAAATCATTTCAATTATTTGCTTGAAGGTTCGAACTATAGAACCAACCATGATTTCATACAAAAAATTGTACAGGGTGATAAAAAATGCGGTAGGAAAACTCAACTTATAAAGTTGAATAAGTTCCCACTCTCCAATTCGTTAAATATGCCCCAGAGTTTCCATTAAGAAATTCATTTGTCGAGGAAACAAAATATAAAAAAATTGTTCGATACTTCTTTAAACAATTAATTAACAATTGCAAAATCCTCGTTTGTGTTCCAAGAATTGGAGAAGTTTCCACTTAAACAGAACCAAGAAAACACTGTTTGGTTAAAGAAATTTCTTCGTCAAATCATTGGACTTTTAAAAGTTACAAGACATTTCTTCGTTAAATAAAAAAAAAAACAAAGGTCACTGGTTTAAGTTAAAATGGAAATTAAGGGCGGTGGGTGGACCCTATCCCAATTTCCAATTCATTAAACACGCCCCTGAGTTTCCTTTAAGAAATTCATTTGTCAAAGTAACAAAATATAAAAAAATTGTTTGGTACTTCTTTAAACAATTAATTGACAATTGCAAAATCCTCGTTTGTGTTCCAAGGATTGGATAATAGGATAGGGCCCATCCGCCGCCCTAAGTTTCCACTTTAACCTAACCAAGAAAAAACTGTTTTGTTAAAGAAATTTTTTCGTCAAATCATTGGAGTTTTAAAAGTTGCAAAGGCAACAATAAAGAGGGTCGCAGGGTTAAGTTAAGGTAGATATAAAGGGTGGTGGGTGGTCCCTATCCTACACTCCAATTCGTTAAATACACTCCAAAGTTTTCATTAAGTAATTCATTTATCGGGAAAACAAAATATAAAAAATTGTTCGGTACTTCTTTAAACAATTAATTAACAATTGCAAAACCCTCGTTTGTGTTCCAAGAATGGGAGGATAGGATAGGGCCCACCCACCGCCCTGAATTTCCACTTTAACCTAACCAAGAAAACACTGTTTGGTTAAAGAAATTTCTTCATCAAATTATTGGAGTTTTAAAAGTTGCAAAACCAATAAAAACGAAGGTCACTGGTTTAAGTTAAAGTGGAAATTAAGGGCGGTGGGTGGGCCCCATCCCACGCTCAAATTCGTTAAACACGCCCCAGAGTTTCCATTAAAAAAATCATTTGCCGAAGAAATAAAATGTAAAAAATTGTTCGGTACTTCTTTAAACAATTAATTAACAATTGCAAAATCCTCGTTTGCGTTCCAAGGATTGGATAGTAGAATAGGGCCCACTCATCGCCCTGAGTTTCCAATTTAACCTAACCAAGAAAACACTGTTTGGTTAAAGAAATTTCTTCATCAAATTATTGGAGTTTTAAAAATTGCAAAACCAACGAAAAATATCACTAGTTTAAGTTAAAGTGGAAATGAAGGGTGGTGGGTGGGCCCTATCCCACTCTCCAATTCGTTGAACAGTCCCCAGAGTTTTCATTAAGAAATTTATTTGTCGATGAAACGAAATATAAAAAATTGTTTGGTACTCCTTTAAACAATTAATTAACAATTGAAAAACCCTCGTTTGTGTTTAAATAGTTGGAGGATAGGATAGGGACCACCCACCGCCTCAAGTTTCTACTTTAACCTAACCAAGAAAACATTATTTGGTTAAAGAAATTTCTTCGTCAAGTTTTAAAAGTTGTAAAGCCAGCTGGGTTACGTTAAAGTGAAAACAAAGGGTGGTGGGTGGTCCCTATCCCACCCTCCAGCTTGTTTAACACACCCCAGCGTTTCCATAAATAACATTTTTTTTTAATGGAAATATTTTTCTTTATTTCTCTAAATTTGTAGCCCTTTTTATTCTCTTTACGACTGCGGAAAGATATTTTGTTTTTTTATTGCAGAAATTGTTTTTTTTAACTTATTTAATGTATTAAATGTTCAAAATGAGCACTGTTCCTCTCTTGGCAAAAAGCCAATCGGTGATAAAACCCATCCCTTACATTTTGAAACATTTCTGGTGCAATTTGTCTCATTTTAATTATTAATCGACAAACTTAAATTTTACTACTTAATTTTGCAGATTAACGAACAGGTTGAATATTCATTTGGTTTTGATTAAATTTACGAGTAACTATGTTAATCACACCTTTTTACTTGCTCCAAAAGAGCAATTGATATGAAACTTTGAACATACGTCTTATTTGATAATCCGAAGAACTGAAAAGCTTTTGGTAAAATTTCGTACACCGGAAGTGGGTGTTTACCTTAACTGTTTTTTGTTTTTTGCCAATATTTTCTTAAATATAAAAAATATTACAAAAACATTTAAACAAACATCAAAGACAACAAAAAAATAAATAGCTTTTGCTTGAAAATATTTTTCATAAAATCATTGCTATTCGAGAAAAAAATTTATTATTTTTTTTTAATTTTTGGTTTATAATTATGAAACGATAATAGTTACAGCAATAATAATTGTAGAGAATGCTAAAATGAACAACTTCTAAAGAATAAGTTTTTTTCGAAATCTCGTTAGTTTTCGAGTAAACCTAGTTTTTGAATTTGAAGTATAATTTTTCCATCTTTCATGATTTTGACGTTTTAAAATGTCAGTTTCATCCGAGTTTACGCAACGCTCGATGTACATTTAAAATATGATTTCAATTGAAAATAAACCCATGAAAATGTAAATATAAAGTCGGAGAAAGTAACATCACCATTTTTCGTTTGAGAATAACAAGCTCAGTTTGATTTTAGTCATTGATAATAAATAAAGTGTGTCATATTAATAAAGTTACACGTGTTTTTGATTTGGTAAAATAGGAGCTTTATGGTAAAAATCCGTCCTAAAACAGCGGTTTACTGCGCGGGCAAAAATTAAGCGCAAATTTGGTTGCATACAAATATGGGCTATATTATCCATGAAATGCATGTCATGGCCTGCTTTGGGTAATTGAAACTGTCATAGCATGCACGCGACGTGTGAAATATTTAATTTTGGCAATTTCGGAATAAATGTAATGTTCAAATCGGCACAAAAATTAGTTTCCATCGCTTATCTGCGTTATTTGCCTCAGACAGCCTTCACGCAAATTTGAAAGTTATTTTTTCTGCCTTGTTGCACTATTGTTTTCCACCGAGCATCCATCATGACAGTGTGCACAATAACATTTTTAAGCAGTGGTGCGCGGTAAATCTGTCCTTGATCACTGTGATATTATGTTTACTTTAATTATCTGACAGCCCGTATCACTTGAGATTTCAATTGCGTAATTCGCTTGGTCGTAAAAATCAGTTTTCTCTCTCGCGCACTCAATCTTTACCGATGAGTAGCAATATCGCGGCATCAGAGAAACATAAGTGCCGAAGGCGGCGAAACAGTCGACTAGATTTTCGACGTCATGACAGTACGATACGACCGCTCCTTCACGTTTAGATTCGGCGCTAAATAAACAGTTATTCTCGGTTCGAGTGAAGGTAAGTGAACAATCCCGCCGAGGACTAAAAGTTAACTTACACGCGCATCGCGTTTACTTCCATCAACAAACATAACCCGTATTTATAATACCAGTGACATTGACATTTGCGACATGAGCGATTCGGAAGATTCGGAAATTTACATCGCGGCAAAAAACATAGGTCGGGCATCCGCGCTACCGGAGAAGTCGCGTTTACGCTACGAGCGCACCTACACCATTTTCAAAGAGTGGTGCACCACCCAAAATATCGAAGAAATAACCGAGGCCACGTTCCTCACCTATTTCAACGAAAGGTCGTCCATACTAAAATCCCCGACGAGCTTATGGAGCGAATATTCGATGCTGAAACTAACGATGAGCATCCACGAAAGCATCGACATGGGCCAATTCAAGCAGCTGCTGGCGTTCGTCAAGCAGAAGAACGACGGTTACGTCCCGAAGAAACCGAAAATTTTCCGAAAGAAAGACCTGAAGCGGTTCATCAGCGACGCTCCCGACGATAAATTCCTCTTGATGAAGGTCGCGATGATCGTGGGAATTTCCGGAGCTTGCCGGATAAACGAGCTGTACAGGTTGCAGTTCAACAACGTCGAGATGAAACCCAACGTGGCGATCGTTAAAATTTTGCAGGGGAAAAGTAAAAGCCTGCGAAGATTTGTGGTCACTGATAGTTTTCTCGGGATGAACTGGCTGCAGTTTCTTGAGAAGTACATGCAGTTACGGCCGGATACGAAAGAACGTAGATTGTTTATGCGCTACAGCAACGGCAAATGCGTACGGCAAGTTGTCGGTCGGCAGGCTTTGGCGGATATTCCAAGTAAAATTGCCAGGTTTCTGAATTTGGAGGATTACAAAGATTACACGGGTCATAGCTTCAGGAGAACCTCCGCTAATTTGATGGGTAATGTCAAAGCAGAAGTTTTCGCTTTGGAAAAGTATGGGGGGTGGAAATTTGCGGAAGCAGTTAACTGCCATTACATGGTAAGTCGTGCATTTTGTATTTCTGTAGTGCGATTTGAAATTATATTTTCCTACCAATACAAAAAGTAAGCTTTTCCGCTGATATTTGATAACAGAAAGTTGACGTTTCCTGAAAGCAAACGTCATCGTATTCAATTACAGCTCGTTAGTACGTGAAATTTCTGCAATATTTAGCTACTCGGAATAGCACGATGAGAAATTGTTTTCCTTCTGGATTGCGGTTGAAATATGTTTAGAATTCAAGTATTCTGAAATCAATTTTGATATTTCGTGTAGGTACACGTTTACTCTAGAATATTCTCACATCATAAAATACTTGGCCTTGGATGTCACAATTGTCAAAATACGATAAACATAACCGTAAACATCTAATTATTTATGTGGTAAATAAAACACGTGTGTTGAGAATTTTCACAAATTTTTAATGTCGAAACACTTTCGCCACACAGTGGCTTCATCATTAATCATCTGCCTGATAAAGCCACTCTGTGGCGAAACAGGCCGCAGTGTTTCTACATTGATGATGATGATGATGGTTTGTGGAGGGCTCCTGAGCCCTACTCTTCAAGCTAACCTAAACTTCTTGTGAAGTCAAGTAGTGTGGAGTGTTGCCCAGTTGTGACCAATCTGGCCACTGCTCTCTGAATACGCACCACCTGAGTTGTTTGAGTGATTCACATTCACACAGGATGTGTCTTAGGGTCTCCTCTTCTTGCTCGCATTTCCGACATAGGGAATCTTTTACCACCTCTATATTATGGAGGTGCTTGTTTAGTTTACAGTGCCCAGTAAGGGTACCGATTAGCAGCCGCAAACTACTTCTTGGTAATTCAATGTATTTCCTGCTTAGCTTTGGTGCTGGTGGATGAATTTTTTGGCGACCACATACTTGTCAGTTTGTAGCCATTCCTTTTTGTGTTCTTCAAGGGAGTTTCCTTTAAGTATTTGGGAGATAGTGAGTGGTGCCAGTGGCAAAGCCTTAGAGCCTTCCCTTTTCAGGGCAGCCCTTTTGGCTAGCCTATCGGCCCAGTCGTTCCCTTCATTATTTGAATGTCCCTTAATCCAGGATATTGTGAGTCTGTTGGTTGCGGCGAGTTTGTCTAGAGCTTGCTTGCACTACAGTATTATGCTGCTGGCCACCCTTGGTCTCGATAGCGCAGCTATGCTTGATTTGCTGTCAGTGAGGAACAAAATGGATTTGTTCCGATAGTTTCTGAGCACCTTAAAGTATCCCGAAAAGTTCCGTTTGAATAATCGTCACATTCCTACCTAGGGGGATGAGGGAGTCTGAGGTCAAGTTTCTACATTCGAAATTTGTGAAAATTCTCAACACACGTGTTTTATTTACCACATATATTATGGAATTTCACCAAGTAACAGCCTCATCAATCCAATATCTAATTATTTTATTTATTTTGATTGAAAGTTTTTTGGTGATGACGCTGGAGAAACCATTTTTTTTCCTTCTTTAATTTGATTTGAGGCTTGGATATTGCTATCAAGTCAGCAACATAACTCCGCCTCTGTGAAGTTTGAGGCTTAAAATGTTTGCTCCAGCATCCTCTAAAAGTGCATCCTAAGTCATTCTTAAACAATGACCAGTAAAGGCGTTGCATTTGGTTTTGCCTAGAATTTTGCAACATTGTAAGGAATTTTTGCTAACGTATTTTTCCCAATAACTTGAATTGTCCACTTTGTTTCCCATAATTAATAAAAATACGTTGATACGGAATGGGGGTAACATTTGGAATAAAACTCTTGTTGTGTTTCATATCGTTGTATTCAGTTGCCTGATACGTTACTTGTTATTCATAAACAGTCTAGATCAGCGTTTCCCAAAGTGTGGGTCGCGACCCGGCACCGGGTTGCAGAAGAATTTTACCGGGTCGCGAAAAAATAATGTAAAAACACAAAAAAAAATTTTTTACATATTATTTTTTTATAACAGTTAGTTACTAGGAATAGTGGCAAAATGTGTATTTGTAGTTTTTCGTATAGCAGACTTTTTACTGAATTATGCAAGGAAATGCGGAGTGATCATAAGCACCTCCTTTTGAATTGTAATTCACGATGGCCTTTAAAAGGAAACGTCTGAGTTAA
This sequence comes from Ocypus olens, assembly GCA_910593695.2. NCBI lineage: Eukaryota > Metazoa > Arthropoda > Insecta > Coleoptera > Staphylinidae > Ocypus > Ocypus olens. The sequence continues at coordinate 10,200,750 of OU343051.1, read as the reverse complement.
AAGACGAAGCTTTGGCATTTCTGAATGAACACCCACCAAATAAAAACGATGCTATTTTTTTCATTTAAGGATAGATTCCTCGATTTTGAGTGGTTAATCAAAGTAGCTTATTTGTGCGACATATTTGCTGCATTCAATTAATTGAATTTAAATCTGCAAGGCTTTAGTTTAAATATTTTCAAAATATCGGAGAAAGTCGCTGCAATAATTAAAAAAATGACTCTGTGGAAATAACGACTTTCAAGAGAAGTTTTAAATCATTTGAAACATTACATAAATTTACGATGAAGAAGATTTACAAACACTATCAGTTTCAATTTAAGAACATCTTTGGGAGCTAATAAATACTACTTTCCGGATATTGTGACCATCATGTTACTTTCTCCGATTTCATGGTATCATAGTAATTTATATTTACGCTTTCATGGTTTATTTTCAGTTTAAATCATATTTTAAATCCACATCTAGCGTTTTGTAGACTCGGATGAAACGTTTAAAACGTCAAAATTATGAAAGATGGAAAAATTAGACTTCAAATTTAAAAACTCGGTTTACTCAAAAACTAAAAAGATTAAAAAAAAACATATTGTCTATAAGTTGCTCACAATTATTATTAACATAAATTTGCTATAACCATTATCGTTTCATAATTATAAACCAAAAATTATTTTTTTTTCTCGAATAACAATGATTTTATGAAAAATATTCTATAACAAAAGGTGTTCATTTTTTTGTTATCTTCAATATTTGTTTAAATGTTTTTGTGATATTTTTCCCACTTCCGGTGTACGAATTTTTGCCAAAAGCTTTCCAGTTCTTCAGATTATCAAATAATTTCATGTCAATTGCTTTATTAGTTTTTTAGATTTCAAAATAATCACACTTGAACAACTGCCGGTTCAATTGAACTTTTTACAAACCGAAAAAAAATAAATAAAACAATTGAAACACACCTTAAACTGTTGACATTCCTCTAAAATAGATTGCACTTTAAATATCTACTAAATTTTGAAAACATCCCTATCTTAGGTTTCAAAATAATCACATTTCAACATTCCCCTGCTTCAATTCTGAGGTCGAACATTTTCCAAACCGCCAAAAAATGAAAAAAAAACATTAAAACAACTTCTCAATTTTTCTAAATTCACTTAAAATATATTGCACTTATTTTTTCTGCAAACAATTGCATACGTTACTGCGCTAGATTTCGAAATAATCACACTTGAACACCTTTAATTTCATTTCTAAAGTCAAGCATTTTCCAAATCGCCAAAAAATATAAAATCAATTGAAATTTTTAAATTCACTCAAAATGTATTACACTTCATTTTTGCAAACATTCCCACCCTAGATTTCGAAATAATCACACTCCTGTTCAATTCTGAGGTTAAGTATTTTACAAGCCCAAAAAATTAAAAAAACAGTTGCAGCATTCTCGAACCTTTTCCAATTTAATCAAAATAGATTGCGTTTCGTGATTCTATTAAAATCTATCAACCCTCTTAGCCTCAATTTTGAAATATTTACCCTTAAACACTGAATTCAATTTTGTGGTTGGATATTTTCCAAGTTGCCTAGAAAATAAAAACGAATTGTAAAAAATTCCAGATTTCAAATTTACTGCAAACGGATTAATTTTCATTTCTATAATAAAATAGACAAACATCCTAGGCCCAAATGTTGCAATAATGACACGTGCAATAAAAGGCACTTTTTTACTTAAGTTTCAAGTTTTTCCGAAATTTCAACTCTGCAAAATCATGCATTCGCCTAGATTTTATAATTTCCTGGAAAACAATTTAGTGGATTATCTTCAAATTTTACAAGCACATTCTATAGATTAGTAGTAATAAAACTAGTAAATAATAAAAAGTAATGTGATTTACTTTTTCCAAAATTTCAATTCAAATATTTTTGAAAGTGCAAAATTATGCATTCACCTATATGTTCTTAATTTCCTAGAAAATCCCTTAGTGCATTGTCTTCAAATTGTAAAAGCACACTCTGTAGATTTCTAGTAATAAAGCAAGTAAATAATTCTAAAATAGTTTAAGCATGACCTTCTCGGTGTCATTGAACGGATGTGCCATTGAATGTAAACGATGTGTGAAGCTTTAATTTCCCAATTTAGATTTAAATGTAATGTGCAACTTGCCTCAAAAAAATTTGATTCAATAAAATAAGAGAAAAAGTAAAAAATCGATCCTGAAACAGCAGATTTTCAGCTTACAGAAATTACGTGCAAATTGGGTTGCATACAAATATAATATCTTTATTGGTGCAATAACGTAAATATAGTTTTACAGAAGTCAAAAAGGAAAAATGTGGAGTGGTTCGGAAATTCTATAGCGAAACCAGACTAATTTGAAACCATTAAAAAGGACTGAATAGGCTCACAAAAGGGTTACTTAAATACTAAGTTAAAATATAAATAGACATATAACAGCAAACATTTTAAAATACCATAGAAGCATATTATTAGGCTAAAGTAAAACTTACACAATAATAAAATCAGAATATGGGTCATGTCGGCATACATTGCTTGGTGATGGCCGAGGACACTTCCGCTTCCGTCAAAAATCGGGACACTTGCTCCCCCGTCAAAATTAGGGGCGCTTTTTTTCCAAACAAAAATGATCTTGACCGTCCATATAGTACAATATGGTTTCAGCAAGACTGCGCACTCTTGCACTATGCGCGTTTTTTTGACAAATGCTTTACGAATAGGTGAATTGGCAGGCGAGGACGGATAGAATAACCCGCGAGAGAAATGTATGCGTAGAATTAGCCTGGAAAAAATTCAAAATGTTCAAGAAGAATTTCTACATGTTGGTAGAAAAAAAAACGCGCCTAGTGCGGGGATGCGCCGTCTTGCTGAAACGATATTGTATTATTTGGAAGGTCAAGATCATTGTTGTTTGGAAAAATTGCTACAAGCGGTGAAACAAGGTCACTTTGCGAAAGCTCTAAATATCAAGTTTACTCGAAAAATTTCGTATGTAAGATCGCAATATTTTTATAGTGCCAGTCCGACAATGAAAAGATTTCAAAATCAAGATTTTTATCACTTATATGTGTTATTTACCACGATTAGCGCTTCTGAAAATTAAACCAATATTCGCGATAAATAGTTATTTTTTTATACAAGGCGATAAAATGATATATTATCGATGAGCGGAAATGTTAATTCACGAGCGACGTAGGAGCGAGTGGATTAATTTCGCGAGTCGATAATGATATTTTATCGTCGTGTGTAAAATTCTATTTTTTCTATAGCAGATTTTAAAGGCAGAGGCAACCATGATATTTACAATCAAGGCCCTTAGCAACGTTACCAATCCGATATCTTCAAAAATTTACAATCCAATATTTTCCCATTTACAGAACAATATTCTATCAATCAGAAAAAAAAACTATTGATTACAACACGGGAAATATGAATATATTTATATAAATATACTATTCATATTTCCCTAGTTGTAATAATAGCTATTATTAGACCGCGTGCGCCATCTATCGGACGATAGTGTTATAAAAAACGTGCCGTGTAAACATGCTTGCATGCAATTCGATTAAATTCTATCGCCACTTCAAGGTTAAAGTGTAATAGTATATTACGATACGCAATCGGTAAGTGCGTTCATACAGTCGAGAAAATATTGTTTAAAAACGAGGCCTGTAGACTTTACGCAGTGGTGCGTGAATATTGTTTGGTATTTTCCATAAATTGCGTCCTTGGCAATCGCGATATTATGTTTACGGATGGGGAATTTTTTTTATGCCCGTAACACTCGACTGCCAACATAAATTGTTGATTTTAATTGCGTAACTCTGTCTACTGTCATAACTTCGTGAGATATTAATATTAAAAAAAAATTATATCACAGTGAACGATACGTATATTTTTTTAACACACTGTATTCGCTACATTTTGGAATTTAAATCATTAAAATCGAGTAAGGCGTTCGAAAGTTAAACACTTTTTAAAAATCAAAAACGCTATTTATTGACTTTGAATATGAAAAACAACAGATTTTGGCAATTTTCTTTGAACGATATGTATTTTTCTTTATAATTTTTGAAAACACACAAAATTAGCTTTATTTTGAAATTGAAATCATCAAAATCAAGTAAGGCATTCGGAAGTTAAGCAATTTTTTAAAAACAAAAACGTGATTTTGTTAACTTTGAACTTGAAAAACAACAGATTTTGGCAACTTTCTTTGAACAATATGTATATTTCTTTATTATTTTTGAAAACACACTTAATTTTCTTTATTTTGGAATTTAAATCATCACAATCAAGTAAGGCGTTCCGAAGTTAAGCAATTTTAGAAAATCAAAAACGTATTTTTGTTGACTTTGAACTTTGAAAACAACATATTTTAGCAATTTTCTTTGAACGATATGTATATTTCTATAAATTTTTTTGCAAAACACACTAAATTTGCTATATTTTGGAATTTAAATCATCGAAATCCAGTATGGCGTTTGGAAGTTAAGCAATTTTTCAAAAACAAAAACGTGATTTTGTTAACTTTGAACTTAAAAAATAACAGATTTTGGCAGCTTTCTATGAACGATATTTCTTTATATTCTTTGAAAACGCACTAAATACGCTACATTTTGGAATTTAAACCATCAAAATCAAGTAAGGCCTTCGGAAGTTAAACAATTTTTCAAAATCAAAAACGTTGTTTTGCTGACTTTGAACTTGAAAAACAACTGATTTTGGCAACTTTCTTTAAACGATATGTATGTTTCTTTATATTTTTTGAAAACACAATGAATTTGCTTCATTTTGGAATTTAAATCATCAAAATCAATTAAGGCGTTCGGAAGATAAAAAAAAATTCAAAATAAAAAAACGCGATTTTGTTGATATTGATTTTGAAAAATTTAAGAGTTTGTCAATTTTCTTTACTTTGTGACATTAATATTTTTTATACTTTTAGCATATTAATTAATTATCAAGAAATGCTTTTAACACCTCGGCTATTTCTAAAAATCGAAATCGCGAATTTTTTGCCTTTGAACTTAATATAATAATATAATACTTTTTAAATTAAAGTAAAATTCTTTACATTTTTACAAATAATTCATCATTAAACTGTTTAATTGTATTTTATTGTATTGTATTTTATTTTAAACTGTTTAACTGACTTGTGTAAAGATGCACTGTCTATTAGCACAAATAAATTGGTTGATCAATCAATTGAATCAACCAATCAGATTGATCAAAGATACGTTCAATTTCTTAGCAATTCTATAAAATCAAAAATTTAAATTTCAACATGATTATTTCTTAAAATCCCTTTAAACCATACTAAATTTGAATTTTATTTAATTATTATTCTTATTATTTTTTCTTAATTTTGTAAATTTATTTTTAGTTTTGTATTACTGTATCTTGTGATTATTTTTGTAAAAGGGGTTATCCGTAAATAAATTATTATTATTATTATTATTATCATTAAGCCCAATTTTTAGAGATAAGATGAAGTACTTTTGCTCTAAAAAATAGTACTTGAACTTGTACCCAGAGCACCTTCTTGTCTTGAATTAATGAATGAAAAATAGAGGGTGGCGGGTGGTCTATATCCTTGCCTCCAACCCTCCAAACAAATCTCAGATATTTCATAAATAATTTTATTTGTCTAAGGAACAGAAAGCTGTTTGATTATTTTCTTATCAATTATGAATTAACTTACAATTGCAAAACTCTCGTTTGTGTTCTAAGAATTGGAGGGTAGGATAGTGCCCACCCACCACCCTTCGTTTCCACTTAAACTTAACCCAGAAGACTCCGTTTGATTAAAAAAAACTTCTGTCAAACAATTGGAGATTGAAAAGTTTCAAAATCGCCAATAAAAAGGGTTTCTGGATTATATTAAAGTAAAATCGGTGGGTGGTGGGTGGTCCCTATACCTGCCTCCAATCTGGTAAACAAACTTCAGATATTTCATAAATAATTTCATTTGTCTAAGGAACAGAAAACTGTTCGATTATTTTCTTATTAATTAATAACTAACTTACAATTGCAAAATCCTCGTTTGTGTTCTAAGAATTGGAGGATAGGATAGTGCCCACCCACTACCCTTCGTTTCCACTTAAACTTAACCCAGAAAACGCCGTTTGATTAAAAAAACTTCTGTCGAACAATTTCAGATTGAAAATTTTCAAAATCGCCGATAAAAAGGGTTTCTGGATTATATTAAAGTAAAATCGGTGGGTGGTGGGTGGTCCCTATACCTGACTCCAATCTGGTAAACAAACTTCAGATATTTCATAAATAATTTCATTTGTCTAAGGAACAGAAAACTGTTCGATTATTTTCTTAGTAATTAATAACTAACTTACAATTGCAAAATCCTCGTTTGTGTTCTAAGAATTGGAGGATAGGATAGTGCCCACCCACCACCCTTCGTTTCCACTTAAACTTAACCCAGAAAACGCCGTTTGATTAAAAAAACTTCTGTCGAACAATTTCAGATTGAAAATTTTCAAAATCGCCGATAAAAAGGGTTTCTGGATTATATTAAAGTAAAATCGGTGGGTGGTGGGTGGTCCCTATCCCTGCCTCCAATCTGGTAAACAAACTTCAGATATTTCATAAATAATTTTGTCTAAGGAACAGAAAGCGGTTTGATTATTTTCTTATTAATTATTAATTAACTTACAATTGCAAAATCCTGGTTTTTGTTCTAAGAATTAGAGGGTAGGATAGTGACCACCCACCACCCTTCGTTTCCACTTAAACTTAACCCAGAAAACTCCGTTTGATTAAAAAAACTTCTGTCAAACAAGTGGAGATTGAAAAGTTTCAAAATCGCCAAGAAAAAGGGTTTCTGGATTATTTTAAAGTAAAATCGGTGGGTGGTGGGTGGGCCCTATCCCTGCCTCCAATCTTGTAAACAAGCTTCAGATATTTCATAAATAATTTTGTCTAAGGAACAGAAAGCGGTTTGATTATTTTCTTATTAATTATTAATTAACTTACAATTGCAAAAACCTCGTTTGTGTTCTAAGAATTGAAGGGTAGGATAGTGCCCACCCACCACCCTTCGTTTCCACTTAAACTTAACCCGGAAAACGCCGTTTGATTAAAGAAACTTCTGTCAAACAATTGGAGATTGAAAATTTTCAAAATCGCCGATAAAAAGGGTTTCTGGATTATATTTAAGTAAAATCGGTGGGTGGTGGGTGGTCCCTATACCTGCCTCCAATCTGGTAAACAAACTTCAGATATTTCATAAATAATTTCATTTGTCTAAGGAACAGAAAACTGTTCGATTATGTTCTTATTAATTATTAATTAACTTACAATTGCAAAAACCTCGTTTGTGTTCTAAGAATTGAAGGGTAGGATAGTGCCCACCCACCACCCTTCGTTTCCACTTAAACTTAACCCGGAAAACGCCGTTTGATTAAAGAAACTTCTGTCAAACAATTGGAGATTGAAAATTTTCAAAATCGCCGATAAAAAGGGTTTCTGGATTATATTTAAGTAAAATCGGTGGGTGGTGGGTGGTCCCTATACCTGCCTCCAATCTGGTAAACAAACTTCAGATATTTCATAAATAATTTCATTTGTCTAAGGAACAGAAAACTGTTCGATTATGTTCTTATTAATTATTAATTAACTTACAATTGCAAAAACCTCGTTTGTGTTCTAAGAATTGAAGGGTAGGATAGTGCCCACCCACCACCCTTCGTTTCCACTTAAACTTAACCCGGAAAACGCCGTTTGATTAAAGAAACTTCTGTCAAACAATTGGAGATTGAAAATTTTCAAAATCGCCGATAAAAAGGGTTTCTGGATTATATTAAAGTAAAATCGGTGGGTGGTGGGTGGGCCCTATCCCTGCCTCCAATCTGGTAAACAAACTTCAGATATTTCATAAATAATTTTGTCTAAGGAACAGAAAGCGGTTTGATTATTTTCTTATTAATTATTAATTAACTTACAATTGCAAAAACCTCGTTTGTGTTCTAAGAATTGAAGGGTAGGATAGTGCCCACCCACCACCCTTCGTTTCCACTTAAACTTAACCCGGAAAACGCCGTTTGATTAAAGAAACTTCTGTCAAACAATTGGAGATTGAAAATTTTCAAAATCGCCGATAAAAAGGGTTTCTGGATTATATTTAAGTAAAATCGGTGGGTGGTGGGTGGTCCCTATACCTGCCTCCAATCTGGTAAACAAACTTCAGATATTTCATAAATAATTTCATTTGTCTAAGGAACAGAAAACTGTTCGATTATGTTCTTATTAATTATTAATTAACTTACAATTGCAAAATCCTTGTTTATGTTCTAAGAATTGGAGGGTAGGATAGTGCCCACCCACCACCCTTCGTTTCCACTTAAACTTAATCCAGAAGACTCTGTTTGATTAAAAAAACTTCTGTCAAACAATTGGAGATTGAAAAGTTTCAAAATCGCCAATAAAAAGGGTTTCTGGATTATATTGAAGTAAAATCGGTGGGTGGTGGGTGGTGGGTGGTCCCTATCCCTGCCTCCAATCTGGTAAACAAACTTCAGATATTTCATAAATAATTTTGTCTAAGGAACAGAAAGCGGTTTGATTATTTTTTTATTAATTATTAATTAACTTACAATTGCAAAATCCTTGTTTGTGTTCTAAGAATTGGAGGGTAGGATAGTGCCCACCCACCACCCTTCGTTTCCACTTAAACTTAACCCAGAAAACGCCGTTTGATTAAAAAGAACTTCTGTCAAACAATAAAAAGGATTTCTGGATTACTGTAAAGTAAAATCGGACGGTGGTGGGATTTGTTTTTCAGGGTTAGAGGCGGGGATAAGGCCCGCCAACCACCCTCCATTTATATTTCAATTAAATCCAGAAACCCCTTTTATTGGTGATTATGAAACTTTTCAATTTCCAATTCTTTATCAGAAGTTTTTTTTTTAATCAAACGGTGTTTTCTGGGTTAAGTTTAAGTGGGAACGAAGGGTGGCGGGTGGTCACTAACCCACCCCTCAATCCTTATAGCACGAAACAGGGTTTTGCAATTGATAAAAAAAATAATTAAACTGTTTTATAATCCTTCGAAAAAAGAATTTATTTATTGAAAATCTGAGGTTTGTTTTCAGGATTGGAGGCAGAGTTGGGACCACCCACCACTTATCATTTCAGGATATTTTTCTCCCAGAATTTAAGAACACTAATGTGGATGTTACATCATTTTGCAATATTTACTGATCAAGCTAATCGGGTAATTATCCCCTTAAGAATTTTTCGCTTATCAATTTTTATTGTTAAAAATTACCGATATTCCACATTCCAAACAAATAATATAACCGATAAATTAGGGAGTTTGCACGGAACAGGTTCAGCATCAGTTCGTTTCGATTCTATCTTTTACACTGGAGACGGGAGCGTCGTGGTAGCAGTGTCGCTAGGAGTAATTTTTAATTTTTTCCAAATATTTCATAGAAACATATATATTTATCTTTTTTCAATTACCTCCCTAGACAATTGGCTGGAAACGCCCTTGTGTAATTGTTAACCATTTTAATACGATTAATAAATAGTTGTAGGTTTAAACAACACTCGTACTTCGTGTAGTAAGTTTTAGGATTTATTAAGTCCTTCAACAACAACAATAAACAAATACCAAACACTAGTCCTAGTCGCGACTTGGGTGTTACATACTTCCCATGCACTCAATCGAAACGCAGCGTTTACCGACGAGTTGCAAGAATAGCGGCGTCATTCGGCTAGTTATTCCTATGCCACGATGGCAGTACGAGCGCTTCCTCCCAGCCGCCTACGTCCATGCGCTAAACAACCAGTTATTCTCGGTCGAAGCGGACGTAAGTGAACTTTTCCGGCCGGGGAGAGAATTCGTGATAACCAATGTCAACAATCCCGCCGAGGACAAAAACAAACTTTCTGTAAACAAACATAACCCGTATTCGTATTTAGTAATAGCCGTGACATTGACATTCGTGACAATTCAGTTAATTTAAATACGCAGAACATGAGCGATTCGGACGCTTCGGAAGTAAAAAATAGCGGCCGAGCATCCGCGCTACCGGAGAAGTCGCGCTTGCGCTACGAGCGCACCTACACCATTTTCAAAGAGTGGTGCACCTCGAAAAAAATCGAAGAAATAAACGAAGCCGCCGTCCTCACCTACTTCAACGAAAGGTCGTCCATACTAAAATCCCCGACGAGTCTATGGAGCGAATACTCGATGCTGAAACCAACCCTGAGCATCCACGAAAACATCGACATAAGACAATTCAAGCAGCTGCTGGCGTACATCAAGCAAAAGAACGACGGCCACGTTCCCAAGAAACTGAAAATCTTCCGAAGCAAAGAGGTGCAACGGTTCATCAACGAAGCTCCCGACGATGAATTCCTCCTGATGAAAGTCGTGATGATCTTGGGAATCTCCGGAGCGTGCCGGATACGCGAGCTGTACAGGTTGCATTTTAACAACGTCGAGATGACGCCCAACGTGGCTATTGTTAAAATTATGCAGGGGAAGAACAAAATCCTGCGAAGATTCGTTGTCACCGATGGGTTTCTTGGGATGAATTGGCTGCAGATTTTTAAAAAATACATGAACTTACGGCCCGATATGAAAGATAGCAGATTGTTTATGCGCTACAGCAAGGGTAAATGCGTGCGGCAAGTTGTCGGTCGGCAGTGTTTGTCCGAAATACCGAGCAAAATTGCCATGTTTCTGAATTTGGAAGATCACAAAAATTACACGGGTCGCAGTATCAAAAGAACCTCTGCTAATTTGATAGGTAATACCGGTGCGGAAGTATTCGCTTTGGAAAGGTATGGGGGATGGAAACATGACGATGCTGCTAACTGCCATGACATGGTAAGCTATGCATTTTCTATTTCTGTAGTGCGATTTTAAAATATATTTTTCTAAAATCAATACAAAAATTAGCGTTTCCCCTCCTATTTGATAACACAAAGTTGACGTTTCTCGAAGAGCTAACGCCATCTTACACAATTCCAGCTCGTTAGTAGCAAAAAAATTAAATTATTATTAGTCACCGTGAACATGTAAGAACTTTTTAAAAAAAGTCGATTTTTTCAGACTTTGATCGGCCGTAGCGGCTAAACGAAAACTCCAAATTGAACGCGGTTTGCAAATCTGAGCTCCTCGTATGTCAATTAGTCGGATTAGAGATTTTTAATTTTTCATGAAAACACGAAAAAAAGACATGAGTAAACCCCTTGGAAATTTGTTAAAAAATGCAACTTTCTTAATAATCATCGTAGACTATTGAATTTAACTTTTTTTTCATCAGAAAGACGAGAGAAATTGATTGCCGTTAAAAAATTTCAGCTAACTTCAATGGCAAAAAAATTAGTCAGTCATAGTGAACATTTTTGAAAATTTACGAAAATAATTGATTTTTCAGACTTTGATCGGCCGTAGCGGCCAAACGAAAACTCCAAATTGAACGCGGTTTGCAAATCTGAGCTCCTCGTATGTCAATTAGTCGGATTAGAGATTTTTAATTTTTCATGAAAACACGAAAAAAAGACATGACTAACCCCCTTGGAAATTTTGTTAAAAAATGCAACTTTCTTAAAAATCATCGTAGACTATTGAATTTAACTTTATTTTCATCAGAAAGACGAGAGAAATTGATTGCCGTTAAAAAATTTCAGCTAACTTCAATATCAAAAAAATTAGTCAGTCACCTTGAGGATTTTGGAAAAATTAAGAAAATAATTGATTTTTCAGACTTTGATCGGCCGTAGCGGCCAAACGAAAACTCCAAATTGAACGCGGTTTGCAAATCTGAGCTTCTCGTACGTCAATTAGTCGGATTAGATATTTTGAATTTTTGATGAAATCGTGAAAAAATACATGACTAACCCCCTTGGAAATTTTGTTAAAAAATGCAACTTTCTTAAAAATCATCGTAGACTATTGAATTTAACTTTATTTTCATCAGAAAGACGAGAGAAATTGATTGCCGTTAAAAAATTTCAGCTAACTTCAATATCAAAAAAATTAGTCAGTCACCTTGAGGATTTTGGAAAAATTAAGAAAATAATTGATTTTTCAGACTTTGATCGGCCGTAGCGGCCAAACGAAAACTCCAAATTGAACGCGGTTTGCAAATCTGAGCTTCTCGTACGTCAATTAGTCGGATTCGAGATTTTGAATTTTTGATGAAATCGTGAAAAAATACATGACTAACCCCCTTGGAAATTTTGTTAAAAAATGCAACTTTCTTAAAAATCATCGTAGACTATTGAATTTAACTTTATTTTCATCAGAAAGACGAGAGTAATTGATTGCCGTTAAAAAATTTCAGCTAACTTCAATAGCAAAAAAATTAGTCAGTCACCATGAGGATTTTGGAAAATTTAAGAAAATAATTGATTTTTCAGACTTTGATCGGCCGTAGCGGCCAAACGAAAACTCCAAATTGAACGCGGTTTGCAAATCTGAGCTTCTCGTACGTCAATTAGTCGGATTAGAGATTTTGAATTTTTGATGAAATCGTGAAAAAATACATGACTAACCCCCTTGGAAATTTTGTTAAAAAATGCAACTTTCTTAAAAATCATCGTAGACTATTGAATTTAACTTTATTTTCATCAGAAAGACGAGAGAAATTGATTGCCGTTAAAAAATTTCAGCTAACTTCAATAGCAAAAAAATTAGTCAGTCACCATGAGGATTTTGGAAAATTTAAGAAAATAATTGATTTTTCAGACTTTGATCGGCCGTAGCGGCCAAACGAAAACTCCAAATTGAACGCGGTTTGCAAATCTGAGCTTCTCGTACGTCAATTAGTCGGATTAGAGATTTTGAATTTTTGGTGAAATCGTGCAAAAATACATGACTAACCCCCTTGGAAATTTTGTTAAAAAATGCAACTTTCTTAAAAATCATCGTAGACTATTGAATTTAACTTTATTTTCATCAGAAAGACGAGAGAAATTGATTGCCGTTAAAAAATTTCAGCTAACTTCAATAGCAAAAAAATTAGTCAGTCACCATGAGGATTTTGGAAAATTTAAGAAAATAATTGATTTTTCAGACTTTGATCGGCCGTAGCGGCCAAACGAAAACTCCAAATTGAACGCGGTTTGCAAATCTGAGCTTCTCGTACGTCAATTAGTCGGATTAGAGATTTTGAATTTTTGATGAAATCGTGAAAAAATACATGACTAACCCCCTTGGAAATTTTGTTAAAAAATGCAACTTTCTTAAAAATCATCGTAGACTATTGAATTTAACTTTATTTTCATCAGAAAGACGAGAGAAATTGATTGCCGTTAAAAAATTTCAGCTAACTTCAATATCAAAAAAATTAGTCAGTCACCTTGAGGATTTTGGAAAAATTAAGAAAATAATTGATTTTTCAGACTTTGATCGGCCGTAGCGGCCAAACGAAAACTCCAAATTGAACGCGGTTTGCAAATCTGAGCTTCTCGTACGTCAATTAGTCGGATTAGATATTTTGAATTTTTGATGAAATCGTGAAAAAATACATGACTAACCCCCTTGGAAATTTTGTTAAAAAATGCAACTTTCTTAAAAATCATCGTAGACTATTGAATTTAACTTTATTTTCATCAGAAAGACGAGAGAAATTGATTGCCGTTAAAAAATTTCAGCTAACTTCAATATCAAAAAAATTAGTCAGTCACCTTGAGGATTTTGGAAAAATTAAGAAAATAATTGATTTTTCAGACTTTGATCGGCCGTAGCGGCCAAACGAAAACTCCAAATTGAACGCGGTTTGCAAATCTGAGCTTCTCGTACGTCAATTAGTCGGATTCGAGATTTTGAATTTTTGATGAAATCGTGAAAAAATACATGACTAACCCCCTTGGAAATTTTGTTAAAAAATGCAACTTTCTTAAAAATCATCGTAGACTATTGAATTTAACTTTATTTTCATCAGAAAGACGAGAGTAATTGATTGCCGTTAAAAAATTTCAGCTAACTTCAATAGCAAAAAAATTAGTCAGTCACCATGAGGATTTTGGAAAATTTAAGAAAATAATTGATTTTTCAGACTTTGATCGGCCGTAGCGGCCAAACGAAAACTCCAAATTGAACGCGGTTTGCAAATCTGAGCTTCTCGTACGTCAATTAGTCGGATTAGAGATTTTGAATTTTTGATGAAATCGTGAAAAAATACATGACTAACCCCCTTGGAAATTTTGTTAAAAAATGCAACTTTCTTAAAAATCATCGTAGACTATTGAATTTAACTTTATTTTCATCAGAAAGACGAGAGTAATTGATTGCCGTTAAAAAATTTCAGCTAACTTCAATAGCAAAAAAATTAGTCAGTCACCATGAGGATTTTGGAAAATTTAAGAAAATAATTGATTTTTCAGACTTTGATCGGCCGTAGCGGCCAAACGAAAACTCCAAATTGAACGCGGTTTGCAAATCTGAGCTTCTCGTACGTCAATTAGTCGGATTAGAGATTTTGAATTTTTGATGAAATCGTGAAAAAATACATGACTAACCCCCATGGAAAATTTGTTAAAAAATGCAACTTTCTTAAAAATCATCGTAGACTATTGAATTTAACTTTATTTTCATCAGAAAGACGAGAGAAATTGATTGCCGTTAAAAAATTTCAGCTAACTTCAATAGCAAAAAAATTAGTCAGTCACCATGAGGATTTCGGAAAATTTAAGAAAATAATTGATTTTTCAGACTTTGATCGGCCGTAGCGGCCAAACGAAAACTCCAAATTGAACGCGGTTTGCAAATCTGAGCTTCTCGTACGTCAATTAGTCGGATTAGAGATTTTGAATTTTTGATGAAATCGTGAAAAAATACATGACTAACCCCCTTGGAAATTTTGTTAAAAAATGCAACTTTCTTAAAAATCATCGTAGACTATTGAATTTAACTTTATTTTCATCAGAAAGACGAGAGAAATTGATTGCCGTTAAAAAATTTCAGCTAACTTCAATATCAAAAAAATTAGTCAGTCACCTTGAGGATTTTGGAAAAATTAAGAAAATAATTGATTTTTCAGACTTTGATCGGCCGTAGCGGCCAAACGAAAACTCCAAATTGAACGCGGTTTGCAAATCTGAGCTTCTCGTACGTCAATTAGTCGGATTCGAGATTTTGAATTTTTGATGAAATCGTGAAAAAATACATGACTAACCCCCTTGGAAATTTTGTTAAAAAATGCAACTTTCTTAAAAATCATCGTAGACTATTGAATTTAACTTTATTTTCATCAGAAAGACGAGAGTAATTGATTGCCGTTAAAAAATTTCAGCTAACTTCAATAGCAAAAAAATTAGTCAGTCACCATGAGGATTTTGGAAAATTTAAGAAAATAATTGATTTTTCAGACTTTGATCGGCCGTAGCGGCCAAACGAAAACTCCAAATTGAACGCGGTTTGCAAATATGAGCTTCTCGTACGTCAATTAGTCGGATTAGAGATTTTGAATTTTTGATGAAATCTTGAAAAAATACATGACTAACCCCCTTGGAAATTTTGTTAAAAAATGCAACTTTCTTAAAAATCATCGTAGACTATTGAATTTAACTTTATTTTCATCAGAAAGACGAGAGAAATTGATTGCCGTTAAAAAATTTCAGCTAACTTCAATATCAAAAAAATTAGTCAGTCACCTTGAGGATTTTGGAAAAATTAAGAAAATAATTGATTTTTCAGACTTTGATCGGCCGTAGCGGCCAAACGAAAACTCCAAATTGAACGCGGTTTGCAAATCTGAGCTTCTCGTACGTCAATTAGTCGGATTAGAGATTTTGAATTTTTGATGAAATCGTGGAAAAATACATGACTAACCCCCTTGGAAATTTTGTTAAAAAATGCAACTTTCTTAAAAATCATCGTAGACTATTGAATTTAACTTTATTTTCATCAGAAAGATGAGAGAAATTGATTGCCGTTAAAAAATTTCAGCTAACTTCAATAGCAAAAAAAATAGTCAGTCACCATGAGGATTTTGGAAAATTTAAGAAAATAATTGATTTTTCAGACTTTGATCGGCCGTAGCGGCCAAACGAAAACTCCAAATTGAACGCGGTTTGCAAATCTGAGCTTCTCGTACGTCAATTAGTCGGATTAGAGATTTTGAATTTTTGATGAAATCGTGAAAAAATACATGACTGAACCCCCTTGGAAATTTTGTTAAAAAATGCAACTTTCTTAAAAATCATCGTAGACTATTGAATTTAACTTTATTTTCATCAGAAAGACGAGAGAAATTGATTGCCGTTAAAAAATTTCAGCTAACTTCAATAGCAAAAAAATTAGTCAGTCACCATGAGGATTTTGGAAAATTTAAGAAAATAATTGATTTTTCAGACTTTGATCGGCCGTAGCGGCCAAACGAAAACTCCAAATTGAACGCGGTTTGCAAATCTGAGCTTCTCGTACGTCAATTAGTCGGATTAGAGATTTTGAATTTTTGATGAAATCGTGAAAAAATACATGACTAACCCCCTTGGAAATTTTGTTAAAAAATGCAACTTTCTTAAAAATCATCGTAGACTATTGAATTTAACTTTATTTTCATCAGAAAGACGAGAGAAATTGATTGCCGTTAAAAAATTTCAGCTAACTTCAATATCAAAAAAATTAGTCAGTCACCTTGAGGATTTTGGAAAAATTAAGAAAATAATTGATTTTTCAGACTTTGATCGGCCGTAGCGGCCAAACGAAAACTCCAAATTGAACGCGGTTTGCAAATCTGAGCTTCTCGTACGTCAATTAGTCGGATTAGAGATTTTGAATTTTTGATGAAATCGTGAAAAAATACATGACTAACCCCCTTGGAAATTTTGTTAAAAAATGCAACTTTCTTAAAAATCATCGTAGACTATTGAATTTAACTTTATTTTCATCAGAAAGACGAGAGAAATTGATTGCCGTTAAAAAATTTCAGCTAACTTCAATAGCAAAAAAAATTAGTCAGTCACCATGAGGATTTTGGAAAATTTAAGAAAATAATTGATTTTTCAGACTTTGATCGGCCGTAGCGGCTAAACGAAAACTCCAAATTGAACGCGGTTTGCAAATCTGAGCTTCTCGTACGTCAATTAGTCGGATTAGAGATTTTGAATTTTTGATGAAATCGTGAAAAAATACATGACTAACCCCCTTGGAAATTTTGTTAAAAAATGCAACTTTCTTAAAAATCATCGTAGACTATTGAATTTAACTTTATTTTCATCAGAAAGACGAGAGAAATTGATTGCCGTTAAAAAATTTCAGCTAACTTCAATATCAAAAAAATTAGTCAGTCACCTTGAGGATTTTGGAAAAATTAAGAAAATAATTGATTTTTCAGACTTTGATCGGCCGTAGCGGCCAAACGAAAACTCCAAATTGAACGCGGTTTGCAAATCTGAGCTTCTCGTACGTCAATTAGTCGGATTAGAGATTTTGAATTTTTGATGAAATCGTGAAAAAATACATGACTAACCCCCTTGGAAATTTTGTTAAAAAATGCAACTTTCTTAAAAATCATCGTAGACTATTGAATTTAACTTTATTTTCATCAGAAAGACGAGAGAAATTGATTGCCGTTAAAAAATTTCAGCTAACTTCAATATCAAAAAGTTAGTCAGTCACCTTGAGGATTTTGGAAAAATTAAGAAAATAATTGATTTTTCAGACTTTGATCGGCCGTAGCGGCCAAACGAAAACTCCAAATTGAACGCGGTTTGCAAATCTGAGCTTCTCGTACGTCAATTAGTCGGATTAGAGATTTTGAATTTTTGATGAAATCGTGAAAAAATACATGACTAACCCCCTTGGAAATTTTGTTAAAAAATGCAACTTTCTTAAAAATCATCGTAGACTATTGAATTTAACTTTATTTTCATCAGAAAGACGAGAGAAATTGATTGCCGTTAAAAAATTTCAGCTAACTTCAATAGCAAAAAAATTAGTCAGTCACCATGAGGATTTCGGAAAATTTAAGAAAATAATTGATTTTTCAGACTTTGATCGGCCGTAGCGGCCAAACGAAAACTCCAAATTGAACGCGGTTTGCAAATCTGAGCTTCTCGTACGTCAATTAGTCGGATTAGAGATTTTGAATTTTTGATGAAATCGTGAAAAAATACATGACTAACCCCCTTGGAAATTTTGTTAAAAAATGCAACTTTCTTAAAAATCATCGTAGACTATTGAATTTAACTTTATTTTCATCAGAAAGACGAGAGAAATTGATTGCCGTTAAAAAATTTCAGCTAACTTCAATAGCAAAAAAATTAGTCAGTCACCATGAGGATTTCGGAAAATTTAAGAAAATAATTGATTTTTCAGACTTTGATCGGCCGTAGCGGCCAAACGAAAACTCCAAATTGAACGCGGTTTGCAAATCTGAGCTTCTCGTACGTCAATTAGTCGGATTAGAGATTTTGAATTTTTGATGAAATCGTGAAAAAATACATGACTAACCCCCTTGGAAATTTTGTTAAAAAATGCAACTTTCTTAAAAATCATCGTAGACTATTGAATTTAACTTTATTTTCATCAGAAAGACGAGAGTAATTGATTGCCGTTAAAAAATTTCAGCTAACTTCAATAGCAAAAAAATTAGTCAGTCACCATGAGGATTTTGGAAAATTTAAGAAAATAATTGATTTTTCAGACTTTGATCGGCCGTAGCGGCCAAACGAAAACTCCAAATTGAACGCGGTTTGCAAATCTGAGCTTCTCGTACGTCAATTAGTCGGATTAGAGATTTTGAATTTTTGATGAAATCGTGAAAAAATACATGACTAACCCCCTTGGAAATTTTGTTAAAAAATGCAACTTTCTTAAAAATCATCGTAGACTATTGAATTTAACTTTATTTTCATCAGAAAGACGAGAGTAATTGATTGCCGTTAAAAAATTTCAGCTAACTTCAATAGCAAAAAAATTAGTCAGTCACCATGAGGATTTTGGAAAATTTAAGAAAATAATTGATTTTTCAGACTTTGATCGGCCGTAGCGGCCAAACGAAAACTCCAAATTGAACGCGGTTTGCAAATCTGAGCTTCTCGTACGTCAATTAGTCGGATTAGAGATTTTGAATTTTTGGTGAAATCGTGCAAAAATACATGACTAACCCCCTTGGAAATTTTGTTAAAAAATGCAACTTTCTTAAAAATCATCGTAGCTATTGAATTTAACTTTATTTTCATCAGAAAGACGAGAGAAATCGATTGCCGTTAAAAAATTTCAGCTAACTTCAATAGCAAAAAAATTAGTCAGTCACAATGAGGATTTTGGAAAATTTAAGAAAATAATTAATTTTTCAGACTTTGATCGGCCGTAGCGGCCAAACGAAAACTCCAAATTGAACGCGGTTTGCAAATCTAAACTTCTCGTACGTCAATTAGTCGGATTGGAGATTTTAAATTTTTGATGAAATCGTGAAAAAATACATGAGTAACCCCCTTGGAAATTTTGTTAAAAAATGCAACTTTCTTAAAAATCATCGTAGACAATTGAATTTAACTTTATTTTCATCAGAAAGACGAGAGAAATTGATTGCCGTTAAAAAATTTCAGCTAACTTCAATAGCAAAAAAATCAGTCAGTCACCATGAGGATTTTGGAAAATTTAGGAAAATAATTGATTTTTCAGACTTTGATCGGCCGTAGCGGCCAAACGAAAACTCCAAATTGAACGCGGTTTGCAAATCTGAGCTTCTCGTACGTCAATTAGTCGGATTAGAGATTTTGAATTTTTGATGAAATCGCGAAAAAATACATGACTAACCCCCTAGGAAATTTTGTTAAAAAATGCAACTTTCTTAAAAATCATCGTAGACCATTGAATTTAACTTTATTTTCATCAGAAAGACGAGAGAAATCGATTGCCGTTAAAAAATTTCAGCTAACTTCAATAGCAAAAAAATTAGTCAGTCACCATGAGGATTTTGGAAAAATTAAGAAAATAATTAATTTTTCAGACTTTGATCGGCCGTAGCGGCCAAACGAAAACTCCAAATTGAACGCGGTTTGCAAATCTGAGCTTCTCGTACGTCAATTAGTCGGATCGGAGATTTTGAATTTTTGATGAAATCGTGAAAAAATACATGAGTAACCCCCTTGGAAATTTTGTTAAAAAATGCAACTTTCTTAAAAATCATCGTAGACAATTGAATTTAACTTTATTTTCATCAGAAAGACGAGAGAAATTGATTGCCGTTAAAAAATTTCATCTAACTTCAATAGCAAAAAAATTAGTCAGTCACCATGAGGATTTTGGAAAATTTAGGAAAATAATTGATTTTTCAGACTTTGATCGGCCGTAGCGGCCAAACGAAAACTCCAAATTGAACGCGGTTTGCAAATCTGAGCTTCTCGTACGTCAATTAGTCGGATTAGAGATTTTGAACTTTTGATGAAATTGCGAAAAAATACATGACTAACCCCCTTGGAAATTTTGTTAAAAAATGCAACTTTCTTAAAAATCATCGTAGACAATTGAATTTAACTTTATTTTCATCAGAAAGACGAGAGAAATTGATTGCCGTTAAAAAATTTCATCTAACTTCAATAGCAAAAAAATTAGTCAGTCACCATGAGGATTTTGGAAAATTTAGGAAAATAATTGATTTTTCAGACTTTGATCGGCCGTAGCGGCCAAACGAAAACTCCAAATTGAACGCGGTTTGCAAATCTGAGCTTCTCGTACGTCAATTAGTCGGATTAGAGATTTTGAACTTTTGATGAAATCGCGAAAAAATACATGACTAACCCCCTTGGAAATTTTGTTAAAAAATGCAACTTTCTTAAAAATCATCGTAGACTATTGAATTTAACTTTATTTTCATCAGAAAGACGAGAGAAATTGAATGCCGTTAAAATATTTCAGCTAACTTCACTAGCAAAAAAATTAGTCAGTCACCATGAGGATTTTGGAAAAATTAAGAAAATAATTGATTTTTCAGACTTTGATCGGCCGTAGCGGCCAAACGAAAACTCCAAATTCGGTTTGCAAATCTGAGCTTCTCGTACGTCAATTAGTCGGATTAGAGATTTTGAATTTTTGATGAAATCGCGAAAAAATACATGACTAACCCCCTAGGAAATTTTGTTAAAAAATGCAACTTTCTTAAAAATCATCGTAGACTATTGAATTTAACTTTATTTTCATCAGAAAGACGAGAGAAATTGATTGCCGTTAAAAAATTTCAGCTAACTTCAAAGGCAAAAAAATTAGTCAGTCACCATGAGGATTTTGGAAAATTTAGGAAAATAATTGATTTTTCAGACTTTGATCGGCCGTAGCGGCCAAACGAAAACTCCAAATTGAACGCGGTTTGCAAATCTGAGCTTCTCGTACGTCAATTAGTCGGATTAGAGATTTTGAATTTTTGATGAAATCGCGAAAAAATACATGAATAACCTTGGAAATTTTGTTAAAAAATGCAACTTTCTTAAAAATCATCGTAGACTATTGAATTTAACTTTATTTTCATCAGAAAGACGAGAGAAATTGAATGCCGTTAAAATATTTCAGCTAACTTCACTAGCAAAAAAATTAGTCAGTCACCATGAGGATTTTGGAAAAATTAAGAAAATAATTGATTTTTCAGACTTTGATCGGCCGTAGCGGCCAAATGAAAACTCCAAATTGAACGCGGTTTGCAAATCTGAGCTTCTCGTACGTCAATTAGTCGGATTAGAGATTTTGAATTTTTGATGAAATCGTGAAAAAATACATGAGTAACCCCCTTGGAAATTTTGTTAAAAAATGCAACTTTCTTAAAAATCATCGTAGACCATTGAATTTAACTTTATTTTCATCAGAAAGACGAGAGAAATCGATTGCCGTTAAAAAATTTCAGCTAACTTCAATAGCGAAAAAATTAGTCAGTCAATATGAGGATTTTGGAAAATTTAAGAAAATAATTAATTTTTCAGACTTTGATCGGCCGTAGCGGCCAAACGAAAACTCCAAATTGAACGCGGTTTGCAAATCTAAACTTCTCGTACGTCAATTAGTCGGATTGGAGATTTTAAATTTTTGATGAAATCGTGAAAAAATACATGAGTAAACCCCTTGGAAATTTTGTTAAAAAATGCAACTTTCTTAAAAATCATCGTGGACAATTGAATTTAACTTTATTTTCATCAGAAAGACGAGAGAAATTGATTGCCGTTAAAAAATTTCAGCTAACTTCAATAGCAAAAAAATTAGTCAGTCACCATGAGGATTTTGGAAAATTTAGGAAAATAATTGATTTTTCAGACTTTGATCGGCCGTAGCGGCCAAACGAAAACTCCAAATTGAACGCGGTTTGCAAATCTGAGCTTCTCGTACGTCAATTAGTCGGATTAGAGATTTTGAATTTTTGATGAAATCGCGAAAAAATACATGACTAACCCCCTAGGAAATTTTGTAAAAAAATGCAACTTTCTTAAAAATCATCGTAGACTATTGAATTTAACTTTATTTTCATCAGAAAGACGAGAGAAATTGATTGCCGTTAAAAAATTTCAGCTAACTTCAATAGCAAAAAAATTAGTCAGTCACCATGAGGATTTTGGAAAAATTAAGAAAATAATTGATTTTTCAGACTTTGATCGGCCGTAGCGGCCAAACGAAAACTCCAAATTGAACGCGGTTTGCAAATCTGAGCTTCTCGTACGTCAATTAGTCGGATTAGAGATTTTGAATTTTTGATGAAATCGCGAAAAAATACATGACTAACCCCCTAGGAAATTTTGTTAAAAAATGCAACTTTCTTAAAAATCATCGTAGACCATTGAATTTAACTTTATTTTCATCAGAAAGACGAGAGAAATCGATTGCCGTTAAAAAATTTCAGCTAACTTCAATAGCAAAAAAAATAGTCAGTCACCATGAGGATTTTGGAAAATTTAAGAAAATAATTAATTTTTCAGACTTTGATCGGCCGTAGCGGCCAAACGAAAACTCCAAATTGAACGCGGTTTGCAAATCTGAGCTTCTCGTACGTCAATTAGTCGGATTGGAGATTTTGAATTTTTGATGAAATCGTGAAAAAATACATGAGTAACCCCCTTGGAAATTTTGTTAAAAAATGCAACTTTCTTAAAAATCATCGTAGACAATTGAATTTAACTTTATTTTCATCAGAAAGACGAGAGAAATTGATTGCCGTTAAAAAATTTCATCTAACTTCAATAGCAAAAAAATTAGTCAGTCACCATGAGGATTTTGGAAAATTTAGGAAAATAATTGATTTTTCAGACTTTGATCGGCCGTAAGCGGCCAAACGAAAACTCCAAATTGAACGCGGTTTGCAAATCTGAGCTTCTCGTACGTCAATTAGTCGGATTAGAGATTTTGAATTTTTGATGAAATCGCGAAAATATACATGACTAACCCCCTAGGAAATTTTGTAAAAAAATGCAACTTTCTTAAAAATCATCGTAGACCATTGAATTTAACTTTATTTTCATCAGAAAGACGAGAGAAATTGATTGCCGTTAAAAAATTTCAGCTAACTTCAATAGCAAAAAAATTAGTCAGTCACCATGAGGATTTTGGAAAATTTAGGAAAATAATTGATTTTTCAGACTTTGATCGGCCGTAGCGGCCAAACGAAAACTCCAAATTGAACGCGGTTTGCAAATCTGAGCTTCTCGTACGTCAATTAGTCGGATTAGAGATTTTGAATTTTTTGATGAAATCGCGAAAAAATACATGACTAACCCCCTAGGAAATTTTGTTAAAAAATGCAACTTTCTTAAAAATCATCGTAGGACAATTGAATTTAACTTTATTTTCATCAGAAAGACGAGAGAAATTGATTGCCGTTAAAAAATTTCATCTAACTTCAATAGCAAAAAAATTATTCAGTCACCATGAGGATTTTGGAAAATTTAGGAAAATAATTGATTTTTCAGACTTTGATCGGCCGTAGCGGCCAAACGAAAACTCCAAATTGAACGCGGTTTGCAAATCTGAGCTTCTCGTACGTCAATTAGTCGGATTAGAGATTTTGAACTTTTGATGAAATCGCGAAAAAATACATGACTAACCCCCTTGGAAATTTTGTTAAAAAATGCAACTTTCTTAAAAATCATCGTAGACTATTGAATTTAACTTTATTTTCATCAGAAAGACGAGAGAAATTGAATGCCGTTAAAATATTTCAGCTAACTTCACTAGCAAAAAAAATTAGTCAGTCACCATGAGGATTTTGGAAAAATTAAGAAAATAATTGATTTTTTCAGACTTTGATCGGCCGTAGCGGCCAAACGAAAACTCCAAATTGAACGCGGTTTGCAAATCTGAGCTTCTCGTACGTCAATTAGTCGGATTAGAGATTTTGAATTTTTGATGAAATCGCGAAAAAATACATGACTAACCCCCTAGGAAATTTTGTTAAAAAATGCAACTTTCTTAAAAATCATCGTAGACTATTGAATTTAACTTTATTTTCATCAGAATGACGAGAGAAATTGATTGCCGTTAAAAAAATTCAGCTAACTTCAAAGGCAAAAAAATTAGTCAGTCACCATGAGGATTTTGGAAAATTCAAGAAAATAATTGATTTTTCAGACTTTGATCGGCCGTAGCGGCCAAACGAAAACTCCAAATTGAACGCGGTTTGCAAATCTGAGCTTCTCGTACGTCAATTAGTCGGATTAGAGATTTTGAATTTTTGATGAAATCGCGAAAAAATACATGACTAACCCCCTAGGAAATTTTGTTAAAAAATGCAACTTTCTTAAAAATCATCGTAGACTATTGAATTTAACTTTATTTTCATCAGAAAGACGAGAGAAATTGATTGCCGTTAAAAAATTTCAGCTAACTTCAAAGGCAAAAAAATTAGTCAGTCACCATGAGGATTTTGGAAAATTCAAGAAAATAATTGATTTTTCAGACTTTGATCGGCCGTAGCGGCCAAACGAAAACTCCAAATTGAACGCGGCTTGCAAATCTGAGCTTCTCGTACGTCAATTAGTCGGATTAGAGATTTTGAATTTTTGATGAAATCGTGAAAAAATACATGAGTAACCCCCTTGGAAATTTTGTTAAAAAATGCAACTTTCTTAAAAATCATCGTAGACAATTGAATTTAACTTTATTTTCATCAGAAAGACGAGAGAAATTGATTGCCGTTAAAAAATTTCAGCTAACTTCAATAGCAAAAAAATTAGTCAGTCACCATGAGGATTTTGGAAAATTTAAGAAAATAATTGATTTTTCAGACTTTGATCGGCCGTAGCGGCCAAACGAAAACTCCAAATTGAACGCGGTTTGCAAATCTAAACTTCTCGTACGTCAATTAGTCGGATTGGAGGTTTTAAATTTTTGATGAAATCGTGAAAAAATACATGAGTAACCCCCTTGGAAATTTTGTTAAAAAATGCAACTTTCTTAAAAATCATCGTAGACAATTGAATTTAACTTTATTTTCATCAGAAAGACGAGAGAAATTGATTGCCGTTAAAAAAATTTCAGCTAACTTCAATAGCAAAAAAATTAGTCAGTCACCATGAGGATTTTGGAAAATTTAGGAAAATAATTGATTTTTCAGACTTTGATCGGCCGTAGCGGCCAAACGAAAACTCCAAATTGAACGCGGTTTGCAAATCTGAGCTTCTCGTACGTCAATTAGTCGGATTAGAGATTTTGAATTTTTGATGAAATCGCGAAAAAATACATGACTAACCCCCTAGGAAATTTTGTTAAAAAATGCAACTTTCTTAAAAATCATCGTAGACCATTGAATTTAACTTTATTTTTATCAGAAAGACGAGAGAAATCGATTGCCGTTAAAAAATTTCAGCTAACTTCAATAGCAAAAAAATTAGTCAGTCACCATGAGGATTTTGGAAAATTTAGGAAAATAATTGATTTTTCAGACTTTGATCGGCCGTAGCGGCCAAACGAAAACTCCAAATTGAACGCGGTTTGCAAATCTGAGCTTCTCGTACGTCAATTAGTCGGATTAGAGATTTTGAATTTTTGATGAAATCGTGAAAAAATACATGAGTAACCCCCTTGGAAATTTTGTTAAAAAATGCAACTTTCTTAAAAATCATCGTAGACCATTGAATGTAACTTTATTTTCATCAGAAAGACGAGAGAAATCGATTGCCGTTAAAAAATTTCAGCTAACTTCAATAGCAAAAAAATTAGTCAGTCACCATGAGGATTTTGGAAAATTTAAGAAAATAATTAATTTTTCAGACTTTGATCGGCCGTAGTGGCCAAACGAAAACTCCAAATTGAACGCGGTTTGCAAATCTGAGCTTCTCGTACGTCAATTAGTCGGATTGGAGATTTTAAATTTTTTATGAAATCGTGAAAAAATACATGAGTAACCCCCTTGGAAATTTTGTTAAAAAATGCAACTTTCTTAAAAATCATCGTAGACAATTGAATTTAACTTTATTTTCATCAGAAAGACGAGAGAAATTGATTGCCGTTAAAAAATTTCAGCTAACTTCAATAGCAAAAAAATTAGTCAGTCACCATGAGGATTTTGGAAAATTTAGGAAAATAATTGATTTTTCAGACTTTGATCGGCCGTAGCGGCCAAACGAAAACTCCAAATTGAACGCGGTTTGCAAATCTGAGCTTCTCGTACGTCAATTAGTCGGATTAGAGATTTTGAATTTTTGATGAAATCGCGAAAAAATACATGACTAACCCCCTAGGAAATTTTGTTAAAAAATGCAACTTTCTTAAAAATCATCGTAGACCATTGAATTTAACTTTATTTTCATCAGAAAGACGAGAGAAATCGATTGCCGTTAAAAAATTTCAGCTAACTTCAATAGCAAAAAAATTAGTCAGTCACCATGAGGATTTTGGAAAAATTAAGAAAATAATTGATTTTTCAGACTTTGATCGGCCGTAGCGGCCAAACGAAAACTCCAAATTGAACGCGGTTTGCAAATCTGAGCTTCTCGTACGTCAATTAGTCGGATTAGAGATTTTGAATTTTTGATGAAATCGTGAAAAAATACATGAGTAACCCCCTTGGAAATTTTGTTAAAAAATGCAACTTTCTTAAAAATCATCGTAGACTATTGAATTTAACTTTATTTTCATCAGAAAGACGAGAGAAATTGATTGCCGTTAAAATATTTCAGCTAACTTCACTAGCAAAAAAATTAGTCAGTCACCATGAGGATTTTGGAAAAATTAAGAAAATAATTGATTTTTCAGACTTTGATCGGCCGTAGCGGCCAAACGAAAACTCCAAATTGAACGCGGTTTGCAAATCTGAGCTTCTCGTACGTCAATTAGTCGGATTAGAGATTTTGAATTTTTGATGAAATCGTGAAAAAATACATGAGTAACCCCCTTGGAAATTTTGTTAAAAAATGCAACTTTCTTAAAAATCATCGTAGACTATTGAATTTAACTTTATTTTCATCAGAAAGACGAGAGAAATTGATTGCCGTTAAAAAATTTCAGCTAACTTCAATAGCAAAAAAATTAGTCAGTCACCATGAGGATTTTGGAAAATTTAAGAAAATAATTAATTTTTCAGACTTTGATCGGCCGTAGCGGCCAAACGAAAACTCCAAATTGAACGCGGTTTGCAAATCTAAACTTCTCGTACGTCAATTAGTCGGATTGGAGATTTTAAATTTTTGATGAAATCGTGAAAAAATACATGAGTAACCCCCTTGGAAATTTTGTTAAAAAATGCAACTTTCTTAAAAATCATCGTAGACAATTGAATTTAACTTTATTTTCATCAGAAAGACGAGAGAAATTGATTGCCGTTAAAAAAATTTCAGCTAACTTCAATAGCAAAAAAATTAGTCAGTCACCATGAGGATTTTGGAAAATTTAGGAAAATAATTGATTTTTCAGACTTTGATCGGCCGTAGCGGCCAAACGAAAACTCCAAATTGAACGCGGTTTGCAAATCTGAGCTTCTCGTACGTCAATTAGTCGGATTAGAGATTTTGAATTTTTGATGAAATCGCGAAAAAATACATGACTAACCCCCTAGGAAATTTTGTAAAAAAATGCAACTTTCTTAAAAATCATCGTAGACTATTGAATTTAACTTTATTTTCATCAGAAAGACGAGAGAAATTGATTGCCGTTAAAAAATTTCAGCTAACTTCAATAGCAAAAAAATTAGTCAGTCACCATGAGGATTTTGGAAAATTTAGGAAAATAATTGATTTTTCAGACTTTGATCGGCCGTAGCGGCCAAACGAAAACTCCAAATTGAACGCGGTTTGCAAATCTGAGCTTCTCGTACGTCAATTAGTCGGATTAGAGATTTTGAATTTTTGATGAAATCGCGAAAAAATACATGACTAACCCCCTAGGAAATTTTGTTAAAAAATGCAACTTTCTTAAAAATCATCGTAGACCATTGAATTTAACTTTATTTT
The DNA here is from genome assembly GCA_910593695.2 of Ocypus olens. Classification (NCBI taxonomy): domain Eukaryota; kingdom Metazoa; phylum Arthropoda; class Insecta; order Coleoptera; family Staphylinidae; genus Ocypus; species Ocypus olens. The sequence goes on along the minus strand of OU343051.1, from coordinate 10,172,396 downwards.
CATCAGAAAGACGAGAGAAATCGATTGCCGTTAAAAAATTTCAGCTAACTTCAATAGCAAAAAAAATAGTCAGTCACCATGAGGATTTTGGAAAATTTAAGAAAATAATTGATTTTTCAGACTTTGATCGGCCGTAGCGGCCAAACGAAAACTCCAAATTGAACGCGGTTTGCAAATCTGAGCTTCTCGTACGTCAATTAGTCGGATTGGAGATTTTGAATTTTTGATGAAATCGTGAAAAAATACATGAGTAACCCCCTTGGAAATTTTGTTAAAAAATGCAACTTTCTTAAAAATCATCGTAGACAATTGAATTTAACTTTATTTTCATCAGAAAGACGAGAGAAATTGATTGCCGTTAAAAAATTTCATCTAACTTCAATAGCAAAAAAATTAGTCAGTCACCATGAGGATTTTGGAAAATTTAGGAAAATAATTGATTTTTCAGACTTTGATCGGCCGTAGCGGCCAAACGAAAACTCCAAATTGAACGCGGTTTGCAAATCTGAGCTTCTCGTACGTCAATTAGTCGGATTAGAGATTTTGAACTTTTGATGAAATCGCGAAAAAATACATGACTAACCCCCTTGGAAATTTTGTTAAAAAATGCAACTTTCTTAAAAATCATCGTAGACAATTGAATTTAACTTTATTTTCATCAGAAAGACGAGAGAAATTGATTGCCGTTAAAAAAATTTCAGCTAACTTCAATAGCAAAAAAATTAGTCAGTCACCATGAGGATTTTGGAAAATTTAGGAAAATAATTGATTTTTCAGACTTTGATCGGCCGTAGCGGCCAAACGAAAACTCCAAATTGAACGCGGTTTGCAAATCTGAGCTTCTCGTACGTCAATTAGTCGGATTAGAGATTTTGAATTTTTGATGAAATCGCGAAAAAATACATGACTAACCCCCTAGGAAATTTTGTTAAAAAATGCAACTTTCTTAAAAATCATCGTAGACCATTGAATTTAACTTTATTTTTATCAGAAAGACGAGAGAAATCGATTGCCGTTAAAAAATTTCAGCTAACTTCAATAGCAAAAAAATTAGTCAGTCACCATGAGGATTTTGGAAAATTTAAGAAAATAATTAATTTTTCAGACTTTGATCGGCCGTAGCGGCCAAACGAAAACTCCAAATTGAACGCGGTTTGCAAATCTGAGCTTCTCGTACGTCAATTAGTCGGATTGGAGATTTTAAATTTTTGATGAAATCGTGAAAAAATACATGAGTAACCCCCTTGGAAATTTTGTTAAAAAATGCAACTTTCTTAAAAATCATCGTAGACCATTGAATTTAACTTTATTTTCATCAGAAAGACGAGAGAAATCGATTGCCGTTAAAAAATTTCAGCTAACTTCAATAGCGAAAAAATTAGTCAGTCACCATGAGGATTTTGGAAAATTTAAGAAAATAATTAATTTTTCAGACTTTGATCGGCCGTAGCGGCCAAACGAAAACTCCAAATTGAACGCGGTTTGCAAATCTGAGCTTCTCGTACGTCAATTAGTCGGATTGGAGATTTTAAATTTTTGATGAAATCGTGAAATAATACATGAGTAAACCCCTTGGAAATTTTGTTAAAAAATGCAACTTTCTTAAAAATCATCGTGGACAATTGAATTTAACTTTATTTTCATCAGAAAGACGAGAGAAATTGATTGCCGTTAAAAAATTTCATCTAACTTCAATAGCAAAAAAATTAGTCAGTCACCATGAGGATTTTGGAAAATTTAGGAAAATAATTGATTTTTCAGACTTTGATCGGCCGTAGCGGCCAAACGAAAACTCCAAATTGAACGCGGTTTGCAAATCTGAGCTTCTCGTACGTCAATTCGTCGGATTAGAGATTTTGAACTTTTGATGAAATCGCGAAAAAATACATGACTAACCCCCTTGGAAATTTTGTTAAAAAATGCAACTTTCTTAAAAATCATCGTAGACTATTGAATTTAACTTTATTTTCATCAGAAAGACGAGAGAAATTGAATGCCGTTAAAAAATTTCAGCTAACTTCAATAGCAAAAAAATTAGTCAGTCACCATGAGGATTTTGGAAAATTTAGGAAAATAATTGATTTTTCAGACTTTGATCGGCCGTAGCGGCCAAACGAAAACTCCAAATTGAACGCGGTTTGCAAATCTGAGCTTCTCGTACGTCAATTAGTCGGATTAGAGATTTTGAATTTTTGATGAAATCGCGAAAAAATACATGACTAACCCCCTAGGAAATTTTGTTAAAAAATGCAACTTTCTTAAAAATCATCGTAGACCATTGAATTTAACTTTATTTTCATCAGAAAGACGAGAGAAATCGATTGCCGTTAAAAAATTTCAGCTAACTTCAATAGCAAAAAAAATAGTCAGTCACCATGAGGATTTTGGAAAATTTAAGAAAATAATTAATTTTTCAGATTTTGATCGGCCGTAGCGGCCAAACGAAAACTCCAAATTGAACGCGGTTTGCAAATCTGAGCTTCTCGTACGTCAATTAGTCGGATTGGAGATTTTGAATTTTTGATGAAATCGTGAAAAAATACATGAGTAACCCCCTTGGAAATTTTGTTAAAAAATGCAACTTTCTTAAAAATCATCGTAGACAATTGAATTTAACTTTATTTTCATCAGAAAGACGAGAGAAATTGATTGCCGTTAAAAAATTTCATCTAACTTCAATAGCAAAAAAATTAGTCAGTCACCATGAGGATTTTGGAAAATTTAGGAAAATAATTGATTTTTCAGACTTTGATCGGCCGTAGCGGCCAAACGAAAACTCCAAATTGAACGCGGTTTGCAAATCTGAGCTTCTCGTACGTCAATTAGTCGGATTAGAGATTTTGAACTTTTGATGAAATCGCGAAAAAATACATGACTAACCCCCTTGGAAATTTTGTTAAAAAATGCAACTTTCTTAAAAATCATCGTAGACTATTGAATTTAACTTTATTTTCATCAGAAAGACGAGAGAAATTGAATGCCGTTAAAATATTTCAGCTAACTTCACTAGCAAAAAAATTAGTCAGTCACCATGAGGATTTTGGAAAAATTAAGAAAATAATTGATTTTTCAGACTTTGATCGGCCGTAGCGGCCAAACGAAAACTCCAAATTGAACGCGGTTTGCAAATCTGAGCTTCTCGTACGTCAATTAGTCGGATTAGAGATTTTGAATTTTTGATGAAATCGCGAAAAAATACATGACTAACCCCCTAGGAAATTTTGTTAAAAAATGCAACTTTCTTAAAAATCATCGTAGACTATTGAATTTAACTTTATTTTCATCAGAAAGACGAGAGAAATTGATTGCCATTAAAAAAATTCAGCTAACTTCAAAGGCAAAAAAATTAGTCAGTCACCATGAGGATTTTGGAAAATTCAAGAAAATAATTGATTTTTCAGACTTTGATCGGCCGTAGCGGCCAAACGAAAACTCCAAATTGAACGCGGTTTGCAAATCTGAGCTTCTCGTACGTCAATTAGTCGGATTAGAGATTTTGAATTTTTGATGAAATCGCGAAAAAATACATGACTAACCCCCTAGGAAATTTTGTTAAAAAATGCAACTTTCTTAAAAATCATCGTAGACTATTGAATTTAACTTTATTTTCATCAGAAAGACGAGAGAAATTGATTGCCGTTAAAAAAATTCAGCTAACTTCAAAGGCAAAAAAATTAGTCAGTCACCATGAGGATTTTGGAAAATTCAAGAAAATAATTGATTTTTCAGACTTTGATCGGCCGTAGCGGCCAAACGAAAACTCCAAATTGAACGCGGTTTGCAAATCTAAACTTCTCGTACGTCAATTAGTCGGATTGGAGATTTTAAATTTTTGATGAAATCGTGAAAAAATACATGAGTAACCCCCTTGGAAATTTTGTTAAAAAATGCAACTTTCTTAAAAATCATCGTAGACCATTGAATGTAACTTTATTTTCATCAGAAAGACGAGAGAAATCGATTGCCGTTAAAAAATTTCAGCTAACTTCAATAGCAAAAAAATTAGTCAGTCACCATGAGGATTTTGGAAAATTTAAGAAAATAATTAATTTTTCAGACTTTGATCGGCCGTAGCGGCCAAACGAAAACTCCAAATTGAACGCGGTTTGCAAATCTAAACTTCTCGTACGTCAATTAGTCGGATTGGAGATTTTAAATTTTTGATGAAATCGTGAAAAAATACATGAGTAACCCCCTTGGAAATTTTGTTAAAAAATGCAACTTTCTTAAAAATCATCGTAGACAATTGAATTTAACTTTATTTTCATCAGAAAGACGAGAGAAATTGATTGCCGTTAAAAAAATTTCAGCTAACCTCAATAGCAAAAAAATTAGTCAGTCACCATGAGGATTTTGGAAAATTTAGGAAAATAATTGATTTTTCAGACTTTGATCGGCCGTAGCGGCCAAACGAAAACTCCAAATTGAACGCGGTTTGCAAATCTGAGCTTCTCGTACGTCAATTAGTCGGATTAGAGATTTTGAATTTTTGATGAAATCGCGAAAAAATACATGACTAACCCCCTAGGAAATTTTGTTAAAAAATGCAACTTTCTTAAAAATCATCGTAGACCATTGAATTTAACTTTATTTTTATCAGAAAGACGAGAGAAATCGATTGCCGTTAAAAAATTTCAGCTAACTTCAATAGCAAAAAAATTAGTCAGTCACCATGAGGATTTTGGAAAATTTAGGAAAATAATTGATTTTTCAGACTTTGATCGGCCGTAGCGGCCAAACGAAAACTCCAAATTGAACGCGGTTTGCAAATCTGAGCTTCTCGTACGTCAATTAGTCGGATTAGAGATTTTGAATTTTTGATGAAATCGCGAAAAAATACATGACTAACCCCCTAGGAAATTTTGTTAAAAAATGCAACTTTCTTAAAAATCATCGTAGACCATTGAATTTAACTTTATTTTTATCAGAAAGACGAGAGAAATCGATTGCCGTTAAAAAATTTCAGCTAACTTCAATAGCAAAAAAATTAGTCAGTCACCATGAGGATTTTGGAAAATTTAGGAAAATAATTGATTTTTCAGACTTTGATCGGCCGTAGCGGCCAAACGAAAACTCCAAATTGAACGCGGTTTGCAAATCTGAGCTTCTCGTACGTCAATTAGTCGGATTAGAGATTTTGAATTTTTGATGAAATCGTGAAAAAATACATGAGTAACCCCCTTGGAAATTTTGTTAAAAAATGCAACTTTCTTAAAAATCATCGTAGACCATTGAATGTAACTTTATTTTCATCAGAAAGACGAGAGAAATCGATTGCCGTTAAAAAATTTCAGCTAACTTCAATAGCAAAAAAATTAGTCAGTCACCATGAGGATTTTGGAAAATTTAAGAAAATAATTAATTTTTCAGACTTTGATCGGCCGTAGTGGCCAAACGAAAACTCCAAATTGAACGCGGTTTGCAAATCTGAGCTTCTCGTACGTCAATTAGTCGGATTGGAGATTTTAAATTTTTGATGAAATCGTGAAAAAATACATGAGTAACCCCCTTGGAAATTTTGTTAAAAAATGCAACTTTCTTAAAAATCATCGTAGACAATTGAATTTAACTTTATTTTCATCAGAAAGACGAGAGAAATTGATTGCCGTTAAAAAATTTCAGCTAACTTCAATAGCAAAAAAATTAGTCAGTCACCATGAGGATTTTGGAAAATTTAGGAAAATAATTGATTTTTCAGACTTTGATCGGCCGTAGCGGCCAAACGAAAACTCCAAATTGAACGCGGTTTGCAAATCTGAGCTTCTCGTACGTCAATTAGTCGGATTAGAGATTTTGAATTTTTGATGAAATCGCGAAAAAATACATGACTAGGAACTAGGAAACTTTGTTAAAAAATGCAACTTTCTTAAAAATCATCGTAGACTATTGAATTTAACTTTATTTTCATCAGAAAGGCGAGAGAAATTGATTGCCGTTAAAAAATTTCAGCTAACTTCAATAGCAAAAAAATTAGTCAGTCACCATGAGGATTTTGGAAAATTTAAGAAAATAATTAATTTTTCAGACTTTGATCGGCCGTAGCGGCCAAACGAAAACTCCAAATTGAACGCGGTTTGCAAATCTAAACTTCTCGTACGTCAATTAGTCGGATTGGAGATTTTAAATTTTTGATGAAATCGTGAAAAAATACATGAGTAACCCCCTTGGAAATTTTGTTAAAAAATGCAACTTTCTTAAAAATCATCGTAGACCATTGAATTTAACTTTATTTTCATCAGAAAGACGAGAGAAATCGATTGCCGTTAAAAAATTTCAGCTAACTTCAATAGCAAAAAAATTAGTCAGTCACCATGAGGATTTTGGAAAAATTAAGAAAATAATTGATTTTTCAGACTTTGATCGGCTGTAGCGGCCAAACGAAAACTCCAAATTGAACGCGGTTTGCAAATCTGAGCTTCTCGTACGTCAATTAGTCGGATTAGAGATTTTGAATTTTTGATGAAATCGCGAAAAAATACATGACTAACCCCCTAGGAAATTTTGTTAAAAAATGCAACTTTCTTAAAAATCATCGTAGACCATTGAATTTAACTTTATTTTCATCAGAAAGACGAGAGAAATCGATTGCCGTTAAAAAATTTCAGCTAACTTCAATAGCAAAAAAATTAGTCAGTCACCATGAGGATTTTGGAAAATTTAGGAAAATAATTGATTTTTCAGACTTTGATCGGCCGTAGCGGCCAAACGAAAACTCCAAATTGAACGCGGTTTGCAAATCTGAGCTTCTCGTACGTCAATTAGTCGGATTAGAGATTTTGAACTTTTGATGAAATCGCGAAAAAATACATGACTAACCCCCTTGGAAATTTTGTTAAAAAATGCAACTTTCTTAAAAATCATCGTAGACAATTGAATTTAACTTTATTTTCATCAGAAAGACGAGAGAAATTGATTGCCGTTAAAAAATTTCATCTAACTTCAATAGCAAAAAAATTAGTCAGTCACCATGAGGATTTTGGAAAATTTAGGAAAATAATTGATTTTTCAGACTTTGATCGGCCGTAGCGGCCAAACGAAAACTCCAAATTGAACGCGGTTTGCAAATCTGAGCTTCTCGTACGTCAATTAGTCGGAGTAGAGATTTTGAACTTTTGATGAAATCGCGAAAAAATACATGACTAACCCCCTTGGAAATTTTGTTAAAAAATGCAACTTTCTTAAAAATCATCGTAGACTATTGAATTTAACTTTATTTTCATCAGAAAGACGAGAGAAATTGATTGCCGTTAAAAAATTTCAGCTAACTTCAAAGGCAAAAAAATTAGTCAGTCACCATGAGGATTTTGGAAAATTTAGGAAAATAATTGATTTTTCAGACTTTGATCGGCCGTAGCGGCCAAACGAAAACTCCAAATTGAACGCGGTTTGCAAATCTGAGCTTCTCGTACGTCAATTAGTCGGATTAGAGATTTTGAATTTTTGATGAAATCGCGAAAAAATACATGACTAACCCCCTAGGAAATGTTGTTAAAAAATGCAACTTTCTTAAAAATCATCGTAGACCATTGAATTTAACTTTATTTTCATCAGAAAGACGAGAGAAATCGATTGCCGTTAAAAAATTTCAGCTAACTTCAATAGCAAAAAAATTAGTCAGTCACCATGAGGATTTTGGAAAAATTAAGAAAATAATTAATTTTTCAGACTTTGATCGGCCGTAGCGGCCAAACGAAAACTCCAAATTGAACGCGGTTTGCAAATCTGAGCTTCTCGTACGTCAATTAGTCGGATTAGAGATTTTGAATTTTTGATGAAATCGCGAAAAAATACATGACTAACCCCCTTGGAAATTTTGTTAAAAAATGCAACTTTCTTAAAAATCATCGTAGACTATTGAATTTAACTTTTTTTTCATCAGAAAGACGAGAGAAATTGAATGCCGTTAAAATATTTCAGCTAACTTCACTAGCAAAAAAATTAGTCAGTCACCATGAGGATTTTGGAAAAATTAAGAAAATAATTGATTTTTCAGACTTTGATCGGCCGTAGCGGCCAAACGAAAACTCCAAATTGAACGCGGTTTGCAAATCTGAGCTTCTCGTACGTCAATTAGTCGGATTAGAGATTTTGAATTTTTGATGAAATCGTGAAAAAATACATGAGTAACCCCCTTGGAAATTTTGTTAAAAAATGCAACTTTCTTAAAAATCATCGTAGACCATTGAATTTAACTTTATTTTCATCAGAAAGACGAGAGAAATCGATTGCCGTTAAAAAATTTCAGCTAACTTCAATAGCGAAAAAATTAGTCAGTCACCATGAGGATTTTGGAAAATTTAAGATGGCCGTAGCGGCCAAACGAAAACTCCAAATTGAACGCGGTTTGCAAATCTGAGCTTCTCGTACGTCAATTAGTCGGATTAGAGATTTTGAATTTTTGATGAAATCGTGAAAAAATACATGAGTAACCCCCTTGGAAATTTTGTTAAAAAATGCAACTTTCTTAAAAATCATCGTAGACTATTGAATTTAACTTTATTTTCATCAGAAAGACGAGAGAAATTGAATGCCGTTAAAATATTTCAGCTAACTTCACTAGCAAAAAAATTAGTCAGTCACCATGAGGATTTTGGAAAAATTAAGAAAATAATTGATTTTTCAGACTTTGATCGGCCGTAGCGGCCAAACGAAAACTCCAAATTGAACGCGGTTTGCAAATCTGAGCTTCTCGTACGTCAATTAGTCGGATTGGAGATTTTAAATTTTTGATGAAATCGTGAAAAAATACATGAGTAACCCCCTTGGAAATTTTGTTAAAAAATGCAACTTTCTTAAAAATCATCGTGGACAATTGAATTTAACTTTATTTTCATCAGAAAGACGAGAGAAATTGATTGCCGTTAAAAAATTTCAGCTAACTTCAATAGCAAAAAAATTAGTCAGTCACCATGAGGATTTTGGAAAATTTAGGAAAATAATTGATTTTTCAGACTTTGATCGGCCGTAGCGGCCAAACGAAAACTCCAAATTGAACGCGGTTTGCAAATCTGAGCTTCTCGTACGTCAATTAGTCGGATTAGAGATTTTGAATTTTTGATGAAATTGCGAAAAAATACATGACTTACCCCCTAGGAAATTTTGTTAAAAAATGCAACTTTCTTAAAAATCATCGTAGACTATTGAATTTAACTTTATTTTCATCAGAAAGACGAGAGAAATTGATTGCCGTTAAAAAATTTCAGCTAACTTCAATAGCAAAAAAATTAGTCAGTCACCATGAGGATTTTGGAAAATTTAGGAAAATAATTGATTTTTCAGACTTTGATCGGCCGTAGCGGCCAAACGAAAACTCCAAATTGAACGCGGTTTGCAAATCTGAGCTTCTCGTACGTCAATTAGTCGGATTAGAGATTTTGAATTTTTGATGAAATCGTGAAAAAATACATGAGTATTGGAAATTTTGTTAAAAAATGCAACTTTCTTAAAAATCATCGTAGACAATTGAATTTAACTTTATTTTCATCAGAAAGACGAGAGAAATTGATTGCCGTTAAAAAATTTCATCTAACTTCAATAGCAAAAAAATTAGTCAGTCACCATGAGGATTTTGGAAAATTTAGGAAAATAATTGATTTTTCAGACTTTGATCGGCCGTAGCGGCCAAACGAACACTCCAAATTGAACGCGGTTTGCAAATCTGAGCTTCTCGTACGTCAATTAGTCGGATTAGAGATTTTGAACTTTTGATGAAATCGCGAAAAAATACATGACTAACCCCCTTGGAAATTTTGTTAAAAAATGCAACTTTCTTAAAAATCATCGTAGACTATTGAATTTAACTTTATTTTCATCAGAAAGACGAGAGAAATTGAATGCCGTTAAAATATTTCAGCTAACTTCACTAGCCAAAAAATTAGTCAGTCACCATGAGGATTTTGGAAAAATTAAGAAAATAATTGATTTTTCAGACTTTGATCGGCCGTAGCGGCCAAACGAAAACTCCAAATTGAACGCGGTTTGCAAATCTGAGCTTCTCGTACGTCAATTAGTCGGATTAGAGATTTTGAATTTTTGATGAAATCGCGAAAAAATACATGACTAACCCCCTAGGAAATTTTGTTAAAAAATGCAACTTTCTTAAAAATCATCGTAGACTATTGAATTTAACTTTATTTTCATCAGAAAGACGAGAGAAATTGATTGCCGTTAAAAAATTTCAGCTAACTTCAAAGGCAAAAAAATTAGTCAGTCACCATGAGGATTTTGGAAAATTTAGGAAAATAATTGATTTTTCAGACTTTGATCGGCCGTAGCGGCCAAACGAAAACTCCAAATTGAACGCGGTTTGCAAATCTGAGCTTCTCGTACGTCAATTAGTCGGATTAGAGATTTTGAATTTTTGATGAAATCGCGAAAAAATACATGACTAACCCCCTTGGAAATTTTGTTAAAAAATGCAACTTTCTTAAAAATCATCGTAGACTATTGAATTTAACTTTATTTTCATCAGAAAGACGAGAGAAATTGAATGCCGTTAAAATATTTCAGCTAACTTCACTAGCAAAAAAATTAGTCAGTCACCATGAGGATTTTGGAAAAATTAAGAAAATAATTGATTTTTCAGACTTTGATCGGCCGTAGCGGCCAAACGAAAACTCCAAATTGAACGCGGTTTGCAAATCTGAGCTTCTCGTACGTCAATTAGTCGGATTAGAGATTTTGAATTTTTGATGAAATCGTGAAAAAATACATGAGTAACCCCCTTGGAAATTTTGTTAAAAAATGCAACTTTCTTAAAAATCATCGTAGACCATTGAATTTAACTTTATTTTCATCAGAAAGACGAGAGAAATCGATTGCCGTTAAAAAATTTCAGCTAACTTCAATAGCGAAAAAATTAGTCAGTCACCATGAGGATTTTGGAAAATTTAAGAAAATAATTAATTTTTCAGACTTTGATCGGCCGTAGCGGCCAAACGAAAACTCCAAATTGAACGCGGTTTGCAAATCTGAGCTTCTCGTACGTCAATTAGTCGGATTGGAGATTTTAAATTTTTGATGAAATCGTGAAAAAATACATGAGTAAACCCCTTGGAAATTTTGTTAAAAAATGCAACTTTCTTAAAAATCATCGTGGACAATTGAATTTAACTTTATTTTCATCAGAAAGACGAGAGAAATTGATTGCCGTTAAAAAATTTCAGCTAACTTCAATAGCAAAAAAATTAGTCAGTCACCATGAGGATTTTGGAAAATTTAGGAAAATAATTGATTTTTCAGACTTTGATCGGCCGTAGCGGCCGAACGAAAACTCCAAATTGAACGCGGTTTGCAAATCTGAGCTTCTCGTACGTCAATTAGTCGGATTAGAGATTTTGAATTTTTGATGAAATCGCGAAAAAATACATGACTAACCCCCTTGGAAATTTTGTTAAAAAATGCAACTTTCTTAAAAATCATCGTAGACTATTGAATTTAACTTTATTTTCATCAGAAAGACGAGAGAAATTGAATGCCGTTAAAATATTTCAGCTAACTTCACTAGCAAAAAAATTAGTCAGTCACCATGAGGATTTTGGAAAAATTGAGAAAATAATTGATTTTTCAGACTTTGATCGGCCGTAGCGGCCAAACGAAAACTCCAAATTGAACGCGGTTTGCAAATCTGAGCTTCTCGTACGTCAATTAGTCGGATTGGAGATTTTGAATTTTTGATGAAATCGTGAAAAAATACATGAGTAACCCCCTTGGAAATTTTGTTAAAAAATGCAACTTTCTTAAAAATCATCGTAGACAATTGAATTCAACTTTATTTTCATCAGAAAGACGAGAGAAATCGATTGCCGTTAAAAAATTTCAGCTAACTTCAATAGCAAAAAAAATAGTCAGTCACCATGAGGATTTTGGAAAATTTAAGAAAATAATTAATTTTTCAGACTTTGATCGGCCGTAGCGGCCAAACGAAAACTCCAAATTGAACGCGGTTTGCAAATCTGAGCTTCTCGTACGTCAATTAGTCGGATTGGAGATTTTGAATTTTTGATGAAATCGTGAAAAAATACATGAGTAACCCCCTAGGAAATTTTGTTAAAAAATGCAACTTTCTTAAAAATCATCGTAGACTATTGAATTTAACTTTATTTTCATCAGAAAGACGAGAGAAATTGATTGCCGTTAAAAAAATTCAGCTAACTTCAAAGGCAAAAAAAATAGTCAGTCACCATGAGGATTTTGGAAAATTCAAGAAAATAATTGATTTTTCAGACTTTGATCGGCCGTAGCGGCCAAACGAAAACTCCAAATTGAACGCGGTTTGCAAATCTGAGCTTCTCGTACGTCAATTAGTCGGATTAGAGATTTTGAATTTTTGATGAAATCGTGAAAAAATACATGAGTAACCCCCTTGGAAATTTTGTTAAAAAATGCAACTTTCTTAAAAATCATCGTAGACAATTGAATTTAACTTTATTTTCATCAGAGAGACGAGAGAAATTGATTGCCGTTAAAAAATTTCATCTAACTTCAATAGCAAAAAAATTAGTCAGTCACCATGAGGATTTTGGAAAATTTAGGAAAATAATTGATTTTTCAGACTTTGATCGGCCGTAGCGGCCAAACGAAAACTCCAAATTGAACGCGGTTTGCAAATCTGAGCTTCTCGTACGTCAATTAGTCGGATTAGAGATTTTGAATTTTTGATGAAATCGCGAAAAAATACATGACTAACCCCCTAGGAAATTTTGTTAAAAAATGCAACTTTCTTAAAAATCATCGTAGACTATTGAATTTAACTTTATTTTCATCAGAAAGACGAGAGAAATTGATTGCCGTTAAAAAATTTCATCTAACTTCAATAGCAAAAAAATTAGTCAGTCACCATGAGGATTTTGGAAAATTTAGGAAAATAATTGATTTTTCAGACTTTGATCGGCCGTAGCGGCCAAACGAAAACTCCAAATTGAACGCGGTTTGCAAATCTGAGCTTCTCGTACGTCAATTAGTCGGATTAGAGATTTTGAATTTTTGATGAAATCGCGAAAAAATACATGACTAACCCCCTAGGAAATTTTGTTAAAAAATGCAACTTTCTTAAAAATCATCGTAGACTATTGAATTTAACTTTATTTTCATCAGAAAGACGAGAGAAATTGATTGCCGTTAAAAAAATTCAGCTAACTTCAAAGGCAAAAAAAATAGTCAGTCACCATGAGGATTTTGGAAAATTCAAGAAAATAATTGATTTTTCAGACTTTGATCGGCCGTAGCGGCCAAACGAAAACTCCAAATTGAACGCGGTTTGCAAATCTGAGCTTCCCGTACGTCAATTAGTCGGATTAGAGATTTTGAATTTTTGATGAAATCGTGAAAAAATACATGAGTAACCCCCTTGGAAATTTTGTTAAAAAATGCAACTTTCTTAAAAATCATCGTAGACAATTGAATTTAACTTTATTTTCATCAGAAAGACGAGAGAAATTGATTGCCGTTAAAAAATTTCAGCTAACTTCAATAGCAAAAAAATTAGTCAGTCACCATGAGGATTTTGGAAAATTTAGGAAAATAATTGATTTTTCAGACTTTGATCGGCCGTAGCGGCCAAACGAAAACTCCAAATTGAACGCGGTTTGCAAATCTGAGCTTCTCGTACGTCAATTTGTCGGATTAGAGATTTTGAATTTTTGATGAAATCGCGAAAAAATACATGAGTAACCCCCTTGGAAATTTTGTTAAAAAATGCAACTTTCTTAAAAATCATCGTAGACTATTGAATTTAACTTTATTTTCATCAGAAAGACGAGAGAAATTGATTGCCGTTAAAAAAATTCAGCTAACTTCAATAGCAAAAAAATTAGTCAGTCACCATGAGGATTTTGGAAAAATTAAGAAAATAATTGATTTTTCAGACTTTGATCGGCCGTAGCGGCCAAACGAAAACTCCAAATTGAACGCGGTTTGCAAATCTGAGCTTCTCGTACGTCAATTAGTAGGATTAGAGATTTTGATTTTTTGATGAAATCGCGAAAAAATACATGACTAACCCCCTTGGAAATTTTGTTAAAAAATGCAACTTTCTTAAAAATCATCGTAGACTATTGAATTTAACTTTATTTTCATCAGAAAGACGAGAGAAATTGAATGCCGTTAAAATATTTCAGCTAACTTCACTAGCAAAAAAATTAGTCAGTCACCATGAGGATTTTGGAAAAATTAAGAAAATAATTGATTTTTCAGACTTTGATCGGCCGTAGCGGCCAAACGAAAACTCCAAATTGAACGCGGTTTGCAAATCTGAGCTTCTCGTACGTCAATTAGTCGGATTGGAGATTTTAAATTTTTGATGAAATCGTGAAAAAATACATGAGTAACCCCCTTGGAAATTTTGTTAAAAAATGCAACTTTCTTAAAAATCATCGTGGACAATTGAATTTAACTTTATTTTCATCAGAAAGACGAGAGAAATTGATTGCCGTTAAAAAATTTCAGCTAACTTCAATAGCAAAAAAATTAGTCAGTCACCATGAGGATTTTGGAAAATTTAGGAAAATAATTGATTTTTCAGACTTTGATCGGCCGTAGCGGCCAAACGAAAACTCCAAATTGAACGCGGTTTGCAAATCTGAGCTTCTCGTACGTCAATTAGTCGGATTAGAGATTTTGAATTTTTGATGAAATTGCGAAAAAATACATGACTTAGCCCCTAGGAAATTTTGTTAAAAAATGCAACTTTCTTAAAAATCATCGTAGACTATTGAATTTAACTTTATTTTCATCAGAAAGACGAGAGAAATTGATTGCCGTTAAAAAATTTCAGCTAACTTCAATAGCAAAAAAATTAGTCAGTCACCATGAGGATTTTGGAAAATTTAGGAAAATAATTGATTTTTCAGACTTTGATCGGCCGTAGCGGCCAAACGAAAACTCCAAATTGAACGCGGTTTGCAAATCTGAGCTTCTCGTACGTCAATTAGTCGGATTAGAGATTTTGAATTTTTGATGAAATCGTGAAAAAATACATGAGTATTGGAAATTTTGTTAAAAAATGCAACTTTCTTAAAAATCATCGTAGACAATTGAATTTAACTTTATTTTCATCAGAAAGACGAGAGAAATTGATTGCCGTTAAAAAATTTCATCTAACTTCAATAGCAAAAAAATTAGTCAGTCACCATGAGGATTTTGGAAAATTTAGGAAAATAATTGATTTTTCAGACTTTGATCGGCCGTAGCGGCCAAACGAAAACTCCAAATTGAACGCGGTTTGCAAATCTGAGCTTCTCGTACGTCAATTAGTCGGATTAGAGATTTTGAACTTTTGATGAAATCGCGAAAAAATACATGACTAACCCCCTTGGAAATTTTGTTAAAAAATGCAACTTTCTTAAAAATCATCGTAGACTATTGAATTTAACTTTATTTTCATCAGAAAGACGAGAGAAATTGAATGCCGTTAAAATATTTCAGCTAACTTCACTAGCCAAAAAATTAGTCAGTCACCATGAGGATTTTGGAAAAATTAAGAAAATAATTGATTTTTCAGACTTTGATCGGCCGTAGCGGCCAAACGAAAACTCCAAATTGAACGCGGTTTGCAAATCTGAGCTTCTCGTACGTCAATTAGTCGGATTAGAGATTTTGAATTTTTGATGAAATCGCGAAAAAATACATGACTAACCCCCTAGGAAATTTTGTTAAAAAATGCAACTTTCTTAAAAATCATCGTAGACTATTGAATTTAACTTTATTTTCATCAGAAAGACGAGAGAAATTGATTGCCGTTAAAAAATTTCAGCTAACTTCAAAGGCAAAAAAATTAGTCAGTCACCATGAGGATTTTGGAAAATTTAGGAAAATAATTGATTTTTCAGACTTTGATCGGCCGTAGCGGCCAAACGAAAACTCCAAATTGAACGCGGTTTGCAAATCTGAGCTTCTCGTACGTCAATTAGTCGGATTAGAGATTTTGAATTTTTGATGAAATCGCGAAAAAATACATGAC